>CAUJNA010000662.1:152500-176224 GCA_963377175.1 Effrenium voratum | reverse complement strand
TTTCCAGACGACTTCTCTTGGGTACACTGGCTACACGCGGACTTGTGCATTTTCCCTCGATGCGATGCAGGTGATTCAGATCCTGGCGAAGGCTGATGGCGACCAGCAGCAGGTGGACGAGCCCGTGCTGACGCTGGAGGAGCCTCCAGGACAAGTCCGGGTGACCGGCGTGCGCGGCTCAGGTTTGAGTGTCTGTATGAATTTCAAGTGCCCCTTGGATGGATGTTATGTCTATATATATATTTACAAATATATAACATACACTAAACAAACACACGCGGGGAGCGATGTTTGTGTCCACTGACTATTGGGGTGACGAAGATGAGGTGAGGAGGATTGCGAGGTGTTGACGTGAGTCGCAGTTGCTCAGGTTGTTGAGATGGTGACTGACTATCCCAAGTCGTTTGCAGCAGATCGCAGAGCGGAAGAGGTCCAAACAGATCTTGTCATGAGCCGTGACATGCAGAAGAGAAGTCGTCCTTCAGCTTGGCGTCCTTTTGATGTGTGATTGATCTAACTGGCCAGGGCATGCGAGAAGCGCTGGCACAACTTGCCGGAGTTCCTGCTGACAGAGAAGCCGCCATGCTTGCGCACCGTTCGCAGTGACAGTCTGGCATCTCACAATCATGTCTCGGCACACTCCCACGGCTTTCTTCCACGCCAGGTGTGCGAGTCTCCCTGGTGCCGAGTGAGTCCCGGGCGGATTCCCTGCTACAGCAGCCCTCCGAAGAGCTTGGGGAGGCGCCTTTTTTTGCCTTTTTGCCTTTTTGTCTCTGTGTCGCAACCACGTTCTGCTTTGGCCCTTTGGCTGATCCGAACGGCACAGATACCTCCTGAAACTCCAGTCGATCCAGACAAGGGCTTCAAGAATGAAGTCTCAGCTTGGTGCACGCCCCATGGACCATGGTGTCTGTGACACAAACCTCTCTACTTGCCCGAGGTTCGCCATTACCCTCTCGACCAAGTCGGTTGACCCAACGCCGGAGGGCCTGGCCGAGAAGTTGCGAGACCAGGCTGGACTGGCAGAGACGTGGCTTCAGTTGGAGAGATTCATCCGACAGGACTTGACCTTCGCAGCTCTGAAGATGCAGAACTGTATCATGGACGAAGGTCTTGATTTGCGCGACCCTCAAAACTCGAGTCAAGATCCAAGCTGTGGGTTTCGGTGAATTCGATTCATCAGGAGTGTGAAGGTGGGCCGCATCACGGCAATGCTTCAAACCACCACAACAACTCTGGCGGCTGGGTTGCACTTGGCAAGTGATCACGTTTGCCAGTTTCAAGCTGTCAACCTGTTGAGGCACCTGGCGTCATCAAGAAGGTCGCTGGCTTCTCAGTTCTGCCTTCACAGGCACACACACACACATACATGCTTCTATGTTTGTTGGTAGAAGGGAACCCTCTGAGTTTTTTTGCCTGCTGAAGAAGTTCGATCAACAGTTGCCCACACAACATAATTGCCATCGATTTGGGTCGCACCGAAACGCAGCATCTTTCATGGAAGAGGCGTGTGTGGTAATTGCAACAGCAAACTGGGCGACCAAACGACCAAACCGAACTGCAAGCTTGCAGCGGTTGTTCTCTCATGGCGCAGATCTTCTGAAGCCCTGGGGCCAGGCTTCAAAGAGGCAATGTCGCCGAGCAAGAGGGCTTTGCATTTCGGAGGGATCACCGCGATCCCGGCCCCAACAGTCCAAAGACGAAAGCGCGCCGCCAACCGCCTACGAGCTGCTCGCGCTCTTCACCGGCAAGGTGAGCGACCCAAAAGGTGCCCTCCGCCCCATGAAACGGCCATCACAGCAACCGACGTGGAATGAGCGGAGTCCCCCGAGTCACCCGGATTCCTTGACCGACAGCGCAGCTGAAAACTCAACACCTGGCGAGCCCTGTTCCTTCGGCAGTCACTGGTGTCGTCATCATCAGGGCCCTGGAAAATGGAAACAAGGACTAAAACCTACGGGTGGTCCAATTGTGATCCATACCCATCACTTCAGCGTGAGTTCATCTTCATCATCAGTTCGTCAGTTCGTCTATCGTGGTGATCTGGGGAAGCCGCGCTTGCCAGCATTGCGCCCAATGGGGTCCATCGAGCCGATTCCACCAGTCCCTCATACTATTAGTGTTGCAACATGACATTGGACATGATCTTCCGGCCTTTCCTTGTAAGGGCCTGTTCGATGTACTTCCGAGTGGTGCCTCTGTCAGGCATGCCATCCACATATTGCTCATGCCCATGCGAGTGTATCTCCATTCATTTTGCCATTGACAGCTTGACCTGCCATGGACATAGTTGATCCAGAAACTTCGCACGGATCTTCAAAACAGCGAGAGAGAGAGAGAGGGGGAGAAGTTAAAACAAATCTAACAAGGAAGATATATTAAACCAAAAAGAACGAGCAAAAAGCGGCAGAGAGGGAGAGGGAACGGAAAGACATCAGCCTACAGAAGTTTGCTGAGGACTTTGGGACCTCGGAGTCAGGCAAAGGGACTTCTGGCGGTCAGACGAGTGGGGGTGATGCTGGGAGTGACGCTGCCCGAAACGCTGCGGCGGCCTCAGGTTTCGAGTGGTGGATAGGTCCTTCTTGCGGCCTGTGAAGCGCCTTTCTGGGGTTTCCCCCAAGAAGTTTGGGTTGTGGGGGATTGCTTTGAGTTGCGGAGCTTGTTTTCGCCAGGTGTTGTCCGAGTCGCTTTTGTCGGATGAAGAACCCGCCTCGAGGTCCTGGATTCTTCCATTGTCTCCGGCGACGCTGCCACCTCTCCGGCAAAAGTCGTCGCAGTCGTGGCATCCGTGTCCCCGGACGATGTGGAGCCGCCCACCATGTCGAATCCAGGCACGAAAGTGTTTCTTTTCTCTCGGCGCTTGCTCCGGGCATGGGGATTTGACCTGTTCAGCTTCTTACCAGGTGGTGGCGATGAGGAATCCGATGACGGGGAGCAAACCGCGACGAAGGCACGGCATGGCTTGAATGCCTCATGTGTTCCCGAGCAGTCGACTGCGACACACGGACACTTGGCCGCGTGTAAAACTAGGGATCCATTCACGCTCGATCTGAACAGACGACAAACATGAAAGTCCTTAGTTCTGACATAATTTGTAAGCAATGTGGCCTTGAACGCCTCAATCCGCAACCCATGTACTGTATCTCTGCAGTTTTTGTCTGAGCCCGCGAAGACTGCATGTTCTTGTTGCAGAGTACCTTCTTACATCGAGTAGGTAGCAAAGTATCTTGTTCTCCTGAAGCCACCTGGTAGGCCCCCTCAACAAGCCCAAGTACCACAGCGCCTTCTTTGCTGGAAGCTGGTGTGAAGTCCTCGGCAACATCCTGCGCTCTGTCTCTGGCCGCGACCTCTTGCGAGCATTTCTCATTGAAAGCTGCGGTCGCGACTTCGGTTTCAGGCCAGTCTCCTGTGGATGTTCCATCTCTGAAGTGGGCGCCGGATTACGGCGCCGCAGTCGTATGAGTCTGCATATTTCTCGCGATTTAGAGACATGCCAAGCCGCAAGAAAAGGCCATATTTTGGCACACTTCCAACTGCAGAAATGCTTGTCTCGCGCTTGAAGCTGGTTGAAGATGCATGGCGTGCTCGCCCTGCTGCCTTGCCAGCCTTCTCAAAAGACAACTAGTGACGTGCTCCGACATGGGCCCACCTGCCTGGCACTCAGGGACGATGTCCTCGCAGGACATAGCCGACCAGTTTTCTGATGTCTGAGGTGGAGCTTTACGAGCATGCCTGGCCCTGAAAGATCCTTTCACAAGTGGCAGTTTTAGTGGAACCTACGAAATAGATCAACCTTTGGAGGGGAAATTCCACTGTTGGGGTGGCCCGTTTGGGGGGGGGGCCCTTTGCGCTGCAAATCGGGGCATGGGCCGAGTCTCGGGTGCGTTGGCAGGTCCGGTGTTGATGGACTTCACCTCCTCGCCTTCTTCATCGGGGTGGCGCGGCCCCCAAGTCGGCTCCATCACACAGCGCAGCGGACCGAAGTGAGGAGTCAGCTTGGTGTGAAACGGGGAACAAAAACAATCCAGAGTTCTGAGTTGCCAGAGTGCTTTAAGTCTTTCGCCGCGCGGATCTCTCTAAGTGTGTGTGTGCGTGTGTGTGTGTGTGTGTGTGTGTGCCAGGGTCACACTTTATTCTTTTGAACGGACCCAAGCGCACGCAAGCTGCTGACCAAGGCTTTGACTGTGACCCTGTTCGCTGCCGTCCACTTCGCCCTTGTGCCAGTGCCTCATCGCCAAATGTCCGCGGCGCAGCAAATGAAGCTCTGCAGGAATCGGCGAAGCAGCCGAGTGATTGAAGAAGGCCCGAGTGGTTTCAGTGTTGCTTTGAGTTGTGATGAACTCGAACATGACATTTGCTCCATTCGAATTATACAAAACTGGCAGTCGCAGTGAGCCTGCCAGGGTGGAAAGATGCTGAGAGAGGCGAGGGTAAGTCCAGCGAGAAGGTGGGAAATGACAAGCTTCCCTCGTGCTATGAGTCTTGGTCCAGGATGCTTCACGTGATGTGAAGGCCATGTGTCACAAGCTGCAGCGGTGGCCCAAGAAATCTGTTCCAGCGGGCAACGTTTGTTGGACCGGACCTGTCGTTTTTGCTTGTCTCTTTTTGATATCCAGTTTCCTTTGGTCTATTTCCAAAAATACACTGGTTGGGGTTGAACAAAACAGGGCCCCCTTGTCCGATGCAAGGTTGGCAATGGAACTGCAGATGCGGCAGGGCTGCACGGCGCAGGAGTTTTTGCAAATCTTCAAAAGCGTTTGCAAAAACACAGGGACCTCCACAAATTGCAGCCCAAAGAGGAGTTTACCATTTTGAGCCCCAGCCAGAGTTGACCTTGGCCTCGCGACCTTGCAGGAAGTTAGTGATCGACTTGACCACATCCTGCAGCTAGTAGAGGCTCGGTGCTTGGACTTTCATGTCATTTGGGTGTTCCCTGAAGTCCTGGATCCACTCACGTGTTGTGAATCCTCTTCTCCCCGCTTTGCACGGCTGGTACTCGGTTGCCTTTTGTAATATTCGTATCTGCGCTTTGCATTGCGGGATTGTTGATCCCTATTCTCCTGTTTGTTTTCACTGGCATGGCACGGCTTGTTTTCACGGCTTGACTGCTGCGTTGGTCATAGATTGGGCCATGCACACAGACAGAACAGCAACAGGTCTTGCAACAGGTCATGCACTTCAGAATGAGACAGACTCTCCGGCCCAAACGGAGCCCTGGAAGAGACTTTGACCAAGTGCACAATTTCAGGCTAGGGACCCCTTCTCATTCATGTTGAAAGATGCCAAACAACATCGTCTCGGTGCACATGGGTCAAAACCGGGAAGGTAGGATGCGAGAGGATGCCTGACTGAGGCACCCACGCTCCGCGAGTCGGCGATGCCAATTGTAGAGGCGTGTGCTCCTATTGGGGTGTCGGGATGGGTGGTCTGGGTTTTTGAGGGTACTCTTGGTGGGCGGGTTAATAGCTCCCAAAAACCCCTATTGGCTATTGTCGTGGTTCTGCTATCTGATTTGATTGGGGTTCTACAATGAAGTCATTGCAAACCGTGGCCATGATAGAACCAAAAGTCCATGAAATGAACCGCGCGCTGCTCGATTGGTTCACTCACGGGCCGAGGAGACGGATCAGGGCCAAGCGCAGCCTTCGAAAGGTTCTGTCGCAGACACGTCTGGGGCCTCGGAAATCAAATTGGCATCCCCAGAAGAATGGGTGGTTTCCTTTGGGTTTCCCTTTGAAACCCTCCAAGCGGGCCCCATCGCAAAACAGGGCGATTTGTTTCCTTTGGTTTCCCATGAGACAAAAAACACCTAAGATAAAAAGGGTGACAACTCAAGTAAAGACACCTCCAAACGTTAAAATGCGCATGGATTTTGCATTTCCAGGCGAACTCCGAGCTCGTCCAACCGCAGCAGCAGCGAGCGGTCAGAGGCCTCGACCCGTGGACGTGTATCGGAAGATAGGGACGGCCGAGCGGCTAGAAGGGTTTCTTAAGCCTTTTGGCTTCGAACTGTGCCCTGTGTTCTCTCACTCAGGCCACTAAAAAGGGGCCACCAAAACAGGGGGGGGGCGGTGGCCGCACTTTGCGGTCGCACGTTTCGCCTGTCTCGCTCCGGAGAGGACCTGCCCGGCGTCGTGGCCATGCCACCAGATAAGATGGGGAAGGCGCTGCGCCTCGCGACAGAAGAGCTTCCTTTTGCTTGGTTGGGGGTGTTGCGGGTTAGGTGCTTTCCCCCTATGGCTCATAAAGGGGTGCAAGGTTTGCAGAGGCTCACCGGACGAGCCGTTCACGCCAAACGGGGCGCCATTTTGCAGGAGCCGCTGCCTCCTCCATTGCCACCGACTACGCTGGAGCCGTTGAAGGCCAACGTGCCGAGCGAGAGTGGGAGAAGCGAACGAAGCTGAGGCGAGCCGAGATAAGCAGCGCTTGCCCCAGAGCATATGCGGTGAAAGCCTTGTCACAAGGGAATAGGAGCCTGCAAATGCCAGGTTTGGCCCCACTGAAAGGCCTGGAACTCTGCCGAGTCCAGGTGCAAATCTCGCGCTTGGCTGAATTGCAGGCAATTGGACCTTCCAGATCCTCCCGAGAAGGGCGGTCTTTTCGACGAGGCCTGTAACACTGTGCGCTTGCGAGCGACAGACAATGGCACCAGGATGAGGCTCACCGACATTCTTTGCACACGTTGCAAAGAGTTCTGTCTAAGCGCGACGTCTGGCCCCTGGAGCCCTGGAGTTTGTGACAGGGACATATGAGCGCCCGCTCTTATTTGCGCACATGCAGACTAGCAAGGGACTGGAAACAGTTTTCTGGACAAAACGCACGAGAGGGAAACAGTTGTATGACATGGTGGTATAGAAATTGAGGACAGCGTGAGAAACGAGATCAGGAAGTCGGCCTAGTACGAATGAACGAGATAGGGAGGATCCCAGCAAGCTGTTTCCATTAGCGGAAGCAACAAATAAAGGCCGCCGCTCATATGGGTATGGGTGAAAATTCGAACCAACCGGGGACTGCAGGTTTCAGTCCTTGTTTCCTTTAACCAGGTTCCATTTTGGGTACCTATTTTTGACCCACACCCATATTTCTTCCAAGGCGCAGACGACTGAGCTGCACCACCAGCTGCGTGAGACTCGGCAAGAGCCTGGCCCTCAAGCGCTTTGTGCGCGCGCGATGCGACGCGTGTCACGAGCGGAGCGGCCAGGCTCTGGCAGCAAAGCGCCGAAGCGCGGGCGGCGGAGGCCCCAGCGACCTTGAGGGGCAGAGAGGCAGAGGCTCTCACCCGCGATTGGTCGCTTGTGACTTATCTCAGGCCACGGCCAGGCGATGGGTCTGCCATGTGTTGGTGTTTTGCGAGTTTCGAGACATTGCCAGGCTGAATACCTACCTTGCGGATGTGACCAAAGCACCTCAAGAGCAGGTGTCGCGTTTCATTGGCCATGCAGTTGGCGAACTTTTCGACATGCAGTTGGCAGCCTTGCATGTCTGGACAGGCAGAAGCGATTCTTCGGCTTCAAAATGAGGCAGGATGCAGGGCAAAGATGGAGCTTTGATTGGCTTTGCATGTCTGAAGGTCCAGGATTTATCTGGTCAGCTAGCCGAAGCTCGTCATCAGGCTGTCTCTTTCGAGCTGGAGCACTGATCCCATCCGGTGCTTTGTCAGGAAAAGCAGTGGGCCGCGATAGCCAACCGCCAGCGGGCTTTCTTCCGCCAAAGCGGGGCGGCCTTGGCTGTGCATTTGCTTCGGGTCTCACTGTATCCATCTTTTGCAGTTTGAATGCTTTTGTTGAGATGAAATGCAGTAGTTTTCTTTGGACTGCCCCCTGCGACTTGACCAGCATCAGCTCATCCTAAGCAGGGAAATCCTCGTCAACATCTAAATCGAAATCAAAACATTTCTTAATTCCATTGAAAAGGCTATCCTATTTATATTCTCCTTAAAGTTATAAATTATGCTGGACATAGTTTCTATTTAATTCTATTTGAGTTCTAATTAGACAACTGAAACAGCGCCTCCGAAAGGAAGTTCTCTTCACAATCTAGTTCGAAGTAAGAATCCCAATTGTACACTGTTCTTCAAAAGACAATCCTGTCTAATTATCTTCAACTCTAGAAATTATAGTGGGACTTTTTACTTCTGCCTCAATTTTAAATTATAGTTAGAACATTGAGAAACATCATACTGAAAAAGGGCATCTTTTTTTAACATCTATTTGGAAGTACGACTTCAAGAAAAATGTACTTTAAACAATCTGGTAAATTCTCTTAAACACTAAACATTCTTTTCAACCTAGAAATTCTGCTAGAATTCTTTCCGTATTTGATTTCTGAGCAAATTTGTAACAATCCGTTTGAAACTAGATATCAAATAAGAGTTTCAATTACAAAGCTTCTTTGAAAAGGACATCCTAGTAAATTTAAGGGCTGCCGCCCAGTGCCGCCGACCCCAAACCAGTTTGGGAATGGCTGAAATGAACGGGGCCGCTTCAAAATGGGGCCGCCATGGGTCCCCTCTTGTAGCCAGGGTGCGGTGCATTTTTGCTTTGCTTTCGCGTGAAAATGCACCGCTTTTATGATGATGATGATGATGATGATGATGATGATGATGATGATGATGATGATGATGATGATGATGATGATGAACTGACATGATAATCATCATGACGCATCCTAAGCATCACCAGCAGGCATCATGACAATCATGTCCACGCATCTTCTGCATCTCAAATCGGCTCTAATGGGACTGATGATGCTGATGATCATGATGAGCACTGTGATGATGATGATGATGATGATGATGATGCATTCTGGAGCGATCGTTTTCTTTCCTTGGCTTGGTGCATTTTTGTGACCTGATTGGAGATGCAGAGGGTGCGTAGTCATGATTATCATCATGACTGTTGGTGATGCAGAAGATGCACGATGATGGTTATCGTCCATGATGACAACGGTGATGATGACGATGATGATGATGATGCTGATGATGATGACGATGATGATGATGCCGATGATGATCATCACATCATTGACTGCTGGCGATGCAGAGGATGCACGATGATGGTTATTATCCATGATGATTACGATGATGATGACGATGATGAGGACGATGATGACGATGATGATGATGACAATGATGATGATGATGACGATAATGACCACCATCATGGTGATGATGACATGCTCATCATCATCACAGCATCATCGTTGTGACCTGATAGGATGCGTAGACATGATTGTCATCATGACTGCTGGTGATGCAGAGGATGCACGATGATGGTTATCACCCATGATGATGGTCACGATGATGATGACGATCATGACGATGATGACGATGACAATGATGATGATGATGATGACGATAATGACCACCATCTCAGTTCATCATCATCGAAGATGCGTGGACATGATTATCATGACTGCTGGTAATGCTGAGGATGCGTCATGATGATTATCATGTCATTTCATCATCATCATCATCATGATCATCATCATCAGTCCTGTTAGAGCCGATTTGAGATGCAGAAGATGCGTGGACATGATTATCATGATGCCTGCTGGTGATGCTGAGGATGCGTCATGATGATTAATCATCAGCGGTGCATTTTCACGCGACAGCAAAGCAAAAATGCACCGCACCCTGGCTACAACAGGGGACCCATCGCGGACTGTCATCATCACCAAGATGCAGCATCATCATCATCATCGTCATCGTCATCATCACCGTTGTCATCATGGACGAGAACCATCATCGTGCATCCTTTGCATCACCAGAAGTCATGATGATAATTATGACTACGCACCCTCTGCATCTCCAATCGGCTCTAACGTCACCCTTGAAACGTACACAAAAAAGATAAGGACGACAACATCATGTCTACGCATCCTCTGCATCTCCAATCAGGTCACAACGATGATGATGTGATAATGATGAGCATGTCATCATCTCCATGATGGTGGTCATCACGTCATCGATGGTGGTCATCACCGTCATCACCATCGTCATCATCAGCAGCATCATCATCATCATCGTCATCGTCATACTCATGGACGATAACCATCATCGTGCATCTTCTGCATCACCAACAGTCATGATGATAATCATGTCTACGCACCCTCTACATCTCCAACCAGGTCACAACAATGATGACGTGATGATGATGAGCATGTCATCATGACCAAGATGGTGGTCATTACAATCATCATCATCATCATCGGCATCATCATGATCGTCATCGTCATCATCACCGTTGTCATCATGGACGATAACCATCATCGTGCATCCTTTGCATCACCAACAGTCATGATGATAATTATGACTACGCACCCTCTGCGTCTCCAATCGGCTCTAACGTCACCCTTGAAACGTATATAAAAAAGATAAGGACGACAACATCATGTCTACGCATCCTCTGCATCTCCAATCAGGTCACAACGATGATGATGTGATGACGATGAGCATGTCATCATCACCATAATTATGGTCATCATCATCATCACCATCGTCATCGTCATCAGCATCAGCATCATCACCGTTGTCATCATGGACGATAACCATCATCTTGCATCTTCTGCATCACCAACACTCATGGTGATAATCATGACTACGCACCCTCTGCATCTCCAATCGGGTCTAACGCTACCCTTGAAACCTATTTAAACAAGATAAGGACGACAACGATTATGATGTGATATACTGACAAGCGTGTCATCATCATCATCATCATCGTCATCATCATCAGCATTATCCTCGTCATCGCCATCGTCATCATCACCGTTATCATCATCGATGATAACCATCATCGTGCATCCTCTGCATCACCAACAGTCATGATGATAATCATGTCTACGCATCCTCTGCATCTCCAATCAGGTCACAACGATGATGATGTGATGATGATGAGCATGTCATCATCACCATGATGGTGGTCATTATCGTCATCATCAGCATCATCGTCATCATCATCATCGTCATCATCGTCATCATCGTCATCATCATCGTCATCATCTTGGATGATAGCCATCATGGTGCATCCTCTGCATCACCAGCAGTCATGATGATAATCATGTCTACGCATCCTCTACATCTCCAATCAGGTCACAACGATGATGATGTGATGACGATGAGCATGTCATCATCACCATGATTGTGGTCGTCACCATCACCTTCGTCATCATCATCAGCATCATCATCATCATCGTCATCGTCATCATGGACGATAACCAGCATCGTGCATCTTCTGCATCACCAACAGTCATGATGATAATCATGACTACGCACCCTCTGCTACGATGACGGTATTGCTTACGCTGATAATGTTGAATCTTCGGCTATGCTCATTTACCAACCAACCTTGGACTTGTGCTGTAACCACCCTTCCCGTGCGCCTCCCCCTTTGAGGAGAAGGGGTCGGCGGATTTCTCGTAGAGACTCGACCAAAAGTCTTTCGTTATTAAGTTCTATTTAGACAAAACAAAACAATAGTACTGGAAAAGGACATCCTCTTTCAAATCCAGTTTGAGACAAGACAGAACTCAAGTTTGAGTCCTTATCGAGTTCTTTTTGAATTCCAAGCAAATAAACACACTGAATTTGTTTGAGCAAAGACGAATGTTCCCCATGAAAGTCGAAAACCAAACACACATTTTGTGGTCTTGAGTTTGTACGAGACTAGGTCCGATTCCTATCCGTGAGTTAATAATCCGTAAACCCTAAACCCCAAACCTGTCCTGAGGTTTGGTCAGGAATGCAACACAAACAGCTGTATCGCAGCCAAAAGTAAAGAAATAAACAACACAAAGCAACTATGAAACATTGAAGCCAATGGCCCAAAAGCAAACAAGTAAATCTTCAATCAAGGACAAACCTGTAGCGAAGAAAGCCAATGACCCAAATGTAAGAAACGAACAAATGGTAAACAAGTCAACAATGGAAGGAAAAGAAACAGCAACTGTAATAAGTAAAACGAGCATGTGATAAGTAAAACGACCATGTAAAACATGCAATTCTGGAGCCAACAGTCAAAAGTAAAGAATATAAAACAAGGCAAGCAGGCAACATCATGGTCCTGAAGTAAAATGCTCGGATCATGGACAGAGCTATTGTAATGTACCTCTTGCATATTTTCCCGTTTTTTTTTTAATCTTTACGTTTTTGCCTTTTCACTTTCTCACTTTTGGGTCATTGGCTCCAACATCAACATATTATGTGATATTTTTTGCTTTTGGCTTCACCGCTTTGTTTTTTGGCATCTTCGCACCAAACCTCAGCTTAGAAGTAGGACAAGAGGTAGATCCAAACCGACGGAAGTTTCATTCAGGCCTGGATTCCTGGAAAGGTTTGGAACCTGAAGCTTCCAGATTGTTTGTTGAACATGCGCCTGGTCTTGCGGCTTTCCGGGAAGCAACAAAGGCAGAACTCGCTGCACATACCAGCAAATTCTGACAGAAAGGTGGATTTATATAAACATATATACATATACACATGCACATATACATATACAGAGGCATAGTAATGTATATACCTATATATCTACATACAGATAGATGGATAGACCCTCATGGAGGAGGTCCGTTCGGAAAACGAGGCGAAGTCCTGGCGCAAGAGGGCATGCAGATTTTGCGGCGGCATCCCGCAGGCCTACGCTCAGCTCACATGGCCATGGGTCAAAATCCAAATCGTAGTAGCCCCAGGGAACATCCCAATCCCCACTAAAGTAGACTAAAAAGGGTGGTGCACCTACCCACAGCGACATGTTTTGAACACGTTTGCCTTGAAGCTTTCCTTTTGGTTTCCCCTTCAGAGGAATCCCCCTTCAGAAATCGGAGAGGAGAGATCTTCCTGGCACCTCCGCCCGTGGTCCTTGATGACGACGAGCCTCAGGATGAGCCCATGTGGTCGACTCAGGAGGTCACAGGTGGCGTGCCTGCTTGAAGCGTCGCGTTGGCGCCTGCTTGGAGCGTCGCCTTGGTCGCAGGTGGGACGTGGGGACGTCGCATTGCAACCCATACTGCGTGGACTCCTGGCCCTTTGAGCCGAACGTCCTGGCCGCCAAAGCGTGAGCCCGGCGGATGTTTCATCCTCGAACACGCCACGACTTGCGGCATGGCAGGTCGGCTCAGCCGAATCTCAACCACTGGGATGAGGGTGATGAGGACGACGAGTACGATGACATAGAAGAGGCGGGCAAACAGCGCAAATGCCTTTACGAGCCCCTCTTGTGGGTATGTGTCACAATAGGGAACCCCAGAACGGGTGGTTTCCCTTTCGTTTTCCTTTGGCTTCCCTTCAAAGCTTCCCGCTTTCGGGGGTACAAAGACACCCAGGACGATGAGGATCAGGAGCCACAGTGGCACCAGGATCCGCGATGGAACGTCCGGGAGCCTGAGGCGCGGAGTCTCAAAAGGCTCTCTGCCAAGAGGCTTGAGAAACGCCGCGCAGGATGAAACAGTTCCGGATGGCCGCGAGTTGCGCAAGGCCATGGCTTTTGAACTCGATGTGAACCTTGGCTTCTGAGTAGTGATTCTGCTTTGGCAGCTGGCAGGCCCCTCATGGCACAGCTGGCATGATTGCTCAAGAGCATTCTGACATGTGTTGCCATTGCGATGTACGAGAGGTATGGGTTTGCCACCCTTGACCGCCCCGAGCTTAGACAGAAGTAGCAATTGGCAAGTTGCCTGGGTGCCTGCAGCGTTCTCCAAAATCACCGGGAGTTTCCCTGGCCAATCTCGGGTAGGACGCTGACGGCACGCCGGAACAGACTCAGGTTCCTGTGGGAGGCTCTGCCCGGAGCCTCTGAGCGCGGATCCTTTAGGCGAAAAACAACTGCCAGGAGTTCCTTTGGCCGTCTCACCAGCAGCCGGAGCTGGCCAAAACATGCCAGCTCTTTTTCCCAGGTCCAACAACCCAGGTCCTTTCCAGTGGGTCCTTTCCCTGAGAAAAAGGGACAGTTTTCGCATTGCCCAGAAGCCATCGACCTGGAAGGCTGCAGCAAATGATTCATGTTGTTTGCCATGCTGTCATGTCCAGCGTTGCAGATCTTCGGCGATGGACATCCGTCCGCTTGCCGACTTTGTTCTGCTTGGTTTCACTACTTTCAGCATCAGAGCTGAATTCACTTGGAATCGCGCCGCTTACAACAAGATGGAGACTGATGTGGCACAGATGGGGCAACTTGGGCTGCTTCAAGTTTTTAGCCGGCCCCGCAGGCTGTTCACGCAACTTCAGGAAGCCCAATGTTGCCCGAAGTGCCAACCTGTACGTTTGGTTAGTGCTCGGCTCTGACGTGAGTGGGTATGAGCTTCGCTTCATGGCCCTTACTCGCAAGCGCCCTCGCCAAAACAGCGCGAAGCTGCTGAGCCGTTGCACGTCGCTTGGGAACGCAGCGCTTGTCACAGTCGAAGGGTCGATTGACTCGTTCCGCAGCCTGGGCTAGCCACACTTCGATTGATTCGATTGATCTTGGCGAATTGGTGAAGCTGGCCGTAGCCTCGATCCCTTCTCTCTGCACTTTGAGTGGTGGCCCCGTGCAGGTCCGATGGCGTTTATGCCAGCTTCTCAGCGTGCTTGACATGCGGCGTGGGCATGCCACGCCATGGGTTTGCGCAGATCAAAGGCTCTTGCGACACTGCGAGGTGCTGCTGCACTTCTGATGAGGGCCAGACCGTGGAGGCGCCGAAAAGAGCCGAGCGGGAGGAACCAGCGATGGACCGCGCCGAGCAAAAAACCGCCGCGCGCGGCCAGGCGCTTGCCTCGCCGGTGGAGCGCCTGAGCGACAAGCCGAAGCTTGCCGGCTCTGATGAGGCCCGAGCTTCGAACTCGACGGGTGCGGCGCCGAGCCTCGCTTCGTAAACTCCGCCCCAAAAGGAAAACAAATTCTGAGGGGTCGCTTCATGTGCCGGGCCGGGGGTGGGGGTGTGGGGTGTGGGGTGTGGGGGTTGAAGTCCCCTTAAAACTTAGACAAGAATGATGCCCCGCCAGGCCAAGGAAGCGGAGGCGATGGTGCCAAGCTTACAGGAAGTGGCCTTCAAGTGCAAGCCCGAGAGCGCGTGCATGGCGCCGATTTTTCTTTGGCCAGGCCAGTCCCCGCAATGACAGGGAGTTCGAGGCTTCTGACATGTATAGCCGCAAGTGTGGGGGCAATGCTGATGCTCAGCTGTTCTTGGTTGCTCTGAGCTGATATATTCAAGTATCAAATATCCAGACAGCAACTGCGCAGAGATCACCGGCTTTCGACATCAGTGGTGAACGTCAAGATTCTATGACTCACGGAAAGCTTGAACAAATTTTGGCCTCCAGTCTTGCCAGGTTGTGATTGAGAAAAGCCCGGACGATCAACGGATAGGCTGGGTGCTCATTCGGCATCCTTTTGTCCCAGTTCATGTTCTGAAGTCAGCGAACATGTCTTGACTGCTACTGGGTTGGATCTTTAGGAAATCAAGGGGTTTTCCACTAAACTCCCAAAAAGTTAAACACTTTGCAGGGGGTCAACGGCAACCAAGATTTTCTGCAGGTTTGGATATCAGCGTCGTTGGCGGCAAAGTCTTGAAGGCCGCGTCCGACAGGGAAGTCGTCGCAGGTGCATTGCTTTGCGAACTTTTTGCCTTAGGTGTGGAAGATCAAAGATGGCTTGGTCAACGAATGGAACAAGACGGCCCCGCCCGACCAACAGGCTTGGTCGGCGAATTGAGGTCTCACTTTGTTTTGTTGCACCTGCCCGCCACCAAAGAACGAATCCAAACCACAGGGGAAGCTGGCAGGTGCGATCTGGAGACGCAGTTGTTGCCGTGAATGGAAAGCGGGGCAGCTCCCTCCTCAGTCTTTTGGAAGGGCATGCGGTGAGCTGTTGACCGACAGGTGCCGACCAACTGCTTGAACAAGTCTCGAAGGGCCGGCCAGCCACGCCTGATTGGTTTCAGGGGCCCTTTGCTGGTTCCAACAAACCCGCTCTTTGTTGGAGCCAATTTAGGGGCCCATCATTGCATTCTGACTTGCTTTCCTCGTGGGCTCTTTCGTGCCAGGAAGGTTACGATCCTATGCTCGCGAGGAATGTTCGCCTGAACGGGAGGCTTTTTTACCGGCACCCCTCCCAAGCCATCCTGTTGGGATGCGCGGAGAGGGTGACCGCCGTGATCGCCGTGATCGTCTTGACAGTGAACAGGAGTTCACTGTCGAAATTCATGCCTGTTCTGAAAGACTGGCGTCCTTGCTGTTTGCCTGCGCTGAACATTTGCCTGTAAGTCGCCCAGCTGCCCAAACAAGGGGTGTGTCTTTTGGTCGAAGCAAGCAAAAGTGCACCTACCCATTTGGGACTTCACGACACAAATTCACCGCCGCTCTCATTGAAAAGCCATAAGGACGGCCGGCTTGTCACAAGCCACGAGGCAAATCTCTCGCAGGTGCTGTCCGAAGAGCATCAAAAACTGAAATGCTTTGGGCCCAACCTGCAGGGAGCATTGGAAGCGGACCACGTTGTGCTCGAGAAGCTGTGGATCTTCTTCTTTTTGGCAAGAAAGAAAGCGGGTTCTAGTTTGGTGCCGCAAAAGTCCACTTTGTTCCAAACCGTTGGCTTCCAATCCATCTGCGAGGTCACGTCTCACATCTAAACTGGAGGTCATGGAATTCCCTTGTAGAGCCACATGGTTTCTTCAGAAAGCCATCTGCAGCTCGTGTTGTCCGTGTTGTCACTCCAGATCCATGCGGACTCTTGATGCGCGAAGAAAGGGGTGCCGTGACTTGAACGTGGTATGGTCACACATTGCAGACTCGGTCGCCAAACGCTTTTTTCAATGTTTGCCGCCATCTACTGCAATAAAGGGGATGGATGGGTTTACTCACCGAAATTCAATGTCACTCTTTGACGTATTGACAGTGGCTCAGATGGCTGCAACTTGACTTGACAGCTTTTATCACCCCCGGTGAGGTGATTGACATCTCTGGTTTGTTCTCACGTGCCAGCATGTGGCCCTGCAGCAGAGCCATGCAGATTGCGTCATCCCTCACTGAGAGCCACCCAACTTGCACGGAACATTGGCCCATGGCGCTGCTTCAGCGCCATGGCGCAAGAACTCTACGCCAAGGATGTCGGTGGTACACGCCGCCGTCCAGGCGGGGGTCTTGTGGAGAGGGGCCATTGATCTCTCAGCTTTAGATTGGTCCAAAGGAGGACCATACTGAGAGAAGTCCCCGAACATCAAATCATCCCTCAAGAGGTTGCCAAGCCTGTGTAGGATGCTTCTCCAGAGCAATCTGCAAGTCATTCTTTCCATCCAGAGATGGACCCCTCCGGGGACCTTCTATCCATTGTGCCAGGCGGACGTGGTCAAAGCAGCACCATCGCATCCGCATGCCGCGGCCAATGGTGGATAGGCACGCCTTTTCTTGCGGCCTTTCTTTCTTGCCAAAATCCGCCCCAAATCCAAGTCAGACCTTTTTGAAAAAACAACAAAACAAAAACCAAGCCAGACCAAAATCATATATAAATAAACCACGTGGCTTGTCAAATACCGGTGTATTCCATGACGCCTTTTTTTTGGGAGCATCGGTTCGCAGGTTTGACCTTTCACGCGTGCAGCCGCAGAAGGCCCGGCCCCGGCCGTTGGCTCGCTTTCTGATGTCCACGCCCATGTCCAAAGCATGTTTGTCTACTGATAAAGTTGAGCCTAGGCCCCTCAATCAAGGAATTCGAATGCTTATCGCCTTTTTGCACCAATGAATTACCCAGAGCGCATGTTTCGCACGCAGGAGTGGTGGCGAGAAAGGCGAATCGCCCCTGCCACGTTCTTCGGGTTCCCCGACGTGACGAAGGCGACTTCGGTTGCCAAGTCGGTCCTCGAATTGCTTGCGGCAGAGGCCGGCCTACGAGGGGGCAGCATGTACGTGGAGCAGATGGACGCGGCCCCGCCCACGGTTTCAGTCCCGCCATTTGTGTGGAAGATCAACCCAAGCGAAGTCCAGGCATGGGTCACTTGCTCCCGATTGATCTGGCTCTTGATTGAGAACGTTGTAAGACAAGATGAGAATGGAGAGGACAGAGATGAAGGCAACTGGAATGAAGAATCCAGATGACATGAAAGCCAATAGTTATCTCTCTTCCTTACCTTTTTAATCTTCTCCGAAACACTTCTTCTGAAGTATGACAAGTCAACAATTCATGCATTCCCAAGATACCAAATGCACACATGTTTACACGTTCTATTTTGTCTAAGAATATTAGAATCATACATATAGCACTGTAAGATATAAACATCATGAATGACAGGCAATTCCAGAGATGCAAATTACAAACAGCAGTGACATGACTAAGAGATAATGTTGCCCGAGCTCATGTCATAGCTCTATCACCTTATCTCTCTTTGAGAATCTTCTCCAACATGAATGTCAGCTATGAATGAGGGCACAGTGGCGGCTGCAATCTATACATGCAAAGCGAGCTGGATTCAGGGGTGTTCGAAGCCAGCGACACCTTCAAGTGACTGACTCAGGTGACGCTGGCGGTGCTCACTGACAAGTGTGTACAGGCCCAGCTTGACGGACAGATTCCTTTGTTGGATCCTTTTTTTTTTCCAGGAGGACGTGTGGGATCCAGAGGTTTGGATGAAGCGTGGAGCTGAGCCGGAGTCCAACTTAGCTCTCGGCTTTCGGGGGTGAAAAAAGCTGTTCCGCTGTGCTGCCGGGATTCCTCTCAAGCGACGTGAGGTTTTGCTGGCGTGCCCAGCAGCTTTCTTCTCGAACTCAGGAGGCCAGAATCTGGAAAGTGAGCGTGGGGCCCTGCTGTGTGAATCAATCGCGCCAGCCCGACCTGTGCTACATCTTCCGAGCCTTTGCTCGTGCGGAGCCTGGACGATGCGTTGAAGCAATGAGCTTCGCTCATTTGAGGTGCTGATTGGTTCGATCAGAACCTGCTAACGACTTACCTCGGGCGCCTCCATCGCAGGCAATGCTGCTGGCCTGAGCCAGTACCAGACTTGAGAATCCTGCCAGGCTGCCAATGTTTCAGTTGCCTGATGTGACGGTGCTGCTGGAGGCTTTCGCAAATCCCCGCTTCAGGCCAGCCTGCCTTGATGAGTTTCGTTTTCTGTAATCGGAACCTGAGGCAAGGCGAGTACCTGCAGAGGAGTCTCACCCACATGGCGTTGCTGTTGCAGCGGTGTTCTGAGCCTGCACTCGCCGCCCACCGAGCGTTGCGCACTGCTTGCCGTTTCCTAGGCATCGTGATGACGCGAGTGTCGAAGACCTGGCCAAAACCAGCCCAGCCCCAAGACGCGGCAACGCATTGGCCCAGATCGCCTCCTTCGCCAGGCATGGCCCTCCGAGACTTGCTTCCTCAACCGGAGGAACTCGCGGTGGAGGCGGGGTCACTGGGCTGTGTGTCAATCATAGGTGCCACCCTGGTAAATGGAAACATGGACTAAACCCTGTGGTCCCTTGGTGGTTTAATGTGACCCATACCGACTTCTTGGCTGGGGCAGCTCATCCCGTCTGTGTCAGGTGAGGGCTGGGCTGCAGCTTCTGGCCGAGGCGATCGGCAGATCGGGAGATCGGGAGATCGGGAGATCGGGAGATCGACGGCTTGTTGGCTAGGCGCTCCTCCTCCGAGAGTTGTCGGACTTGAGCCCGACCCAGGCAAGGGGCTGGGTGAAGGGCAGATTTTTCCGATTCACCGCGCACTTTGAGACTTTGGCTCTTGATTTGCAATCAGTGCTTGCTTGCAGCCGATGTGCGCGTTAAAAGCCATCCTTGCCTGATTGGGGCTGGTTTGATTGCCGAAGACACGCTTGGGTGAGACCATGTTTAGACAGCAGTCCAAGAGCTGAAGGGCTTGCAAGCATTCATTGTGTTGTGACCACTGGCAAAGTACTTGGTTGCCGTGCTTGATTTGAATAGCCAGATGTGTCTCCATAGGCTCGAGAGTCTGTGCTCAAGCGCCGAGAGCACTGACTGCCATGACACCACATCCGCCGACGCTGGCGCGCCTCAGTCGCAATAGTTTTTTTTCATTTTTGCGGAGCGGGGGAGGCCTTCGGGGCAGACCAAAACATCATCGACATGAAAGGATCAGTCAGTCATAGTCACTTGGAGTAGGTGATCAGCCAAACGCCAAATCAACAATATATATTTTTTCAGTGACGTGGGGGTTGCAGAGTTTGCCACAAGAGAATGTCAGGAGAGCTGTCTCCGAGCAGGAGATGCGACAGATCGAGCTGGATTTGGAGAGGCCACTCGGTGAAGTATTTTTGATCTGGGTACCCAAAGGTTGCGTATGCTCTGGAAAGGCTTCGGATGGGTGGAACGTCTCGTGGAAACTCAACGTTTCGCCAGGCTCCCGACGTGGATGCTGGATGCCAAGCAAGAGATCTGCAGGGCCCTCCACGCCTGGCTGGTGCTGCAGCAGGATCTCACCTACACTCAGGGCATGCACACCCTGCCTGCATCTCAGTTTCCCTCGCAGTTTGAAACAGTCGGTGGGTTGGCTTTGAGTTTTCCTTCCCGTTGTTTGCGATCACTGACGGCTTTCGGAAGCTTCAATTCGGGGCAACCACCAATCTGTGAGAAACCCAGAAGCAAATCTACACCTACCTGCCCACACCTGAAAACTCGACCCAAACTCAGGACAGCTAGTTTTCATTGGCTTTCTCAATTTCCATTCCCGGATGGTGCCTGTTCCGATTTGTCCATTTCGGCTTTCGATCATGCGTTTTGGATTTCAATATTTTGCGTTGAAGGTTAGGATATCCGACAGGGAAAGATCGGGTCAGGCAAATTGCTGAGATTCAGGTAATCTGCAATTTGTTGTTGTTGTTTCACTTTTCAGGATTGTGTCTCCAACTTTCGACAAACAGTTCTAACAAGTAGGTGCGTGCACTGCTGACAGTGCCAGCTGCAAAGTTTTTCTTGAGGATGGGGGTGTGCATGCTGGTGGAAGAGCAGCAAGTGGAGGTGGTGCAGAGGTTCGACAGCCTCGTAAACATGGTCGACAAGAACTTCTTCCACGTGGAGCACGCGCGGATGCCAGAAGCCTTGGCAGGAGTGCGAGCAGATCTGATGAGCATCCTGCAGGAGAGAAGCCCGGGCCTGCACAGGCGCATGGTGCGGGATGAGTTTGGCCAGCACCTGGTAAACGCCCTGGTCATGGGCTGGATCTTTACCGTTTTCAGCCACCACATGGAGAGAGAGCCTTTGCTGGCTCTGTGGCAGGAACTCTTCGCTTCCCAGCAGCCGAGGAGAGCGCTGCTGAGCTTTGCGGCCAACCTGCTGATCGACGGCAGGCCGCTGTTCCAGCAGGAGCTGTCACAAGCCATGGGCGCCATTCAAGGGCTTCCCCAGAGGCTAGCTGTGGCAGATGTGCAGCGCATTCTCTTCCTGGAGTCTGAGCCGGAAGAGCCGGAAGAGCCGGAAGAGCCGGAAGAGGCGGAGCCGGTGGTGCCCATGCCCGTTGCCCCGAAAGGAGCTCCCTGGCTGCCGCGCGTGATGCCACGCGTGAGGCGCAGTCCGTGGAAAGCCCTGGCTGTGGCGATCTTCCCGCTCTGGCGGGCGCTCGGCCCACAGCAGATGCTGCAGAAGCCGCAGAAGCCACAGACGTGGCAGATCCCGAGGCTACGCATGCCACGGGTCAACATGCTGAGCCCAAAGAAGGCAAAGCCGCAGTGGCGCCGACATAGCGCGCCCCTGCTCATGAGTGAGCATGACTAATTCGGCCTGGGTGCCATCGCGACTGGCCAGTCGGCCAGTCCCACCCCTGTGGAGGAGGTGGGACTTGCTATCTTCCCAAAAATGCATGTTGGTTACAGAGTCAGCGAGTCCGTCGGACCAAGCGTTTCAACCGTCAGACGAGGCACGCTGGAAGTGGACAAATGACAAAGGGCCGGATTGTCCAGCGCAGCCACAGCTGGTTGCGGTCGCGAGACCCCAAGTTGGGAAGGCCATCCATGTGATGCACTCCATGGCCTCCTGGGGGTTGGCAGCTTGGAGCTTTGCAACGGCTTCCCGGGGTTTCAGGATTGCCCTGGGAAGTTGTTCGTTTGGTTAAATCTTCAGATACCTGGTCGATGTCAGAAGTTGGGCCATTTTGGATATGCCAGACAACTTACACGACGAGGGAAAATCGGTCAGCTCACCTGTTGAAGGGGTGGTCTGTTTACCTGCAGTTTCCGGCGCTAAGTTTGGTGAACTCTGAGCACGCGCAGAGCTCCAATGCGCCAGCAGACCTCTGCCTGTGCCCGAGCAATCTAGGAGGGGGGGTGAGAGCTCGAAGGCTTGAATGAGATTTCTGTAAGTCTGGAATTTCTTGTAGTGAGCTAGCTGAGCAAGTGGTCAGGAGTAGCAGAGTCAGCGGTGAGTGATGCGGGCTCTCCATTGAATAAGAAGCTCCGGCGCGACCCAAAAGCGCCGGGGCGGAGGCTGGACCTTGGCGCGCGAGCTGAAGGGCAAGATCCGAGAGGCTGGCAGGGCGAGCGCGGAGGCCGGGTACCGAACTCCACTGCGGTTCGTTGTGGCCCTCTTTGAAGGAAAACATGGGCAGCCAGTTGAGGTCATTGGAAGCGAAAATGAAAGACTTAGGTGCGTGTTCTTCTTTAAATTGGTTTGAGTAGGCCATTTTCATTCAGTTTTCGATAGTGATTCAGTTGACGCAGTTCTCGAGGCTTCGCAGGCTTTTGCGTTTACTTCCGAGGATCTGGCAGCGCTTGCCATGGCAATGAACCTGGGTGCCGTGCGGCATGAGGAAGTGTGGCAGGCCTGGGCTCTGGGCCTCGTGAGGCTTGCCGCGTTGATGGTTGGTAGCAGCAGGAGCTTGCAAAGAATCTGGAGCTGGAAATGCCGCGGCCTTAAATTTGGACGCCTTCATCTGGCCATGGGTCATAACCATGTACCACCTATTTTGATGTTCACCCACAGCCATCTGACTTCTCGCCTCTTTCCTTCTCTGGTTTCGCGCAAAGGCATCGACTGTCGGGGTCCGGAGTTGCGACCGCCGTCTATGCCGCCTCACGCTTCGGTCACCGAAACGTGAAGTTCTATGAGGCAAGTCACTCGTTTGCATTTGTTGTGACTGGCGACGTCGATTGCGCATGCGTCAGAATGCTTTACGGCGACTGGGCGAAGAAGCCCCAAAGATGTCGCCCCTGGATTGTGCACGTGCAGCAGGCAAGGCGCGAGTGAGTGCGTGAGTGAGCAAGCGAGCGAGCGAGCGAGAGAGTGAGAGATTCCGCTGGATTCCAGGTGGGTTCTTGCGGCCGGGCATCGTGGCAGAGAAGGACTTGACGGACGCATCCCGTAAAGTTTGGCTCAGATTTCGCGAGGCCTTGAAGGGCGCCCTGGGGGACCAAATCCTGCATCTGGGCTTCGGCGCCTTTGATACCGAGGCATGCCCATCGATTATGTTATTTTCGGGGCGGAGGGCGCGGCTGTCGCAGGCATTGTCCTTGATGCTGGATGCTCTCAGCGCGGCTCTCAGTGCATTCACTGAATGCGGAAAGGGCATCTGGGCATCTGCTTCATGCCAGGCCGCGCCCGAGCTGGCGTCTGGGGCGTGGAAGCCATGGCAGGTTCCGTCTTGGAGGCCAGCTGGGACTGGACTTGGCCATGGGTCAAAACCAATTGTACCATTTTGGGATAGGTGCACCACCCATTTTGGTCTATTTTGGGGGATGTTCACTGGGGGTACGGGGTTTTGACCCATGGCCATTTGAGTCGTTGAATCGAATGTCGGAGAAAGCAAGCGTTGGGCAGGA
>CAUJNA010000662.1:115000-147500 GCA_963377175.1 Effrenium voratum | reverse complement strand
GATCAACACCCTTCCCATGCGCCTCGCCCCGGCAAAGCAGTGGGTCGGCAGATATGTATATGCATATGTACGTTTATACGGTACTGTATATGTATATGCGCAGCTATAGGTCTTTATGTATCAGAGTTGCATGTGGCGCGTCACCGCTTTTCGAGCTCAATTCCCGACATGTAGCGAATGAAGGACACGGGGAGTTTTTCACAGCTGGTGGGACAAAAATTCGGCTGCTTGAATGACCGCCAAGGCACAAGTGCAATGCGTTGGCACAAGTACAGGCAGTGCAACCCGTCCCAGCTGCAACGAAAGCATCTGCCTTATTAAACATTCAAGAGCCTATGCAGATGGAAGATGGCTCCAGTGCTCAGGAGTTGCCCTCTTAGTCACTTGAGCGCCACACACCCGTGTCGACATTGGAGGAGGGTTCTTTTGGTTTCATGAAGCAAGCAAATGAGCGAGCTGCACAGGCGAATCGCAGCCGCAAACAACAGGCCCCGAAGAAAGACCAATACTTCAGAACATGCAGACCAGTTCAAGCACAGGGCATGGCTTGCACATGGAGTGTATCGCAAGGTGCTGAGAGATATCCTGGATCGCACGGCGCAGGCGGTGCAAGAGGCGCTTTTGTGCCGTTGGTTGGCGTTTCACCTTGCTTGGCCATGTTGTGTCAGGTTGCTTGTACGAATTCCTGTGACGGGCTGGACTCGATTTGTGCATGATGTGACTGTGCATCGCATAGCAGCTGTCAGCGCTACCGGATACAAGCCAACGCCTAGATGTGGCATATACGCTTCCTTTCTTATCCTTTTCGAACCATCCAAAAAGGCGGTCCACTTGCCAGATGGGCAATTTTCCATTCAACGCCACCGGCTTCAATATGTCTTTGGTTTTCCACGAATTGACATTCCGGACCTGAACTTGACAAGGCTTCGGGCTCAGCCAATGTTGGGCTTTTCGACATGCCGTTTTTTGCCTGGGAGTATTGTCGGGTTTCTCATTTGCTTTGGCTTTTCCGCAAATGTCGAGGTGTCCAACTGACATGTGTGGTTTTCCTCTCCCCAGTTTACATCATGGCTGGTTTGCACCTGTTTGTTCCAAGAGCCACACAACACAAGGAGCATCATTTGTTGGGTCTCCCTGTTTTGACATTTTCTCAGCTGTGTTTGCTTGCTGGCTCGGTCTGCGTGGGAGCAGGTCAAGCCAAACTGGTGGGCTTCGACGGCATGGGTTGTAGCAAAGAGAACATAGCGAGGACTGATGCCAAAGAGTGCGTTGCCTTGATCAATGCTCCATTGACTGCTCGCTGCGGTGGTGGACTCTTCTTTGAGCTGTTGTAGCTCTTTGGTGCCCATGCAACTGGTGGTTTGACTCCATGCCAAGTGATTTGAGGTGTGTCAATGGTATCCTTCTCGAAACGGTTCGCTGGACGCTCACAGGAGCTCTGACACCTGTAGCGGGCAGCTCAGGAGGAGCGATTTGGCAGACGTCATCCCCTCAGGCTGAGAGCTGACGCTGCGAACTAAAAATTTGAGAGAACCTCCAAGTGCTGCACACCTTTGGATCATGGGGGGGAGGGAGGCGGGGGCGGGGGAGGGAACCCCAAATAAGCCCCAAATGAGGCCTTATTGGGGGCTTAGTAAGGGCTTATTTGGGCTCCCTCCCCCCACCGCCCCCAGTCCCCATCATTAAAATCGCCTTGAGATGTGCTTCGGCCGTGCCATGACTTCGCTGAAAGCTGGTGATAGCCAACTAAATTGCTGGAGCTTTGCACGATAGCTGTTGAGGGTCAAGCCAAGGGGTCAAGCCTGGCAATCGTCTGAGCAGCATGGGGTGCGCACCATGTACAGGCCAGCAGCCTTTGCTGCCTGATGTGTTTTCTCGCAGCCTGCCAAGCGGCATGGCCAGCGATCTGTCTGCTCCGCAGTTCAAGGATATCGATGTGGCTGTAGCGGTGACTCAAGCGAGTATCAACGCCACCATGAAGGAGTTCCTTTCCAAAGCTTCGAGCCTTGAAGTTCTGAAGTGCTTCGTCTACAAGAAGGGCACGACTGACATCGTCGAGATCCCATATGCGGAGCTGAAAGCGAATGCCCACGGCTCTGATCCTTTCACCTTGAAGGATGGTGCAGATCAGACTAACAAGGATGTCTTCAATTTGGCCACGCTGGGCTTTGTGGGAGCCTTCAAGGCTAAGGGTGGCTTGCCAAGTGTACCACCTGCCAATCTTCCGTCCATTGTGGGTTTGGGTTTGCACAGTGACTCCCGGTTGGATTTCAACCTCACCATGTCCGAGTTCCAAATCGTAGGCCTCATCCTGTCTGGTTTCAGCAGAGCGACGGCGATCAACAAGACCCAGCCCACAGGGGCCGGGGCCAAGCCATGGTACTACAACTTCAAGGTGAGGGGATTGTCAAACCTTTGAGCCACGACATGTCTCTGATTCTTGCGTTCAACCCCTGGTAGCCTTGGAGAAGAAGCTAGGGGAGCTCCTAAAGTGAAGCTTGCATAGGACACTTTACCTGTTTTCTCCATTTTCGGTTTCTCGGCGCAGAAGCGGCAGGTGGATCTCACCCAGGTCACGGAGGACCCCAACAAGAAGGTGCCGGCAGATGTGCGCGCGCGCATCCAGCACCTCATCTCGACGGTGGGGCCGGGGGCCTTCAGCGTCCAGAAGCTGCTCTTAGACCTTGAGACGGCTTCGCTGGTTGCCAACCCGGTGATCGAGGGCGTGAGCGACAGTGCCAGCTTCGGGCCCACCTGGAAGATGATCTCGGAGATCTTCACGGGCGCCTACTTCGCGGAGCTGCGGAAGACAGGGAGCCCCATCTTCAACTACACCATCACGGCAAAGAAGGCCTTGCCACAGTCGACCTTGACCCTGAAGTCATTGGTTCACTCCACCGCCCCCTACATCAATGAGGGGAAGCCCACTGCAAGTACGGCTGCGTGCTTGGTGTACAACCTGACCAGACAGCCGACTCCACCAGGCATTGTTCCCTTTACTTGGAACTGGGTCAACCAGGGTGAGGTGGGCCAGATGTCAGGAGTCTTGGCAGTGCGCCGGGCGGTCTTCGCCGACTACCTCACTGGGCTGATGGCTTCCCCGAGCAGAGGACTGTGCTGGGATACGACAGCTCGAACGACACATTCTGGGATGGATTTTTCAATCTACGCGAGCTGCAGTCCCGCCCAAAACCCCGCTGCCTTTGAGGCAGTTCATGCGACGTCCGGTCCGCATGGGGGGCTGATTACTCACAAGCTGTCCTACTCTCATACCTCAAGCGACACCTCTGTAAACTCTTCTGACACGGTTTCCATCGCCATGGACTTCGACTTTAGGCTCAGTGGAAGCATTGAGCTTGCTGGCACACAGATCATCATCACAGTGAACCCCGTGGTGGATATGGGTTTTCGTCATCATGAGCTGGGTGTTCACTACACCGACCTTGAGAAGCAGAACTACTACGACAAGATACACACCGTGACCTACGACCTTGGAGTCAGCGCTCAGGGCCAACTCACGGCCACAGCAACCACCAAGACCAAAGACAACTCTGCATCCTGGGCATGGAGCTCCAAAGGCATCGTGGGGCTGACTGGCGCGGAGCAGGATGTCCAGAACGGTTTGCTAAGTGCAACGGGAGACCTGGATAGCAATCTGGACGGTGCCTTTGACGTGTTTGCAAGCACAATGACGCACACCCTGAATGACGCTCAGCAATGGGTTTTTCCCGGTGCAGACACCTTCGTCACATCCCACGTCTTCTTCTCAACGGACTGTGACTTGGTGACTCAGCTGAGGTATGCGAGCCCCAACATGATGAGCCTCGTGAAATCCGCTGCCGTTGCGGCTGCGCCCATTGCGGGGCCTTCCCGACCTCCTGTGCGCGTGAACACAAACTACAAGATCGAGACATCTGCGGAGCTCATGACGAACTACGTGCAATCTGACATCCTTCAGCCGCAGAAGAAGTTCCAGGCTTTGCAGACGCAAGCGGGGCTGTCGCTGCTCTTCAGCATTGGTACCAGCGACGAGTTCAATGTGGTGGTGGAGGAGGTTGGGAAGAGCAAGCACGGCTGGGCGCTGTGCAGCTTGTCGCAGAGCCTGGTGCAGCAGGAGTTCAGCGCTGGCAAGGTGGAGACCTTCGCGGTGTCCCAGATGGCCGGCGACGCGGTGGACCGGAAGATCCATGTGGCGATGTCCGTTGAAGCGAATGGCAACTCTCACTTGTACCTGAGTCTCAACAACTCGGATGCAGATTTGGCCTGGACGCAGAACATCCCTTGGATGGCCGTGCCTTGGAATGCCGTGGACAGCACTGGGCAGAAGATCGCGAAGCCGGATCCGCTTCGCATTGCCAACATCACTCTGACCCAAGGCGCCGAGGAGTACGTCGTCGTTGACATCCTGCGCAATCAGACTGCAGCTCAGCCTCTCTTGGAGCGCTATTGGATCGACACCAGCCAGCCTCAAAACCCCAAGTGGGTGAAGCACAGCATGGCGGCCGATTTCGAAGCATCCAGCTACCACTCGGCGTTAGGCCGGGCTGCGGGTGACTGGGTGGATGGCATCTACACCATGGGCAAGGTGCGGAGTCAGGCGCAACTGACCTATGTCCCTGTCTACAACGGCTGGAACCCGACCCTGCCGCCGCCGGTCTCACGCCTCTATCTGCCAGACCACTACCTACCTGATGCCTTCGCAGCTTGTCACGGGGTTGACCAGAACTGGACGGACCTCTACGTAGCCTCCCAGGGTGGCCTCTACTACTTTGCAGCCACCAACCAGGGGGATGGGGCGGTTGCTACGAAGCTCGTCTCCGAGCCAACGCTTTTGTCAGGCTTGGGTTTCAATCGCTTTCGGCGAAAAACCGCCATTTTCTTCAGAGGTTTCATGTTTCGGCTGCTTTGGCCTGTTTACAGGCGTGCGCAAGCTCTTCGCGGCTGAGGCTTCTGGACAGGTGACCGTTTGGGGGCTGGACGGCAACAGCCAGATCTTCTACCTCACCTGCAAGTCCTCGGACGTGATGAAGCCCGAGGCCTGGAGCGTGCCATTGCCCATCGTAACAGGGGTGGATGCCGTGTCGCCCTACGTGGATCGCAAGTTGCTGGCTAACACCTTCTTCGCCCACGACGGCACAGGCCTGGTGAAGTGCGTGAAGACCCCCAGCACGGGGCTCTGGACGAGGCGGCACATTGAGCTTCCGCCATCGAGCTATACCCAAGACTCGCGCGCCTTCAAGAGCTTCACCACGGAGATCAAGGTCACCAACAAGGACACAGGGGTCCCTGCTGGTCGGGTTGCTATCCAATTGACCTCCACCACCGCCACTTCGGTGAACATCAACCACCTCTACTACGTGGTGGGTCCGGAGCCCGTGACCGTGCAGACCGACTCAGACGGCACGGTGACCATCGTGGAGTTGACGCACAACTTGGTAGCTACACGCTTTGCGGTGCAAGTGGCTGGCGCCGACTTGGCAGCTGAAGGGGTGCTGGTGAATCCCATGCAGAGCGCCTTCAAGCGCAACAGCGCCCTTGACACCAAGGAGAAGTTGAAGGACGCCAAGGTCACGAAGACGGATGGTTCTCAGGAGCCTTTCATCCCGGATGGTGTGGACGACGATACCTTGGATCAGATCGCCAAGATGAACAAGAACCTGGATGCAGCCCACAAGTCCGTGGAGAAGAAGGCGCTGCCGCTTTTGCGTGCTGAGCCCATTCTGCTTGGACATTCACATGCTTCACTGCAGCATCGCTTCGGGGACCTGGGCGAGGTGAGAAGCGTAGACATCGGTGACCTCTACAGCTGGTTAAGCTCTGGCATCAAGGCAGCCATCGACATCGTGAAGGATGCAGTCTCGGGGCTGTATCACTTTGTGGCTGAGATCGGGGGCAAGCTCTTCGCAGCAGTCTTGGACTGTGCTGAGAAGATTGCTGCCGCAGTGGTTTGGGTGTACAACCAGGTGAAGATGGCCATCGAGTGGATCATCCTTTTCTTGGAATTCTTGTTTGGCTGGAAAGACATCCTGCTGACCCACAATGTCATCAAGAAGTTCATCATGCTCACTGCCGCAAACTTCGTGAATGACATAGGGGGAGCCAAGAAGGAGGTGAAGAAGGTCTTTGGCGACTTCAAGGCCCACATCGCCGAGTGGACTGGTGCGAAGGTGCCCGGAGCCACGGAGACGCCTGCCGAAGCTCTCAAGGCTCAGGTCAGTCAAAAGACCTCAGCCCCCGGCAACCTGGGGACCCATCACTTCAAGGGCAATGCGCGCCGCGCCAGCGCGCAGCAGTCAGGATCCGGGGTGCCTTCCGCCCTTCAGCTCATTACGGACCTCTGCGAGAAGGAGGAGCAGGCCATCTCCAACGCTGCGACTGCGGTGAAGACGGAGGTGATCGATCAGTTCTCCAGCTTGGACTTGGGGCAAATCATCGAGCGCCTGGTGGGCATCATCGGCATCACCCTGGTGGATGGCACCGAAGACATCGCACTGGAGTTGTTGTCTGCGTGCGAGGCCCTGTTGCCGCAGTTGATGGGCATGCTGGACAAAAGCATTCACATTCCGGTGCTGTCCTGGCTGTACAAGTTCCTCACTGGGAATGAGTTGTCCTTCTTGGACTTGCTGTGTCTCATCGCCGCCATCCCAGCCACGCTTTTCGGCCGGATTGCCAACGGCGGCCATGCGCTCTTCTCCTCAGGCGATGCTTGGGTACAGCGCATGCTGGATGCCAAGACCATGGAGGATTGGAGCAACGCCCCGTGGGCCACGCCGCCCAATCTTGCGTCTCTTGGAGCCAGTGATGATGATGACCTCAAGAAAAAGAAGCTACAGGCGCTTGCCCTAGGATTTGGCGGAGGTGCCTGCTTCGTCATAAACTTCTTCCTTGGCAAGGTTATCGGGGATCTGAAGGATGACGAGTTTGTCGATGAAGATGCCATCAAGCTCCTCACCACGCTCAAATGGATCTGTAGCATGGCCGTCTATGCGCCGTACCTGAACCAGGAATACTTCGAGCAGATTGGACAGGCCAAGAAGTGGTACAGCTCCATGGGGAAGATCGTGGGTGTCATCGGCAAGTGCTCGGGCTTCTTGAGGATCTTCTATTGCGTGAAGCCCAAAGGAATGTCCGCCGCCGGCTACAAGAAGGTTGGCATCATGTTTGCCACAGTCAGCACCGTGAGCGGAGTCTTGAGTCTCATTCCGGACACGGTGAGCTTTGTGATGAAAGAGGACCTCTCAGCGCATTCATTCATGAAGACCCTCAGCTTCATCTCCGGCGACGGTGCATCGATCCTTTCGCTACCCATCCAGCTCACCGACGACCCAGATTTGGAGATGGCCCAGCTGGGCTTGACCCTCACCTCCGCAGCGCTTGGGGTGGCATGGCCATTCGCTTGGCTGGCCGAGTGATTCGTTTTAACAGGCCGCTGCTTTGGACGCCAATGATTAAATGGCATCGAACACGTATAGTTTGGTTCCTCTGGGTAGCGGAGAATCGAGTGGCACAGGTGCCTTCGACCGTTCAAACCGGCCCTTTCGCTTGCATGCAATCCAAAGAGATGCCATGCGGCGCTCTTGCATGGATTCAAAGAGAAGCCATGCAACGTCAAAATCACCCACCATGCTTTCATGGATTGGAGCGCAGCAAGCATCTCCCAGCTGCTTGACACTGGCTTTCTGCTGCGCTGGTTCAGGTTGAGTGCGGTGCGGGCTCGGCTGGACACTGATGGCCAGAGGCGTTGAACCCCGGGTAGATGAAGGTTAGTCAGGGACACTCCGTCTTCTGAATTCTTTACATGGTTCTGTGGGTAGACGATTTGGATACTGGGTTGTGATGTTGTGATTCTGACTCATGTCCTAGCTGTGTTGGTTGGCCTTGTTGGCCCTGTTGGCCCTGTTGGCCGTGGGCCAGGTAAAGAGGAGCTTCGAGCTTCCAGCCTGGAGAGCCAGATGTAGCAGGCTCGGACCTGTGACTGGTGGCAGGTCTCTTTTGATGGAAGTGAATCTGTGCCCAACTCAAAGCGATGGAAGATGTGGCAGGTCTTGGCCCTTTCTTTTGCAGTGTGCGTGTACGTCAGAATTATCTGTGATTAGCCATGGTTTAATCCATCACCAGGGATGTCGCGATAGTGACTGACCGGTGGCGTTTGGCTCAAGTTTGCGGGTCGGTCGCGCCTCGGATGAGCGTCGCCGGGTCCCCGCGTCGATCACCTTCGTGTCGGTGGAGAAAGAGACATCGGCCCGGGGCAGATTGGTGGGGTCCGCCCGTGCGGTTCATCGTCGATCAAGGTTGCGGGTAGTAGTAAGGAACACAGGCCTATTGCACCCAATTAATTTTCGTTGTTTGGCCGAAAATCCCTGCAAAACAGCCAAATTCTCCATCCTGCTGAACATTTTTCCGATGTCACCGGTCGATGTCACCGCTCCATCTTGGGTCGAAAAAGTGCTTAAAACGGCCAACTTCCCGAATTCCCGAAAAGCTCGTTTTTTCCTGTCAGACGGCAAGCGAGGTACCTCAGCCTCTAGATTTGCTCGGTTTCGGCCGAACAGGCTCCAGACGCGCACGCTGCTCTCGATTTCCGTTTTCTGCCCCGGAAAGCTGGCAAGTTCCATCCCGCTGAGCTTGTCACCACTTGTCACCGCTACGTCACCGCTCTCTTTTGGGTCGAAAAAGTGCGCAAAAACGGCCAAGTTCCCGAATTCCCGAAGACTTCGTTCTTCACAGGATTTTCCGTTTTTCGCCCAAGCACGGCAGCCTGCCGAGGTCCTCGCTCATGGCCCGACAACCTGCCGAACTTGTCACCGCCTTCGTCAGCGGGTCTAACACGCCAACATGCCGAACGTCCAGAGGGACTTCCAGGGCTCGAAATCTTGGCAAGTTTGAGTCAATATTGAATCGGCTTGAAACAATCTTGGTTCATTAATGGGCAAAGGTTGCCCGGTCGCAGGCGGGATTTGAGCCCTAGACCAGGGTGGTGTAGAGACTGAGCTTAACCACTGAGACAAGGGAGCTTCTTTTGCTGGAGAAAGCAGCCGGCCGAGCTTGTCAGCGCTTGTCACCGCTTGTCGCCGCTTGTCACCGGGGCGCTTTTGGGTGGAAAAAGCAGCCGGGCTGGAGCAAGCTGCAGATTTCCAACCACAGCGCGGCCTCCGACAGCGGCCCGGAGCTGCGGCTGCTGGGCAACCCAAGCGCGGGTCTTCCTGGAGCGGGACGGCGGGGCGCACCAGTGCGAGCTCATCATGATCAACGACGCGCGAGGAAGGCTCGGCGCTGGAAACTCTCAACCAGATCCTGGCGAACTCTCACGTGGAGCGGGGGGACTGATGTCTCCCGCGCGCCTTCTCGGAGCTCTGGACACCAGGGATTCTCGAGAGTCGAGGAGGCGCAAATATCGACCGCGGAGAGACGAAGATCGAGACCGAAGGAGGGACGATCTTCGGGATCGTCGTGGTGATGATTCGCTCGATCGAGAACGAGATCGAAGGCGAGACGATCGCAGGAGATCCGAGAGGGATCGTGACAGGGACCGTGCGCGGGGCGGAGACGTGACGATAGCCGATAGGCTAAGTCACGGGGGTTGCAGCCGATAGGCTTGCGCCCGTTCTCAAATGGTTGGCGCGGCGCGGAGGCGGTGATGCTCCTTCCGAACCGCTGAGGCGCGGAGATCATGTCTCTCCCGCACCGCTGCTCGGCTGCTGGTCGTGCGCACCATGAAGTAGTGTGAGTGAGAGGGGATGCAAACTGGTGGAGGATACTCCCAGGTTTGCGGAATTTGTGTATTTTTAATTGGGTACGCATGATCAGGAGTACTTCTTGCCGATAGGCGAGAGTACCGATGGACATATACGTTATCCTTTGTTTTACTTGCATTGTTGATGCAAACAGTTGTGGCCTAGTGTCGTCATGTGGACTCTTCCACAAGGTATGTTGGACAGCGCTACCCCGATTAATTCGGGGTGGTGGCGGGAACTTAATGCCCGGGATGTCGCGCAACTGCCTTTGTGGGTTTGCTCCACCGCTGACGGCGGTAGTGTCCAGCTGTTTGCGAACGCATGCGAGCAGTTAAATCCTATCAGTGAATGGCACGCTCCACCCGTCATATGACGGGCTCCTCGTGAGGGGGGTGTGATTAGCCATGGTTTAATCCATCACCAGGGATGTCGCGATAGTGACTGACCGGTGGCGTTTGGCTCAAGTTTGTGGGTCCGTCACGCCTCGGATGAGCGTCGCCGGGTCCCCGCGTCGATCACCTTCGTGTTGGTGGAACAAGAGACATCGGCCCGGGGCAGATTGGTGGGGTCCGCCCGTGCGGTTCATCGTCGATCAAGGTTGCGGGTACTTGTTTACTTGTTTTGGTTTTTCCCTTTTGGTTGTTGTTCTCTGGTGTGTGGGAAACCCTGATCTTTGGGACCGGGGATTGGTTTGCTTTTGGGGAACCTTTCTTTGTGGCTTGTTTACCCCAACTAACCCATTGCCTGGGCACAGGTTCGTGTCCGAATCACATTCCAACAGATGCGAAAGAGAAGCCAATCAGGGCGAGTCATTTGTTGAGGGTACTCTCTCTCTGTTTGGGTTGGTTGAAAGGAAGGAAGCCAACCCTATTTTTGTGGGTCTGTGTGGGAGGTCAAGCAAAACTGGTGGATTCGACGGTTGGAATAGGATAGAACAAAGAGAGAGGAAGAGTGCGTTGTCAAACAAGTGCTTCACATGTGGTTTGGAAGTGCTGAGATGTGCCTCGGCCGTGCTTCACTTGGGAGCTGAAAACTGGCGAGCCAGCAGCCGCACAGCTTGAGCTCTGAACGATAGGAGCTTTTGAGGGTCAAGCCAAGGGGTCAAGCTGGGCAGTCGTCTGAGCAGCATGGGGTGCGCCCCATGTTCAGGCGAGCAGCCTGCGCCTGGTGAGCTGCGTGTCGTTCAAAGCGGCATGGCCAGCGATCTGTCTGCTGCGCAGTTCAAGGATATCGATGTGGCTGTAGCGGTGACTCAGGCGAGTATCAACGCCACTATGAAGGAGTACCTTTCCAAAGCATCGAGCCTTGAGATTCTGCAGTGCTTCGTCTACAAGAAGGGCACGACTGACATCGTCGAGATCCCATATGCTGAGCTGAAGGCGAACGCCAAGGGCTCTGATCCTTTCAGTTTGAAGGATGGTGCAGATCAGACTGACCCGGACGTCTCGAATTTGGCCACGGTGGGATTTGTGGGAGCGTTCAAGGCTAAGGGTGGCTTGCCAAGTGTACCACCTGCCAATCTTCCGTCCATTGTGGGTTTGGGTTTGCACAGCGACTCCCGGTTGGATTTCAACCTCACCACGTCCGAGTTCCAAATCGTAGGCCTCATCCTCGCTGGTCTCGGCAGTGCGACTGCGATCAACAAGACCCAGCCCACAGGGGCAGGTGCCAAGCCATGGTACTACAACTTCAAGGTGAGGGGATTTTCAAACCTTTGAGCCACGACATGTCTCTGATTCTTGCGTTCAAGCCCCGTAGCCCTGGAAAAGAACGCCTCAAACAGGGCATCAATGAGCAGAGGGGTGCGAATAGATTCTATGAAGTCTCTTGCACCCCACACGAGTTACGGCCTCAGGTGGATCTCACACAGGTTGCGCAGGACCCCACGAACAAAGTGCCTCCGGCAGTGCGCAATCGCATAGAGCAGCTGATTTCGGAGGTGGGCTCAGGAGCCTTCAGCGTGCAGAAGCTGCTGCTGGATTTCGAGACCGCTTCGCTGGTGGCCAATCCGGTGATCAAGGGCGTGACCGATTCCTCCTCCTACGGCCCCACTTGGAGAACCATCTCCAAGGTCTTCACGGGCGCCTACTTTGACGAGCTGCGCAAGACGGGAAGCCCCGTCTTCAGCTACTCATTCACGGCAAAAGAGGCCTTGCCACAGTCGACCTTGACCCTGAAGTCATTGGTTCACTCCACCGCCCCCTACCTCAATGAGGGGAAGCCCACTGAAAGCACGGCTTCGTGCTTGGTGTACAACATCACCGCACAGCCGACTCCACCGAACATTGTTCCCTTTACTTGGAACTGGGTCAACCAGGACGAGGTGAGCGAAGTGTCAGGAGTCTTGGCGGTGCGGCGCGGTGTCTTCGCTTCCTACCTCACGGGACCGCTGGCTTTCTCCAGCGGACTTTGCTGGGATACGGGCTGTAGCCTTAGCCACGACTTTGAGGACTTCACCATCAGAACCAGCTGGGGTTCCTCTCAGCACCCCAACTCCTTCGTGGCAGTTGATGCGAAGCCCGGGCCGAACGGGCTGATTACTCACACACTGTCCTACTCTCATACTGCCAGCGACGACTCTGAAGACGCGCTTCACACATGTACCATCTTCATGGACTTCAACTATAGCGTCACTGGAACCGTTGAGCTTGGTGGCACACAGATCATCATCTCGGTGACCCCCGTGGTGGAGATGGGTTTTCATCATCACGAGCTGGGTGTTCAGTACACCGATCTTCCCCTGAGGTCCTACTACAAGAAGACCCTCACCATTACGTATAGTCTCAGCACCACGGATGGCAAGCTCACCGCAACTCAGTCCACCAAGACGGTGGACAACTCTGCAGATTGGGCCTGGGATTCGCAAGGCATCGAGGGGCTCAGCGGCGCAGAGGATCAGCTCAAGGGGCAGTTGCACTCCACAATCTCAAGTCTCAACGATTCGTTGGACCGCTCCTGTCAGGATTTCGCACAGTCGTTGACAAACAACCTCAACGACGCCGAGCAGTGGATCTTCCCCGGCACGGACAGCTTCGTGGCCTCGGACGTCTTCTTTTCAAGCGACTGTGACTTGGTGACTCACCTGAGGTATGCGAGCCCCCAGATGATGAGCCTCATGCAAGGTGGTGGCGCCGAAACGGCAAGTTGAGTCGCTCGCTTCCATGTGACGGCTCTCCACTGTATAGACTCGCATCGGCGATTCTGTTGGCTCGCGGGTCGTGAGACTTGTGAGCCATTGTGCAAAGAAACGCTTCATGGAGAGCCAAAGCGCCATCCATGGCTCCAACACTGGAGAAGGTCTTCAAAGATCTTCCCAGTCCAGGCCCCAGCCCCGTCTCATGATACGATTGGGTGTTTCTGCCAGGGGCGGTTTTCTGAGTGGCGACCAAAGGAAAGCAAACACGGTTTGGGGCACATACCCACATGGGCCATAGGGAAAAGTAAAAAATCACCCAAATACCAGCTGAATGGGAGGATCCGAGTCCTTGACATGGGTGTGTCTCAAATGGGAGGAGGGGGCCCCAGAAGAAGTGAAAGCAACTGCATGAATGGCAACTTGCCTGATAAATGCAGCACCCCGCAGGTGGCAAACGCATGGGGAGGGCTTCCGTCTTGAATGTTTTGAGGGGGGTTATGGCCAAATTTGCCCTCTAAGCATAGTTGTTATGGGAAGGTAGCTATGGCCCTGATGAAATCAAGCCACCTGGTCGTATGGCCAGCCCGGCTATTTGTTTGAGGGGAGACAAACCGATGTTAGTGGGATTCGGAGGGAGGGGGTCCTGGAAGCAAGCATGAGTGTGGCGGCAGTATCATATTAGTTTTGGTGAGAGTTCAACTCTGGGGATCCTGACCTTCGGTTCAGGCTTTCAAACCGCATGGTCTCTCTGGGGAAACTCCCTGTGAACACCTTCATTCGCTGCGAAAAGTTCTGTCACGACCCCCTTATCAAGGCTCCTGTTCTGGAGGTCCTTGAAGATCCTCATTACAGGGTCAAACAAGCTCACCCATGGTGATGGCTGCTTTATTAGGGATCCCTTGCTTCGGGCTGGTGAATTATGATCATTCGCTCTCAGATGAATTTGGAGTCTTGGCGTTGCTGCTTTCCCTGATTCTGTGGCCTCGGCCCCCTTTCAGCCAAGCATCCAGAGCCACAGCAAATGCACTCTTTTGTGAATCGACGATGGTGGTGAACCAGATTTCCGGATGTCTCCAGATACGCCACATCAAGTGGACTCTTTTTGGATGTCCCGAATATATATATATATATATATATATATATATGTGTGTATATATATATATACAGTAATGATAACAAACAAACATAAGAAGAAACAAAAACAGGAAAAGGCCTCGAGACCTTTGCGCACGCGCCAGGCGATTTGACTGGATGGCGTGTGCTCTCGGGCGCAAGCGGATCGGGCAAGCGGGATCTGGACAGCCGCTCGGCGAGAGCTGCCTTTTGCTCCGTAGAAACTGTGTGTGCGTACTCATGTGTTTCGCGGTAAATAGAGGAATATGCATATGTATTGTGTACTATATATATATATTGTGTATATTATATGTATATGTTTCTATGCAGCTATGCATATCATATCACGTGTGTGTGTGTGGTCCCCACCAATATCCACCTTGAGGCCTGTGTTTGCAAATGAGGGAGGCTTCTCAAAGGTTCCAGCCGTCAAATCTGAGCCTCGCTCAGGTCTCGTGATGGCTGGGGTGAACCCGTGCCCGTGGCCCAGTACTCGGTTGCAGAAGCCCCGCGCCAGTTTGCGCAACGTGCTAAACTTCAGTTGCAGAGTTCACGTATTTGACTTCCCACTAAAGCAGCCGGCGTGTGCGTTTGCAGGTAGATGCAGACCCCTGCCCGATTACGACCTGCGCAACCTTTAACATCTCGGGCATGTCTCGGACATGTGGACGCAGCTTCAAACAGCTTTTGGCTTGAGATACATCAATCAACGTGCCACAATTCATCCATGTGTATACTTGCATCCCTGGTCCGGCAAGGCCTTGAGCCTGCAGTGGAGCAAGCCCAGGTAATTACAGACAACGCGCCGTGTTGATACATTCCCAGTTTCATTCACATCTGGCACTCCCACTATGACAAGTATGTATACCTATGTACTATATCATAAAATTACTTCGCTTCGAGCAACCCCCACCCTCCACACTCACGAGCTTACGACCGTCAAACTCCACTTGTCTGCGAACTGATCTCGAGAACTCGAACATCGGTTCCGTTAACAAAAGCCAAGCCCCTTCCAAACACAAACCTGACGGGGGATTAAACGAAGTTGCTTATTCACAACCCAAAGCAACACAAAAGCTTCCCTTTCCGATCTCTCGCAAAACGCGAGGGCAGCCCCACTGCGCGCCGGGCGGGACATTAAGCAAAACCAGACTGGCGAGCTTTTCTGGCGGGACACTGGCGGGATCCACTGGCGAATAATGGCGAGCCGCTCCGGCTTGATACTGGGAGGATACTCGGCAGGATCCACTGGCAAGGGATACTCAGCGGGATACTCGGCGGGATCCACTGGCGAGCTACTGTGTGGGATACTCAGCGGGATACTCGGCGGGATCCACTGGCGAGCTACTGTGTGGGATCCACTGGCGAGCTACTCTGGCGGGATACTCGGCGGGATCCACTGGCGAGCCTCTCTGGCAGAATACTCGGCGGGATCCACTGGCGAGCCGCTCTGGCAGAATACTCGGCGGGATCCACTGGCGAGCGGCTCGGCGGGATACTCGGCGGGATCCACTGGCGAGCCGCTCTGGTGGGATACTCGGCGGGATCCACTGGCGAGCAGCCCTGGCGGGATACTGGGCGGGATCCACTGGCAAGCAGCTCTGGCGGGATACTCGGCGGGATCCACTGACGAGCTGCTCTGGCGGGATACTTGGCGGGATCCACTGGAGAGCTGCTCTGGCGGGATACTGGGTGGGGGCGTGGTGTAGAAGCATCGCAAACGTGGATTCCAACATAAAATCTAACAACCCCTTCCTGTCGGGTGGGGAAATATGCACACATACATATGTACAAGTCTTTGTTCCTTGTCTCGGATCAGTTGCGTGTGGCGTGTCGAAGCTTTTCGAGCTCAAGTCCTGACATGCAGCGAATGAAGTCATTCAGCAGATTGGCGTGGGACAAAGACTCGCGAGCTGTTTGAATGGTCAAGACACAAGTGCAATGCCAACGCGATTGAAGACGTGCAGGCAGTGGAACCCGCCCCAGCTTCAACTAGGGCGGCAAAGGCCAAACATCTTCCTTGTCAAATATTGGAGAGCCTATGGAGATGGAAGATGGCTCAAGTGCTCCCTCGTCGCATCCTTAGTCACTCGCCTCCACACAGTGCTAGCCCAGACCATTCTTGCAATGCTACGTTGTAGTTCGCTGGCTGTTTCAATGTGTTATGATTTCCGAGACAGTGCATGAGCACGCACGCACGTTCCCTGCCGTATCCCGCGTCACAGAAATGGCAAATATACGGCGCGCGACACAATATTTTATTGGGCCATTTTTACCTATCAGTCAAACAAGAGACCACTGCAATGGACCTCATGTAAGATTGATGGCTCGGTGAATGAGGGCACGGAAAGATGAGACTCTGCACGATGGGCTTGGAATATTGAAGCCAGTCGAAAAGGCGGCCAAGCAAGAGAGGTATTGTGAATTACAACGGGAAGCAAGACGAGCTTGACTGCAGGTTGTGACAGATAGACTGGGCGCACTGAGCGGGGCATACCGCAGCCCAATGTTTGACACACAATTAAGTCCAAGATGGACGCCAAGATGGACTCAGGAAGTCTCTCAAGCCACCAAGGGGGGGGATGAGCAACCTGCCAACAGAGCACCTTTTTTTGACATGTCATTCATATGCATTCATATGATGAAGATGCCTTGATGTGTTGGGCCTTTTGGCAAGGGGAAGTTCTCATTTAAGCTAAGGCGTTCCCAGAGTTCACAGCCAGCTCCAGCGACGGCTTCGATGGAGGTCAGCGTGGCATGCCGAAGATCCGAAGATGCGATTTTTCCATCTACATCTTTGAGACATCTTCGCTTGCCAGATGTTGAATGCAAGATTGGCTTACGAGATGGGATTGGCAAGCGCCAATGATGCAAAACAGAAAAGATTGGTGGCACGCCGAAGAACCGAAGATTGGATTTGTCCATCTAGATCTTTGACACATCGCCAGATGGGTGGGATGCCTGCCAGATGTTTCGCTCAAGTTCCTTTTCTCGCCAGGTGGTGCCGCAGGGTGACGAAGAGGAGGGGAGCAGCACTGGATCCATGTCCACGGTGTGGCCCGTGGCTAACTTAATTGGATGTGGAGCCTCGGAGCCCTTTTGGTTGGCTTGGCTGGCATGCAAAGGAAGCCAAAAGGAACCCACAGCTATGGGACAAATCCGATTTTGAGAGATATTTTTTTCAGATTTTTGTCTGACTGAGATCTTTGGAGTGGGCACCTCTCGGGATACCTTCCCTGCCCGTGCTGGGCTTAGGGAAAGGTGTGGCCTTTAGGGTTTGGGTTGCGAGTCACCGCAGGCACAGTTGCGGCGACGACACCGCCGGGCCCCCAAAAAAACGGTCCCTCGTAGTTGGCTCACTTGAGCCCAGGCTGAACAACTTGGGGTGTCCGCCCCGGGTGTATGAAGTGTGGCCTGACCTTGGGGAGGACAGCAGAACCAGGCCGGACATCTCTTGGTCCAAAAACGAAGCGGTGTCAAAGCCCAGGTTTTGTTGTTGTGGCCGGTGCGTCACCGGCCCGGATATCGACCTCTGGTACAACTTGTGTACCTGGCCGGATCCCAAGGCCAAGGCCGCCATTTGTCTCGATCCCCGCACGGAGTGAGGTCTTTCATCCTCATTCCGTCCTTCTTGTACTTTGCCCTGTGCCATGAGCTCATGACGCGCTGTGAAGTCCAGGGTTTAAGATTCTCCAGCTCAGACCGGGAGATGTGTTGCAGACCAGGCTCTCAGTATCTATGGGAGAAGGTCAGCCCATGGTTGCCCATCTTCACTGCTGCTGTCCTGGCTCTCAGTGAGTGGTTTTCGCACCAGGACCAACTTGCCGCAGTCAGGTGCTGCTGGCAACGATCGCTTTTCTTCTGCTGACCTCCTGTACAGACCCAGGCTGCAGAACTGTGCGTTGTTTTGCGTGCCATCAGAGAGCTCCGAGGTATTTTGCCCCGCCAGAGACTGCGCATGCGATTGCCGGGGAGCTGGCCTTATCGCCAAATGGCAGGTGCACCACCCATTTTAGAACCTATTTTAGTGGTTGGATTGGGATGTTCACTGGGGGTATGATTTGGATTTTGACCCATGGCCAAATGTCGTGACTTTACGGAGAGCGGGGCATGCCGAGGTTGGAAAACGAAGTGGCTCGAACTCTAGCACTACCTGACGATTGCGCTTCTGAGCTGAATGATGGCATGTTCTGAGCTGAATTTGCAGTTTGCCCCTTGTTTCCTGGTGAATGACACACAGAAATTAACGCCAGTCTGCTAAGGTAGCAGATGGCATGATGCCTCCGGTGTTGTCAGATCTGCTTGGCCCTTTGCGCCACCTCTCAGACTTTGCTTGGCTCGCGCGCTAAGGCGGCAGACCCAGGGTTATCGTTTCTGTCACACCTGCGAGGCCGCAGTCAGCCTGCGTTTTCCTTGCATTCGGCGGCGGATGGTGGGAATGAACCAAAACGGGGTCAGCTGAAAGGAAACCATTCCATGTCTCATTCCCTGAGCACCAGCTTGAGATTCTTGGGATTCTTGTTGGTGCAAGGTGATTCGCCCACCTCGCACCTCACACTGCAATGACTGCGGTAACTGTGTCCTTACGCTGGACACTTGGACCCAAAACACCCAGGCGTTGCGAGAGAATGTCACCGAGGTTTGACCATCACTGTCCATTCGTGAACAATTGTATTGGGCAGAGGACACCCGATTGTCTGAGGCAGCGTGGCAGTGACGCTTGGTTGTGCCAGGAACTACGTGTTTTTCTCCGCCTTCCTGATATCCACTGGGTGCGCGCAGCTCGAAGAATGAGCTCGCTGCATCTCCAATTCAAGTTGCAGGTGCCTGGGGGTCTCTGTCGCAGTGGGCGTCGGTTCCGCGCCTAAGTGGCTGCGCAGCACATGCCAGAAAGGCCCTAGCTGAGGCATTCGGTGCACACATCATGATGCCGCGTGGAAGAGAAGGTGTGGGCTGTGTGGCTGTGTGGCTGTGTGGCTGTGTGGCTGTGTGGCTGTGTGGCTGTGTGGCTGGCGGACTGAGTCACATGAGCGGCTGGTCGTTTAAGTCGGTCAGGTCCATTCACAGCTGTTGGCATCTTCCACAATTTTTCCGCATTTGCAGTAGACTTGAGAGCAGAGATCGGCAGTAGCCCGTGGATCGTGGGCTTCCTTGTCCTGATTGGGCTGGCCACGGCGGTTCTGCTTGTCGGCGCGGTGCTCGGCCGTGTTTGCCGGCAGGGCAAGGCCCCAGGGCAGCTTTGTCATGGAGGCAACCCGGAAATGGGGGTTTCCATGTGTATGGGTCAAAATAAACCCACCAGGGGACCGCAGGTTTTAGTCTTTGGTTCCATTTATCAGGGTTCCATTTTGGGTGCGCATTTTTGACCCACAGCCATTTGGCTTCCCCCAGGGTTGCCCTTTTGGTTTGTCTAGCAGGTTTCCTTTTGGTTTCCCCAAAGGTGAAAACCCTCCTTTCAAATGGAACCGCCCAGGCGTGGTGGGCTTGACCATCTTCCATCTCTTCCTCTTGTGCACTGGCAAGACCACCAAGGAGGCCCCCCGGTGGTTGCTGGGACACATTTTGCATTTTTGCTTATTTGCGGTCTAGTGGTTGAAATCCCACTTCGCTCAACTGCCCAAATCAACAATTTGTGCTTATGGCTGATTGGAATTCCAAACCACTCTGAGATCTGGATCAAGCTTTTGCTCCCAACGTCAAACGCGACGCCGCCGCTTCGCTTCGCTTCGCTTCGCCGGCCGCAGGTGTGCACCGGGCGTATGGCGCGGCACGGCCGCTCCCTCTTCGCGCGGCCGCCCTCGCTGATCCACGCGCGGGAGCACGCCGGGGGACCTGGATGGAGAAGGCCGTGAGTCAAAACCGTTGGATCCCATTTTGGTAGGTGAATTCACCATTCACTGGGGGTAGGATTCGGATTTGGACCCATGGCCATTTAAGATTTCGAACAAATCGTCGGGCGTCTTTTAAAAAACGGTTTCGTAGTTGTGGGTTCCTGCAGCATCCATGAGGAGTCATGTGGATATGTGTGCTTTTGGTGGCTACCCCTTTCAGGTCGCATTAGGGAAACCAACAGGACAACCAGCAGATTTGAGGTACCTATTTTGACACACATGTAACATACCCATTTGATTCCGCCAAGGTACTGGGTTATCTACCCACATGGACACAACACCCATGTAAATGATGTCCTACGGGTTCCCAAAATGAATGACACTTTGTGAATCAAGGCAGTCTGAAACTCGGGGTTGATTTCCAACGACGAAAACCCGAGGAGTTTGAGTCTAGGAGAGCTCAAACAAATTGAAGAGCTGGAGCCTAGGTTGACGTGCCGCTGCCTGAAAACAACGCTTTCTGAGCCATTTTCCTTGGGCCCATGTCTGAGATCAGCAGCCGTCAGAGACTGGAATGTCGGAACAGATTCGAATGGCAAAGATCAGTTGTTGGTAAGCGTTTCACCACTTATTACTACGAGCCGTGCGCTTGTGTGTGTGTGTGTGTGCAAAAAAAACCCTCACCCTGGCTGTTCATGCTGGTGGCATTGCAGACCAGCATGCTTGCAGCCTTTCAATATCTTTCGCTGCTTCTCGCAGGAAGTCGAGGTCCACAAGCGACAGTCATGGAGGGCATGTTGGATAGCACACAGACATTAGGAATGATAAGCAGTCAGGACGTTTGTAAACTTTCGAAACCAAGTTTGGGTGATTTCTCTCAGAACACGGCGCGACTGACAGACGCGGCCGGTGTGCAATGGGAAACACGTTGCTGACCGGGCAGAAGGCATGGGCCCTTGATCCCTCCTCATTGTTTCACCCAAATAGGGGCCTAAACAATCAAGCTTCCAACACGCTGACAAGGCCTGTTAGAGGTTGGCCGGGAGGAAAGCAGGGGCCACATAGAATGCGCACAAACGGGGTGTGCGCGCTCGGACAAGGGGGGCAATTCAGGCCTCAGCCACGTGCTCATGGTGTGTCAACATAAAGAGTGAGCAACAATCTGCAACCCGGCATAGGCTCACAACGAAAAGATATGTTCATCGCTTGTCTCGTACCGTTGGACTGTTAAAGCATGAAATATAGCACCTGGCCTCCAGGGAATTCACTGGTTGATCGTTTTAGTGCGACAGATGTAGCTTGGTCTCGTTTTTGTTGCAGATTGTATGCGGCCATACTGACCGCACTCACCTTCGGTCGGCAGCCTCAGACTGTCAGTCCTGGCCTTCACCGCGTTGGGCCCGTGTCTTGGGAGAACGGAGGCAGAATCTTCTATGCGACCGCTTGTCTCAACCAACAGCCGAGGCAGGCGACAACGTGACAAACAGTCAGCCTCAACGCGACATGTCATCTTGTCAAAGTGGCTGTGGGTAGGTGCACCACCCACTTTAGTCTATTTTAGTGGGGATTGGGATGTTCACTGGGGTACGGGGATTTGACCCATGGCCAAGCAATTGCAGATGGTCGACGCCCTGCTGTTCCTGCAAGATCACAAAGCAGATCTGCAGAGCTTTGGATCAAGATGCCCAAGTGAGTCTGTGATGAGATTCCATGGGGTGTTGCATTGCTTTCATGCTAGATGACTGAGGAACATCGGCGAGACTCTCACACAAGACGAGGGGCTAAGAAGGCCAAGACAAATCCTTGTCTCGAGCGATCGGGTGTGGCGTGAGGCATGCTACGAAAGAAGTGATGCTGGCCACTTGCTTCTGTGTCTTCTTCGAGTGCGCTGACTTGTTCTCCGTTTCTTCTCATGGATCGCACGCAAGGTACGTTCCTGTCACCGAGAGCAGCGATGCTAGCCGAGTACTCGCGGCTTTCTCAGGCCACTTGGCCTGGAGAGCCCGGCAAGTTCGATCGATTTCCTAGTCAATAGGACACCGCGCATCAATCAGCCAGGGTTTTTGATCCTGAGTTTGGTTTTTCAAAGTCGTTTCTAAATCTGGATTTCGGAATGGGCAGGAGCGCTCAGTCGACCAGATGAGTTCCTGCAGGCACTCCGGCACTTGACCAGATGAGACCGATGTGAATGGCGGATTCAATCTTAAGATCTATGAGCCTGTCTGAACGGGATTGCCTCTAGACAGGCTTCCCCACACATCAGCCCCAGAAAAGGCACCGTCAAAGAAAGATACCCCATGTCCATGTTGTACCCACAGAATGCGCCAGGATCTGCTGACCCTGCGGGCACAGGCCGTGCCAAAGGCGCACCGCTCGGCCGGTAGGGGCCGGCGGCAGGGTCGATGTTTGATGCGTTCGGCGCGTTGGATGGGTCCGCGAGGCCAAGATTTTCCGCCTGCAGCCCTTGGTCCATGAGGCGCAGCGGCGCGTCGGCTTTCTTTTGTTCCCGTAGCCGTTGATGGCAGGCGGACATCAACGGCACGGATTCCAGAGGAGTGCAGATCTCAGACATCAAAACAAAAGTGATAAAAAGTAGTATCAGTCATGTCAGGCATTTTTTAGGCACTATCGGTCACATTCAGTCTCACATCCGTCATATCCGGCAAATTCAGTTCAGCATGGGATTGCCGTGGTGAGGTCCTAGATTCGCTTTCTGCCTTCGCTCGCGCAGCTCTGGAGAGTGCCCAGGTGGGTTGCCCGAGCCATGCGCTTGGATTGCTTGGATCTGCCAGATCTACAGTGAGATACGAGATGCAGTAGATGCAGGACAGCTTGATCGACAGCAGGCGAGCGATGGCGTTCTGCATCGTTTGCTTGCAATCTCCCAGCACCTCCTTTTGATCGAGCTTGTGAGGCAGCCAACGTGCTGGATAGCTTGGAAAGTGACCAGAGGCCAGGGTGGCCAAGTGAATCATCCATTTGGCTCAGCTTGATCGCCTTTTCGGCTCAGGAGGATGATGAATGCCATGGACACTGTGCAGGAGGCGACCTCCCCGTGATCATGGCTTCTCTCAGCTTAGCCGAAGCTGAGAGGGGAAGCGCCATTGGCGTCAATGGCGGGGGGATGCGGTGAGAAAGTGCTGCGTTGGCATGAGAGTTTGGTCTTGTTGCGATATCCGAATGTTGGCTGTGCTCGAAATGTCCAGGAAAGAATATGATCTTGAGCCAGGTCATATGGTCAGGGAACATATCAATGATCTTTTGGCAGCTCCAGCAAAGCATCATCACATGAACTCGTGACTTTACACATCCAAGTTTGACCCAGGCAGTCTTCCGGAATTCCCGATTTGCAACCGGTTTCGTCTTCAGATGACCGCCCGCGCACTGCAGCACCAGTCGCACTTCACCTGGCAGTCTCGTTGCGCGCCGCGCTCCACGGGGGACGAGCTGCCCGGGAAGTGGCGCGAGCGTGCAGCGCAGCACCGAGCGCTGTGCCCGGTGCTGCAGGGCCAAAGACCGCCCAAGCCGCAGCACGTGGCATATGCGAAGGCGGCCGCGCCGGACGCCGAGCTCGAGAGCCTCAACCATGTTGCGGAGGTGCAGGGAGTTGCGATTGCCGAACGAGCCGAAGGCGAGGAGTTGGACGGCGACTGGGGCGCTTTGTCCCGGGTGGAGATCTCCCGCTACATCTCCCGGCGCAGCGCCGGGCTGGCGCTGAGCGCCGAGTCCTCGCGCCAGCGCCGCGCGGCGGCCGCCGCGCGCGAGTGGACAGAAGTCCCGGGCGCGCACGCGGATGTGATCGAGGGGCTGGAGGATGCGGAGGCGTGGAAGGTGGCTTTGGAGGCCATCGCCTTCGAAACTTGGCAGTTCCCATGGGAGCTGATCGAGTTTTGAGGTTTGAGTTGGATTGGAGAAGTATCGACTTGACGCATGCCATGATTTTGGTTGTTGTTTTTTGTTTGTTTTTGTTTTTGTTCTTCTCCCCAATCAACGAAGGAAAGGACTCATTTGAGGCGGGGGACTTCGAACTCGTGGCCTGACGCCTTGTGGTCCCCGTCCTGCTTGAGCCCGGAGGCGGCAGAGGACCTGGAGGCCAAGATTTGTGGCTTCCTGACACTGGAGGCCGCGAGGCTGAAATCGGAGCGCCATGCGCAACCACTGGTCCAACTCCCCTTTCACAGGAAACCAACCGCAGGGTTGTTGAAAGGAAGACCCCAGGCCTGCCTAAAAAGGGGAACTGGTTAGAGGCATGGCATTGCATTCGTTTTTTTGGGCCTCTTCCCACTCTTCCAGTCCCTTTCCGTCCGATGTTTCGCGGCCCAGGCTGGCCGACTGAGCCAGTGCAAGGCGCTGCCGGTGGCGGTGCTGCTGCGGCATTTGCAGTGCGACTGCCGCGCCGCGCGCGGCGATTTGCGGGGCGCGGCCGAGGCCTTGGCGGGGGCCGTGGCCCAGGAGACGGGCGCGGACCCGCTGCGCCCCCCGCTGCTCTTCGGCTGGGAGGCGACGGCGGTCGGAACGACCCAACTTGGAAGCCATGGCTTGAAGTTGCCCAACTCCCTCACCATGGTTTAGGCCTTTTGCCCCCATTGTTCAAGCCACCTCTGCCGTGTTTCCCTCGGCCAGGGCCTCGAAACGAGTTTTGCCCCGAGGACTCGCTGAGCTGCGACTACCTCAAGGCGCAGCACTGCGCGCGTCTGGCGCGCCTGGCCTTCCTGGCGGCCGAAGCAGCTCGAGAGACTGCGGAGGCAGGTGTCGTGTGACTGGAGGCCACCTGTTTTGGTTGAATCATGCAGGAACAAGACGGAAACAAACGTGGCCCCCGGGTTTTTCACACTCAAGACATACCCACATAGTGCGGCACACGCACACGAGTGGATTATTATACCTGGAGGGCATTTGGGTCTCAGCTTGTCCAGACTCGGCACACCGCGTCAGGGTACAAAAACAAAGCTATCATGGCCATTCCCTGGATATCTTGCAGCGGTCCTTGTTCCATCCTCAATGCTTTTGAACTTGCAACTCTCAGTTTCCAATCCCTTCACCGTATTTTTCCGGCGGAGGCCGACCCCAACCTGAAGCTACGCAGAGCCATGGGCTCAATTTTGTGGCAACAGCACAAGCCATTGGCCAGAGCTCGGGGGGTTCTACGGCCCTCATCTTGAGCCCATGGGATGCCGTGGATTGTGCCGGCGCATGTCGCCATGTCGCCTAAGGCCTCTCAGTTGGACCAAGCCAACAAAGCCTTGGTGGCAGCCGCAGCCTAAAGCAGCCATTCGGGGGTAGGGGCCCTAGGGGTAAATACCACAAACCCCACTGCAAGTTCCTCAAACCATGGTACGCAATCACAGAGACACACACTTGTGGTAATCCCCCCTCTTTGATTTATGCTTCGGCTCTCCTATGCGTGTGCTCGTGGCTTGTTGATCTAGTTACAGTCGAGGGTACAGGATCATAAGCCGCAATGGCTAAACGGGAAAATGGTGAGACATCGGAGTAATGAAACTGAATTAATCGGAGCAAGGTTTGTAGCAAAGGGGCTCTAAACGCAAACAGCGCCAAAAAGTTCAAATGGGACAGCAAGCTGCGTCAACTGCGCCCATGCCTGTCCGTGACAAGCAGGTACGTTTTCACCCCGGCTCAGGGGCGTCTTCGTTGGCCAGAGTCCCCTGAGCCGGGCTCTGGCCCCCTGCGTGTCATGCTTCGTCTGATTGGAAAAATTGCGCAGGCTAGCTAATCTACCCGTTTGCCCCAGATTGGGCATTGGTCTGGCGCGTGAAAAGCGCTAGTTCAAATGGTAAATGCGCCTGGCGCATTAAGCAGCCTGGTGCAGCCATTCCAGACCGCTGCGGCAAAAAACACGAGAGGCCCTTAGTGACAGGGTTGGACACACACAGCCAGCCCAACGGGCGACTCTGCACGTTAAAGCGCAATAACAGAAAAGCCTTTGATGACTAGGTACCAACACAGGCATCTGGCTCTTCGGGCAAGAGCTCGCGAGCTCAGGGAACCGGCGTGGGGATCAGGGGCGAGAGGTATAGCATCCCTCTTTGTTGGATGAAACTGCGGTGAACACCAAAGCCGCCAATTGTTCGGTGGGAGGGTTCCTTCAAAAGGTAGCCGGAAAAAACCAAAAAGAGAGAGAGGGACCGTGTTGTCGGTCCTCAAATATATGGGGCATATGCAACTCAGATCATGGTTCGCCGAGGCAAAGTACATCCGAAACCGCTGAAAAATCCGAGTGCTCGGCACGGAAGCGTTCAACACTGCAAAGGTCTTTGCGCTCCACGGAAACTCCGGCAGGGAATCCAATCACGCCCAGGAATTCCTTCCTCACCTAGTCCCCTGGCCATTGCGGCGTCCAAGGCCAGAACGCCCCAAGAAAACCAAGAAGCCCGAGAGGGACCCAACCACACCCAGGGATTCCTTCCTGTGCCCTGCCCCCCAAGCCATTGCGGCGAACAACCACGTGCGGCTGGAGGGAGGCAGGCCAGGCAAAAACAAAGGAAAACCCCAAGAAAACCAAAGAAAGAAAACAAAGAAGCCCAGCGACACGCAGGGATTCCTTCCTGTGCCCTACCCCCCTGGCCAATGCGGCGTGTAACCACGTGCGGCTGGAGGGAGGCAGGCCAGGCCAAACAAAGGAACGCCCCAAGAAAACCAAGAAAACCAAGAAACACAGGCGGGGAATCCACCCAGGGATTCCTTCCTGTGCCCTGCCCCCCTGGCCATCGCGGCGTATGACCACGTGCAGCCGGAGGGGAGGCAGGCCAGGCTAAACCCAGAACCACCCCCACGAAACCCAACCACACTCCGAGATTGCGTGACGTCTCGCCAACCTGGGTGGCCTGAAGGCTCAAACGGTCTGGAATTTGCGACTTCTGAGATTAAAGGCACAGGAAACCAAAAGCTTGGATTCGAGCCGAAAGCAGAACAAAAAAGCAAACGTGGTAGTGCCCATGCTGTACAGCGAACATGGCACGATGGCACGTGGTCACAAAATTGACTACGATCAGAACATCACACCGACGTACAGGGCATTTTTTGCAACGCTGTCAAGATGCTTATCATGCGAACATGCCGGAACGGATTAAAAGGTCAGGTGCAATAGCTGATGCGACAAGGCCATGCCATGCAACACCCCGAATCACGAATCTGAATTATTCGCCGCTGGATATCAGCGACCAAGGATTAGTCAGGATTGTATGGCAACTGATGGGCGCAGTGGCTGGGGCAACCACTTGGTGCCCCAGTTGTCTGAGTGATCTTGCACTAGGAACACTCCGTCGATGGCAGCCAAATCGCTGCGCACACACCATCGTTTGTCTTTGCTGCCACTACGCACTGCGGGGTAAGAATAGGCAAGAGCTTGTTCCTTCCAGGTATTCCCTCGGTTGAACTTGTAATGAGTGCCGGACACAGTCCCCGTTACTCCCACATTGGTGGTGTTTTTGGGGTGCTCCGAGCACGCAAGCAAAAAGTCAAGGATACTCCGCTCATGGTAGCACTCGGTCGAAACTCTACAGAAAAAAACCTAATGGGCATTTCCTGCCGACCTGGGACTCATTTTCAGAGTCAAGCGCTAAGGTTTCAGCCGAAGTTGGCATGATGATGCCGGTGCGAAATATCCCGGCTAGGCCTAGCTGAGAAGAAAAATGAACAAACCGCATGGAATACTCGCCAGCTACACGGTCTTGATTGACTCCGGGAAAAGCTTGGGACGGGTACAGCCAAACAGCGGTGCCGGTAGTGGCTGTAGCTGCTACCGCACGCTGGACAAAAATCTGGGTGTACGGCATTTCCGAAGCAATGATCGCGCTGGCCAAAACATGCACGGTTGAGATCGGAACACCATTGACCGGGTCCTCTGGTGCTACGGGCGCCAAAACTAAAAGGTGCCGAACGCATTGTTCCACACTTGACGGCGGGACACGGCTGAAAGGTGTCACATTAGCTTGAACCCAGGCCTTTCGGCGCTGGTGTTCCACGACGTCTTGAATCGTCAACGGGAACAGCCAGTGCGGGGAGAGCATGTTATCTGCCTGTCGTCGAAGAATGCGTTGAAGCCAGTCTTGGACTGTCTGATCAACGAACGTCTGGCCAGGCACAATGAGACCACTCGCGGTGAATTCCGACTCCCGATTTTCAACTGAGGTTCGAACAACGAGGTTTGCATCAGGTTTTGACCCTGCTGCCTCGGGATGTTTCGGAGTAGTGTCCTTCTCAAGGACCGGTGTACCAGGGCGGAATTCGTCAGAAGACCAGGCTTCATGTCGCGTGACCCGCTTGGCAGGCTGCGCGCAGGAAACGGGCTGCCGGTTTTGAGCAGCCGTCTTTCTTTCGGGTGTGCGCGGTCTCTTATCATTTGCAGTGACTAGCGGGGTTGCTCTATGTGGAGCATGGTGGTAAAGAGGTCCGTAGCCTAGGGCACTAGTCTTGGAACCAGATGCCGGAGGCTGAGCCGGTCGGTTTTTGAAAAAAATCGACTGAGGCGGCTGACCCCTGCTAGTAAGCCATGGCGTGTGAGATTGGATCGGCGCGGGATGTGGTCGCTGTGGGACATCAAACCGCCCGGGAGGAAATGCAAGTAAATCATTTCGCGCTGCAGCTTGATGAGGGGTCGCAGGGTGCCCAGGGTGCCTAGGGTGCCCAGGGTGCCCAGGGGGTTCCGGGGTGTTTGGCGGCAGCGTTGGTTGGCGAGGGAGGCTTCGACTCCGACACCTGCCTTGCCTGGAACGCTTTCTGTGGCGCTTGGCGTGGCGATCGTCACGCCGACCCCTACCCCTGCGCTCGCGAGAGGTTCGATCTCTGTGCTTGCGCACTTGATTCCGGGAACGGGAACGTCGACGGGATCGTGATTTGTCCCGTTGACGAGTCTGCGGTCTGTCCTGACGAGCATCAGGTTGAGACTGCTGCTCGGGGGGGTCAAAAAATCCTGGCGGCGCTTCCAAGACACGGTGGGAAGGCCTATTCGGATCGGGCGCGTGCACGGTAAGAAGGCTTGGCTCGTGGCATGCAGGACGAATTAGTGACCACTGCTGAGCTGGCGAGGAATTCGCTGTAGCTCTGCTATCTGCAAAGAACTGAAACACATAGGTTGTCATGGCGGGATTCCGTGTGCTTAGATACACGGCCTAGGAACACCAGGTCTCGGGCCAAAAGACTCCAGAGAGCAAAAGATCAGAGAGGCAAGAGGTCTCCAGATTATGTTGGCACGGAACGGAATGCGCAGGTGTGAAACCAAGTTCATCAGAAATATATGGTTGCCTTTCAACGATGCCGGCGCAGAATTGTTCTCGACACAGACCTCGCCTAATTCACGCGAAGCACTGGTTTGGTCGGCATGTTGCAAGCATCTGGTTAAAGCAAAAGAGCGGACGGATACCCCTTGTCTATATACAGTTGACGGAGCGCATGCAACTGGGAAGCCTTGGCTGCTGGCGGCCAGGCATATTTGCGAATTAATGCTTTTCGGGAGTTGTAGCTACTAAGCATAAGTCTCCAAGACCCGGCGCTCTGCGGATGTTTGATCATCCACGGCTTATCCGGCAAAACGAACATGGCTGAGCGATCATGGGCACAAATCTGGAATCCAAGCCATTTGTGATCCTGCACGGATTCAAGTTCTATAGACCCTCCATAAAAGGACGGCTGCAGAAATTCTTTCATGACAGGGTGAGACATAGCTTCATGACTGGCCAAGATTAACCGGTTGTCCGCATAGCGGAACAACAAAACTTGACGGGTCTCTTGAAGAAACTTCTGAAAAAAGCCCTGGGTGTGCCAAGACTTAAGCCAGGTTCGTTCTTTAAGAATGACTGGCAAGCTGGAAAGGACAGGGCTTATCTGGTTTCCTATACAGGTCCCTCGGATTTGCCTGTAAACTCGGCCTGCTGTTTGAAATATCCCAAGCTCAAAAGACAGTTCAACGATCTTGGGGACGTCGCTCAAACGCACGCTCTTTGCGTGGGCGTTGGAGCCGCCTCGGGGCTTGCCTGGCAGAGCTTTGTCATGTTTAGCGGTCCGGGAGAGAGTCGTGCTGACGTGCAGAAATTCGTGAGTTGCGCCATAATCTGCAAGAAGTTGGCGAAGTGCTTGCAGGATGTCTGCCCTCGGAACAGAATTGAAGAACCCAATAAGGTCATCGTTTGCCTCGAAAAGGTGCACAGAAGGATGCGTAGTCCGCAGAAATTGATGTAGTTCCTGCCATAAACGAGGAAGACTGTACATTCCAAGTCCGTCAACCCAAACGGTTTGAAGAAGCAAAGAAATGACCTGAGATGCCGCTTTGAGGAGCTTCTTCATTAAAGAGTTGCTGTAGGATATTATCGTGCGGCCCTTCTTGAAGCGTTTCTTCCGCTTCAAGAAAACAAACCCACGGGGGAGCTGAGCTCCCCACGTGAAGCCCCAGTGGTACCGCGTGGCGAGGGAGGATGGGACTTGATACGTGACCCAGCGCTGCCACTCCTCGGGGGATCCTTCCAGTGGTTGGAAAACATCGGGGTCATCCCATGTGCGGAATACTGACTCATAATAGAATCGCGGGCAGTAAATCATCAAATGTGAATTGTGGTGGTCTTCATTGTGAATCACCACCCGAAAGTCAAGCAAATTGCGCGTCTTTTGGACGTCTTGCCAAGTCAGTCGGGGCTCAAAAATGAGAGATTCGTAGTGAAGCTTCCACTGTTGAAGAAGTAGCTGTTCAAATTCCGTCTCAACGCTCGGTGGCAAGGATTGTTTCTTCCGCCACTTGGAAAAAACGAGCAGGTTGCGACGAAAAAAGTGTGTTTTGCCTGGGAATACCGTGGAGGTGGCGCTACAGTTGCCGATCCATTCCATCCAAGGATGATGGAGGGCTAGTTGTTCAAGACCACAGGCAATGTGTCCGTCGATCATACAGGTCGCGTCAGCGAAAATAGATCCATCACAGCAGCATGGTAGATCAGCAAGGGAATGCCAGCAGAGCCATTCATCCCACGCTGACGTGTTATGCAAACATTTGAGAAGGGAACGGTGGGGCGCTTCTCGAATTTGAGTACTGGGCAAGTGAAAAGGCACCAAAATGTGTCTGTAACGGCGGATCTGACTTTTCAGCCACTCCCGAATTTCTCGAGAAAAGGATCGGTGAGCCATGGGCTGAAGAGAAAGGGTTCCAGCCTTGGAAGGCCAGGTCATCTGCCTATAATTGGCAACTTGTTTCAGCAGTTGCCGGGTGCGAGAGCGTAAAGGCTCTTCCAGAGTCAGGCTAAGCCTGATGACTGCGTACACTTCATCATTGACATACCGAGAGGACCGAAGTACTGTACAGGCACGGAAGCTAGCAAGTGTGTGGCTAGCTACATCAAACAAGATTTCCCACGCTTGCTTTCTTCGTATTGAGAAGGCAGCGGGTTGGCTGGAATAAAAAAGTCGCTTCCTAAGTTTGCGCCATAACCGGAGACCATGTGTTGAACATTCAGTCAGGCGTCTCCTTTTCTTTGTGGGTCGGAACCCAAGCGCAGTGCGTTGCAAACGTGTCAGAATGAATGGGTAATTTAAAGTGGGTTGCCAAGCATCAATGAAACAATGCTCGGAGATCCAAGCGGCTCGATAAGAGTGAAACGTGGCAAGCACTATGATGGAAAAGCGCTCAAAATTGCCTTGTGATTGCCAATATCGGACGGCCAGTTCTGCCTGTGCTTCTTCATTCCGATTCAGTTTGTTAAACACGGACATACGATTGCTTTCGCGCAAGGACGCAGAAATGGAAGTAGATCCGATGTAAAGCTTCGGGGATGGCTGCCGGTATATTTCATTGTTCTTAAAAAGGCGCCAATCAACCTCGAGCTTGACGTACACTGCGTTGGGGGATTGAAACCACGGCCACGTGTAAGTCATGGGGTTGACTCCCAACGACTGAAAACGGAGTTGCATGGTGTGGCCAAAAGACGAACTGCCGACGCGGCTGTTCTGGGACTGGTGATAAAAAATAAGGCATAAATGAAGTAGTCCTTGAGCCCAAACAATGGGTGCCTTGATGACGGCTGCACAGTGGTGTTTAAAAAACGTGCAGGCTGCACCTAGCTCCAAGGTGTCTTGAAAAACGGTATACCGGCGATTGAGGGGTAACTTCTCCGTCAACACAGCTAGTCAGGCTGCCACATATTGAGCGGCGTGGATGACTGCTGAAAGATTCCGACTGTTGAGCTTGGAAGCCATTTTCTGGTCCAGTCCAAACTTGATAGCTGCTTCTACGAGTTCGGCGCGGCTGCAGTGCTTCTTCAAAAGGTCTTGCACTGTCTGGAGATGCTTTTTGAATTGGCGCCAGTTGCCTTTAACCATCGGCTTGTAGGCGTCAAGCCAGGCAACGACGTCTTCATCCCCTCCGCCTTTGGGCTGAGTCAAGATTTGCCGAACGGGAGGGTCCTGCAGTAGCTTGGCTACATCCGGATTTTCATGCGCCGGAGGAACAGCAGTGGTGGGATCAACATCCGTTTTCGCTCGCTTCGCAGAGCGAGCACTGGAGGAGGGTACATCGGGGTTCCCTTCGGGTTGCCTCTTAGTGGGAGTGAGGCTGAGGCCTGCTGCCGCCAATTTGGCTTTGGCCCTGTGAAGCTCGTCTTCGGCTTCGGGGGACACGGGCGGGGCCTTCTGCTTCAAAACTTGGAACAGCTCTTCGGTCAAGGGTGATTTGCTCCGAAGCAAGCGCG
>CAUJNA010000662.1:45000-110000 GCA_963377175.1 Effrenium voratum | reverse complement strand
CTTTGGGTTGCATTACTTATTATTTTTTGAGTTCTCTGAGGCCTTTGTCTCGATCGCTTGCCATGTGCTGCCGATGCGATGCTGCTATCTGTTTCCAATTGTGGTGCTGGAGACGGTGGCCTTTCTGGTTCAGGCCGATCCTTGGCCTAGCTGGGTGTGGGTCAAAAATAGGTACCCAAAATGGAACCCTGGTAAATGGAAACATGGACTAAAACCTGCGGTCCCCTGGGGTCTAATTTTGACCCATGCCCAGCTCTTGACTGACTTGGATTCCGGCCAGGCCATTAGCACTGCTGTAGCCTTGCCAGCACAAGGCCGGCCGCCTCTGCTGTAGCCTTGCCAGCCTTTTGCATTGCCACCGCAGGTTTGCTACACATACCTCGTTTTCTCAACGTGGTCATGGTGTTTTTCCTTCTAGCGTCTTCCTATAGCCAGGGGCTCAAGAAACTGCAAATCGAGTCCAGCCAAGCTGTGGCACTGAGGAAGTGCTCATCATGCTGAGCACGTCCGACGCGAGCGGTGGCTGCGGGGCGCCTCGCAGGCTCAACGCATCGAGAGCATCTTTGCCGCATTTGCAGAGAGCAGCGCTGTTGAAAGTGGCAGGACCGATTCATGCGAGAGGCAAGGGTTCCCAAAAAGCCAAAGCCAGTCAAAGAAACAACAACCGCGCCTGGCGAAACGCCAGGCCTTAGCCAAGAAGGAGCTCTCCAAGGCACGGGCTCAACCTGCGGCTTGCGGGGCGCGCGTGCGGAGCAGGCTGCGCGTGTGAAGTCAGGCTGCCTTGGCGCGTGACTTCAAAATCTTCAGACACTACGGCAGCAGCTTGGTGTTGGGTCTCCTGCAGGAGTGAAGTGGCTGTGGCTCCAGTAGACACACCAAAAAGACGCACCTTGGTAAATGGAACCAAAGATTGACACCTGCGTAACGCCAGCTCTCTAATTTTGAGCCACACCCAAGTGCGAAAGCTGCGGCCGGCAGGACCTCCGTGTGGCTTCCGCCGGATCTCGGTCCGCTCGGGCTCTTTTTGGTGACGACATCACCGGCGAATGCCTGACCGACTTTATCAGCGAGAAAGAGAGGCCTAGGGGCTCCAGGGCTTTGCGAAGCGTTGGCTTCGGACTGATCGACAGGGAGAAGTTTGCAAAGCTCTGCAAGCAAACCGCCTGGGACCCAGCTGAAGAGCCTGGATATTTGAGAGAAGATCCACATAAATCCTCAGCCAAAGTTATGTCCAGAGGGTCACCAAGATTTGCATATTTTTGAGTTCTGCATGATCTGAAACTTGCGGCGCTCAGGATGGGTCTCGAATACCCCGGAGAATGACGGCGACTCTCATGTTCGAGGCAATAGAGTCACAATGAAAACCATAACCCGGGTAGATGAAGGTGAGCAAGGGCCAATCCCCTTGCCATAAATAGCTGCGGATATCCGCCTTCTTAATTCTTTACATGGTTCTGGGTCGACCATTTTAATACCGGGTTTTGATTATGACTCAAATGTCCGTTTGGTTTGAAGAAGCAGGCACCACCAAGCCAGCCAGAAAGAGAAAACCACCCATTTCGTGCTGGAGTGACAGGACAGGGAGAAGCCCGCGGATTTGCTGATCATGTACCATGGGCAGCCAGGTCGGGTGCAACAAAATGAGCTAGTCACAGCTTTCCTTTCATGTGGCTATGGGTCAAAACCCCGTACCCCGAGTGAACCTCCCAACCCCCACTAAAATAGACTACCATGGGTGGTGCACCTACCCCAAAATGGGATCCCATCGGTGTTGACCCACGGCCATGTGAGGCAAACACTTTCTGGTTGGTCTGAGGCAGGGGTTGGCCAAGGCGTTGGCATTCCATGCGAGCCCGGCCTCAGGCTGACGTCCCACGCTCCGTCTGTGGAATGTGACAGGCGCTCCGCTCGGGCACTGCTCGGGTGCTTGTCTCATCGGTTTGTCTTGAGAATGGCGCGAGGCAATGGAGCACAAGAGAGGACGTGAGTTCCATAGACATCAGGATTCGGGGAACGGCGTCCTTTGCAGGACCTGCAAGAAGGTCATCCTTTTGGACTACAACAGGTGGTCCCGACCAGTCCTCCTACACCAGCTCAACCAAAAGCTCCAGATCCTTGGACGGCACTTGGCGTCCGAGTCAACTGCCTGACAAAAGCGGCAGAGTGCTGGGCACAGCCGAGGACAAGCCGCCACCCGCCCTGGACGACAATGCTCAGCCAAGTCTTGCCCACAAGCTCAGGACTTGTACCAGCATGCGCAGGCACTGACTGTGAGTGAAACATGGATCTCTGACATCTGCGAGGAATGTGGAATATTCGGGCTTCAGCAGTGAGGATGCGGTAGCAAGATCGGCCAGCCTTTGCTACACCACCTCTTGCGACGACAACTCATCAGGCAGGGCATGCATGATGTGGTTGAGAGAGACAGAGGCCAATAATCCAACTAGTTCACATCTCATTGAAGCTCACCATTTGATGCGGTGTGGAGTCTGGGGGCTGTAGTGGCTTTCTGCCCAAGATGCCAAGAGAGGGCCGCAGACTTCATTCCAGGCTTCAGCCACTTTCTGAGCAAAAATGGAGCGACCCAGACAGATGCCATGTTCGGCACGGAGGACAAGTGTGTGGTCATCTCAGAATCCCTGCCGGTTTTTCACTTCGCGCCGGGTTCCTTTCTGAGGTCGGGACTTCCGTCTCCTGGGCGCAGCAGGGCTTTCGGTGCAGGTGCTGCAGCAAGCCGCCGCATCCCTTGGACGACGACCAGCGCGACGCCTTGGCCTGCGCCAACTTCCGGCCACGAAGACATCGCCGGAAGACCGCGTCCTCTCTGGAGTCACTGCAAGGGACCTGGGCCCGGGCCCAAATCGAAACATGTCAGATCAGAACATTTGAGGCAAAACCAGCTCTTTCCGATCCGTTTCTGTTTTTTGGCTCTTTCCACTGATGTTGCCGGTTTGGCGCTCGAGGCTCTTGACCAGCAGTTCATCGGCATCGCGCAGAGCTTCATGCATCGCCTCACCTTCGTGGGAGACAGGCGAGGCCCGTTTCGCCTCTCGCCCGTTTCGCCTCGCGCCTCGCTCAGAGGCAGGCGGGTGAGCCCAGCTCCACTTTTTGACTACAGGGTAGACTTAGACCAAGGGGTGGTTCATTCCCCCAAAAAGGAGAACCCCTAGGTTTAAGTCTAGTTGGAGGCAGTCAACAAGTGGAACCCGGGTTGAGCAGGTGCATCGACGCTGCCGGCCAGAAGTGGAAGCTCTCGGAGGATGGCAGCAGCCTGTACCTGATCAAGGGCCGAGTGTGGGTGAACGGCGGCGTCCTCTTCCGCGAGGGCAAGTCTGGCATCGTGGCGAGCTTGGATGTCTTGTGAGGCCGGCTTTCTGAGCTTCTGAGCTGATGGTGCTTGTGCTTCAGGTGATGCGCTTTGAGCGCGAAGAGGCTGGAGTTGCCCGGGCTAAGGCTTTTGTCTCTGAACTGTACGTGTGAAGCGCCTGCGGCCACTTGCAGGAACCTTTGCATGATTCTGACGAAGAGGAGGACGAGGAGGAGGACGAGGAGGAGGAGGTGCCTGAGAATTCTGAATCCGACGACTCCGTTGTCACTGCCAATGCCCACTGCACCTGCCGGAAAAAATGCAAACAGGACGACGGTCCTCTACTAAACGAAGAGGAGATGCTGCGGTTGTGGTGCAACAAGACGAGTTTCCGCAATCCCCAGGACAGCTTGCAAGTCCTGGAGAACATCGTGTCAGATCGATATGACGATCGCCCGCCAGCAGCCCAGCCCATCGCAGCCCAGCCCAGCCCAGCAGCCAAGCCCAGCTCAGCTTTCCCAGTGCGAATCTGAAAAAGCGCGTGAGCTGAGGTTGCAGGCGCTAATGAGTCTGGAACAAAGGTGAATTGGTTGTCAGACCGCCTGTCCCAAGCTTCGCCTCACGGATCAAGACTAGTGCATTTGAATCCATGAAGCTTGGTCGAGCCACTTTCCCAATCGGATGTTGTTTAAAGGAATCGTTGTGCGCTTCAGATGGAAGACTCGTTCTTCCTTACCTTAGCTCAGCTGCCAAGCAGCTTGAGTTCTCAAGAGAGCAAGTTTCAGCCTCGTTTTCCGGCTCATCCGTACCTTCATCAAAGCATGTTTTGTGGTTGTGGTTGGTGCCCGGGGCCGGTGACTGGAGCCGTCCTTAGTGCCCATGAGCACTACAGGAATTCCATCCTTGAGGCTCATGACCTCGATGGGCTCCCGTGGCGAATTCGCCATGGAAAAGCCTCGCAGAAGCGTTTGTTTCACGCGCGAGCGCAGCGCCATTCATGCAACAAGCGGCCGCACCCTCCCGTGTTGGAACTTAGATCTGGAGGGCGTGCTGGGGTCATTTGTGCGTGTGTCTCTCTCTCTCTCTCTTTCTCGACATGTTGTGTGTGGTTCTTGAGGTCACCTTTTTGCTTTGTTTGTTTGCAGGAAAGCCAAACGACAACCCACCACTGTTGGGGTTTTCCAATTCGAGTCGAACCCACTCACAGGCATTGCCGTGCATCCGACTTTAGGCACGTCGCCTGCTGAAAGATGCGGTCCGGCTGTACGAGGCACTCTGAAAGACAGTCTCAAGGCAAGCCACTGGCTCATGGGGTTTCCCTCAAATGGTCCTTTCAACAGTAGAGTCCCGTATCGGCCAACCAGGGGGTCCATCACTTTGAGAAACTCCCAAATTAGAGGCTGCGTTTAAGGCGTTTACCAAAAGGACGCCCACAAATGAAGGGTCCCTTCAGGAGAGACGCTGATTGAGAGATGTTGCGCTGTTCATCTCACTGACAGGCCGAGATTTCCGCAAACCAAAGGCTACAGCTTCTGGACAAGGAGGACGGAGAGTCATGGGTTTGTCTTAAGGTTCTCTTTGGTTTTGAGGGGAGGGGAGGGGATGAGAGGGAGGGGGGGCATTCCGACATGGTTCAGGGAAACTAAAGGAAGCGCACCTGAAGCAACTGAACGTTCAGGGAGTCTTTTGGCTTGGAGCCAGTCACTTGTTCTGGGCTCACAGAAAACACCCGCAGCGCCGCACAAAAAACCGCCAAGCTATGCGACAGCGGAGGTTGGGGGCTCCGATCCCGGCAAGCTTCCAAAGAGCCATGGCGCGTCAAGTCACCGCATTCACGGCAGGAGGAATGGTGGTTGGCCTTGCACTGCAGCCAAGTCCTCACTTTGCAGCTTCAGGCGTGAGCTTTGGCTGACTTGACGCCATGGAATCGATCTGGCTTCACAGGCGGCTGTGCACAAGCTCCTGGACAGCCCTGCCGAGGCGGGGGGCATCTTTTGTTTGGACTGGGAAGTGTCGTGAGCCGAGGCCAAGAAGGTTTTGTCAAGGGCCATCCAGCAGACTGTGGCAGTGCAGGCAATGGCCACAGCTGCCTCTCAAAGAGCCTCGCTTCGTACGAGTCGCACAGGCGAGTCCCTCGGCCACGCCGCGGTTGCAGCGCCTGCTGCGGACCCTGCGGACCAGGCGAACGAGATGCGAGCGAGATTCGGATTCGGAAGCACCTCAACTTTTGTCGCGTGCCACACCTTCAAGCAAATGAGGCTGATGGAAGAGGCTGGCGAGAGCAACGGGTTGGACGTTCTTCCTGGACAACCTCAGCCCGAGTAGAGCCAATATGGCAGGGCCGAACAGCGTGAGGGTCGTTGCAGCTGCCAAAGGCAGCTTGTCAACACGTCTCTTTGTGAAAATAGTGAAAGCTGCAGGGCGATGACAAGCAGACATGGAAAGCCTCATGTCAGAACCCTCCCAAACCTCATACAACTTTTACAGGGTGGCCTGGATCGTCCCTAATGATGCTAGTTCCAGAACCAGATTGTGCCTGCACCATCAGTTGCCGCTCGCTTTGCAAGCCCAGCTGTCTACCATTGAGACATACTTCATTCCTCATTGTCACACAAGGGTGTGCTCCTGCCTCTTCACAAAGAAACCATTTTGAGCATCACATGGCAGACATGGAGTTTGCCCTTCTTTGTGCCGGCTCAACTCCGGCAAACTCAAAAGATCATGTCCAGCTGAGCCGCTTTCGCAAGAGTGCAAAGATCTTTCCGGCCTGGAGCATTTGGATGCGCCTTGCATGCCTGTCTCTTCAGGCGGCCTTTGGTCAGTTGGGAGGTCTGAGTGTTTCGGTTGAGGCTGAGCTGCGATGAGGGCATGGAAGCCCTGCGCTCAGCTCCTGCAACTGGAGTCGCTGAGAACGCAGCCTGGCGCCAGGCTGTCGCGCCTGCGGATCGTAGGGATCTCCGCCCTCGCGGGCTTGATTGCCAGGCCAGGCTTGGAGCAAAACGACCGGGTCCAGACAGAACCGATGCGAGGCGCGGAAACACCGCCGCCGCGTTGCCGAGGCCGGGGAGAAAAAGAGACGTAAGAGTGGCCGCCAGCGGCTTTCGATCCGAGGAGTAGCTTGCCGCCGCGGCTGGTGCCTCCGCCTGAGAATGGCAATGCCGGCTGGGCTGGACCTCAGAGTTTGTCCCTCGCGAGGTTCGCGCAGTGCACTTTGGTGGCCCTGCTGCAGAGAAGCTGTGCTTTGAAGATTCGCCAGTTGCCATGGTTCGAACCATGGTTTGAAGTTTGAACCATGGTTTGGTTCGAACTGTGATGAGTCTGCATCTTTTCTGGCGAGCTCGCGAATCCCTGTAAAAACAGCAAAGCTTTTTTCCACACGCGCCCATAGAAGGAGAGCCCTCTCAATGAGCCATGGTTTGCAACATGTCTTGGAGCTCTGAACGACTGAACCACGGCGCCTGTCGCTGCAACATGCATTTGTTTGAGTCTTCGCCTCGGGTGGTGAGGCGAATCATGGCCAAGGGCAGGCAGCGCCGCGAGGACGCTCAAGAGGGGGGGCGGGACGGATGTGGACGGGTCGACGGGTCGACGGGTCGGCTTGGCACGGCTTCGAACTCCGCAGCTTTTCAGCTTGGGCTCTGCGGATATGCCTGTGCAGAACACATCTCAGACAGACAATAGCCCATGACTGGAGGGTGAGACAGTGTGCATGGCGCTCTCTAGTGCTTGATGTTCCTGGCAGTGCCAAGCCCAGATGACTCGCAAGTCCCGCGAGTCGTGCGAGTCGGGTGAACCTTGAGATCAGAGCGCGCCTCGCTGAGTTGATCTCAATAGCCTTTGGCCTGTGGCTGCTCAGCACCAAGCACGCGCCTGAGGTGAGAAGGCAGTGAGTAGGTTTCTGCCACCCAAATTGCCACGTCAGGTGTGCCTATGCCGCTCGCTTAGCTTCTTGCGAGAGATCGGGTTCGGAATTAGTTGGCTTCGCCGCAGGTCTTTGTGGAGCCTGCAGCCACAAAAAGAAGGCACGCAGCAGATGCAGAGGCAGCGCTCAAGCGCCCTATCTCAGGTCTCGCCTTGCCAGAGCAGCGCAAGGCTCGGTTTTTATCGGCAAGCTGCGATCTTCAGTTGAAAATCCTTCAAACTCCCCAACTCCTAGGTGGCTGTTGAGAATCCCCAAAGCACCAAAATCCCCCAAACATCTTCCAGAAGCCTCCCGTTCTTAGACTTGGTTCGAGTTGTCAGGAGCTTGGCCTGTGCCAGCGAAGGCCGGAACGATTGGCTGAAGGGTACCCTCTGCTTTTGTTGAAGTGCTTGGCACCGCAAAAGAGGAACTGACCGCTTTCAACGTTGACTTCTGATTGGCCCCCCCCCCCCAGTTGTGGGAATCCCGGAATCCCAACTACAAGGGGAACTGCTTTCACAGCAGAAGGGCGGGGGATGAATCAGGGGTCGATGTGAGTGGTTCTGCTTCACAGGAGCCATTAGAGGTTGCTTGGTCCATTTGGTACGCCTTTTCGTTTGTCTAGCCATTTTTCAAGGGAAGGCACTTGAAGCCACGCCGTATGGAAGGTCCATTTGAGGCCTCCTATCGCAGGTTGTGAGCCTTCAGGGGCAGAAGGCTAGGCAGCCGGAATCTGAGAGAGGTCAGCGCATTGCCTGACTGTATCACCTGCCAAGCTGAGGCTTTTGTTGGAGAACCCCGCGCTTTTCCAGGCACTCGAGTTGTGGCACGAGTTTCGGCCCTGAGATATGTCCAGGATAGTTTGGAGACGGAGCTGGCGGCCTTGTCCGATGAATCCGAGGCTGGGTTTGCACACAGTGCTTGACATGTGAAGCTAAGCTGTTAGGTTGACAAAGAGAGACCGGAGGTGACCGAGGACCGTTCTGCCTGGCTTTTTCTCTATTTGCTCAACCAGTCCAACAGGTTCCGCACATATGGCTGTGGGTCAAAACCAATGGTACTGTACCATTTTGGGGTAGGTGTAATATAGTGGTTGGATTGGGATGTTCACTGGGGGTACGATTTAGCTTTTGTCCCATGGCCATATTGGGACATATGTGCGATCTGTACCAGGACTTGAATGTTTTGCGTCAGCGCATTGAAGAGGCCTGGCCCTTTGATTCTGCGCAGTCTCCTTTCCACCTTTCGCGAGGTGCGGCGATCTGAGCGGGGCTGCGCTTTGTCGCGGCCCGTGCTGCCGAACCGCTGTAAGATTATGCGTTTTTGCTCATTTGCCCAGGTCCGAGCTTTTGTACCTTATGGTTTGCGACAGGCTTGCCTCTGCTTGCGGTTTTGCCAGTGACTTGTCAACACGCGCCAGATTTCGCGCTGCTGGCTACGCGATGGCCATGCCACTGCAGGTCACGGGTCAACGGATTGCGGCAAGCACCTCACTTGCACGCCAGGCCGGCGGACGTGCTGATCTGGGAGAGGGCTCCGCCCAATCCATCCTCGAGCTCCTTCCCTAGCAACTGATGATTGTTGCGCGCTTGGTGCAGTTGACATTTTACTCGCCTTTTGTTCGCCACGTGCCTTGTGTAGCCCTTCATTAATTGGGTATGGGTCAAAATTAAGCCACCAGGGGACCGCAGGTTTTGGTCATGTTTCCACTTACCAGGATTCCATTTGGGGTACATATTTTTGACCCACAGTCAATTGTCATTTTGTTGTTTGCCACATCCCACAGCTTACCCTTAGGTGCTGAGTTGCCCACACTTCTTTCCGGGAGTGCTGTTCTGCTTCAACAGGTCAATCTTCGGAGCGCTTGGTGTAGATCACCGTCTATATATCCCACGTTGTACACTCCGTGTTTCTTTGGCTCGCATTTCTGGGCTTCTAAAGTTCTAATTTTTCACCAACCAATGCACGTCTTGCGCACAGCGGCATGCGCCTGGCTTGGACCGAGCGCGGCGACCAGCTCAAGGCAAAGGCCACCGGAAAACAAAGAAAATAACAAAAAACACAAAAGCCAGAGCATAGCGGCGCCGCCAAAGACCTAAACCGACGCTGCCGCCGGCACAAAGTGGAGATGTAATGCGGGGCCAAAAGGTCCTGAGAAACCCTCGAAAGGTGAAGTAGGTCCCAGCGCCGGAAGATCACCGCAGAAGAACCAGCCAGGAAAGCACCCGTAGAGGAACACTGAGCCCACAGCGGAGATCCCGTGGCACGAAGTACGTGCAATCACCCAGACGCTGGGTTTTCTAGAATATCTTGCACTGAACATCGCAGACCGGCACTTTAAAGCTCTACCACCTGTTTTCACAAAGATGCTCTTCTTGCCCCTTGCTGCAAGTCGGGACCATCACAAGGGACCGCGATCGAGAAAGGCTGAAGATGGGTTCGACCAGTATCTTCACTTCTGATCAAGGAGACAATCTGTTTCCTGTCAATAGACCCGGATGCGTTCGGTGAGTCGACCGGCCTGGTGGAATCAGAGGGGAGAATTCATTGCGCTCGGAGCCTTGCGGCAGAGCCACATCCCCCTAGGGGTCTGTACTGACTGGCTGAGATGCAGGCGGCCACGCAAGGTCAAAGCAGCAAGACAAAGCACCTGTTGCCGAAAATCGCCCCTAGCCTTTCGAGGCATATATTGAGTGCCCCCAGTAATGCTTATAGTAAGAAAATGGCCATTTTGGATATTGCATGTTTCAAGCCATCCTGAGACCCAATTTCTGCTAACAAAATTTGACAAAACACACTTAAACCAAAAAAGGAGCCACCAGGACAAAGATCATACCCTTGTTGAGGGGTGGCCCAGGCTCCTTGCCCATGGATCGACAATCCTGAAGGGGATTGGCCCCTAAAATAGGGCTGCGACCAGGCTGCGACCAGACAAGGGCAATCAGGATACAAGCTGAGCAAAAAACGGCAATAGGTAAGGCTAAAGTGCCTTATGGCCCACAAAGTGCATTTTATCTGGATAAAATGCGGTGGTCAGCCTGGCCTTTTTGTTTTCCATGGGGTCTGGGTGTCCGCATTTTATTAGGGTGCCGGCGCATTCTAGCCAAACCCTGGACTGCATTTTGTCAACCAACATAATGGGGTCCCCGCGCATTTTAGCCGGATGAGGTGCGGAGCCAACCCTGAACACGAGTACAGACCCCTGTCCCCTACCATGTTTAGCGCTTGATCTCCACATCCAGCGCTCTCAACAGTGGCTTACTGCCCAGAAAACCCAATCATTTCCTGGTGCTTGCACTTCCCTATCACCGCCACCGATTTGGTGGATCCTGACTACGGCTGACGTGTCGCTAACTGCAATGGCGCGTGCCTATGGGCGTTTTCATATTTCTCGCTTTCTTATTTTTGGTGCCTAAATTTTCACTACGGGTTGCCATGCATGATATTGGCACTTTGACGCTTGCACCTTCAACCCAAATGAGGCCATGGCCCGGTTTCTTCCGGAGTTCCCTTGAAAAACAGCCACAAGGCAAGGACAGACGCATTCGTGCTCTCGCGAGGTTGCACTCTGCTGAGATGCTGGAGGGCATTGAGGTTGGGCTTTCGGACGTCGCGTGGCAACAACAAATCCCGTGGAGTTACATGGCCATGCGTCATAACCTATGCCTCCATTTTAGGGCGGATGAAAATCCATGTACCACCTATTTTGATACTCACCAAGGGTACAGGGTTTTGACCCACAGCCACATTGGAAACTGAGGGACTCGCACAACGAAAGCACCACATGGAAGAAAGTGCGACCGGGCTTCACGTAGAATGCGAAGCGTGTTTTCACGAAAGGTGCTCCACAGGTACAGGCTGTTTGGCATTTTTGGGTATGTGAGATGTTGCGAGCTGGCGGTTTCTCAATGATACCTCCCATGGGACTTTGCAGAAGCGCCCGGCCGGTTTTTGGAAGCTTTGCGGAAGGCCCTTGCATGGGGTTGCGCAAGTGACCATTCATGCAACAAAGCACGTATATCGGCGTCAGAGTGTAGGGTGCAAAGCGATGCTTCACCGAATTTAAGACTGGGACTCACTGCTCAACTTCACTGCGTTTTCAGAAAGCTTATCCAATGTCTTGCCATGCTTCTTTCAGGATCACCTGGCACAAAGCATGCCGGGAGGGATGGCAGCGTCGGCGGCCCAGTATGCTGTGTTTCGGCTGAAAAGTCTTCCCCGGATCATTGCGCCAGGGCTTCATCCGCCGTTCTGACGCAGCTGGTCCCTCCGGCTTGTTTCAGCGCAAGGCGGAAGCCTTGGGCAAGTGCCAGGTTCAGCTTCCGTTCTTTAACATCGGCAGCTGGCTGAGCTCGTGGCAGCATCGCAACATATCGCAACATATCGCAACATCCGAATCCGCGGAGTCAACCGCTTTTCATGGAAGGCCAAGCTTACGCCCTCACTCTGCAGTACGGATACGCGCGGATTCCCGGAAGCGACTCGAAATGCGCCGGTTTTCATGGTGTGAGGTCCTGAAGCGAGCGGAGTCGCGCCTGCAGCTGGAGAGGAGCCTGCAGCCGGAGAAGCTACGAGGAGCCGAGCTCGACTCACCAGGGCTCGTTCCGAACCCGAATGCCAGGATCTCGTTCCTTGCAAAGTTACGTGAGCAGCATTGGCCCGGGCATGTTTCAGGACCTTTGGGATTCATATGACGCCTTGCCTGGCCTTTGCAACAAAAAACGCAGCTGGGGCCCCGGCCGTGCGAGGATGCGATGGTGTCTGTGGAAGCGCACATCGCTTCCAAGATGCAGGTCGAAGCCTTGTTCGGAGACTTGCAAGTGCTTAGAGGACTGAGCGCTGGTTTTTTCGGCCCCTTCAAGAGAGTGTTCCACATCGACAATTTGGTATGGATCAAAATTAAACCACCAGGCAGCTTTTAGTCGTTGTTTCCATTTACCAGGGTTCCATTTAGGGTGCCTTTTTTTTTGACCCGCATCCACCATTCTCTTTGCCAGGACACCTGGCCAGTGCCCTTGCCAAGAGGCGAAATCGTTTCGCCTCGATCCGAAGCGCCCGGTGCGGACGAGCAAAGCGGCAAAGCCTCGTCCGCCAGGAAATCTCGGAGCACGGGGGAGGCCTTGCAGGATGCGGTGAACTGCGGGGAGGAGCGATGGACGGGCGAAGAGCGGTGCGCTGGTTGACAGGTTTGAACTTGAAACAGTTACAAACGGAAGAAACCTCAAGGGGCGTGTGAATCCGTAGGAGAGTCAACGTCGCCCTTGGAAAAGTACTCAAGGTTTGCAAGGTCGTTTTGAAATCACCCTAAAGATAGAGCCGGCTTTCGGGGGGTTGCATCACTGTGACAGATCGAACCGTCAGGTGGCTGCTGTTTATCTCTACGTGTCTGACGTCCGCAGGTGCGAGATGGTTCCTTTTTTTTTTTTTCTTTTTTCTTTTTTCTTCTTCTTCTTCTTCTTTTTTCCCCTCCGGCAGCAACACTCCCTGCGCGTCGAGGCTTCTGCTTGAAGCTGCCAGCTTCGGCACGCAGCTCTGGGATTCGGAGGTCCAGGCGAGAGCCTCGGCAGCTCAGACCTTGAGCACGGAAGTCAGTCTCAGGCGCTGAGGTCAGCAACGCTGACACCTGCCAACCGATCTCGCAACGACCTGAGATGTGGCCATGGGCCAGAACCTATGGCTCCATTTTACCATCCATTTGCCACCTATTTTGATGTTCACCAGGAGTTTCCTGCGTTTTGACCCACAGCCATGTCACTCCACTCGAAGCCTTGCATCGCCTGAAAGGTCTCGATGACTTTGGAGTCGACACGGACGGCGCGCAGAATCACCACATGTGTCCATTTGCCGTCGCCTTGCTCGTGCACGCCAGGTGACGGCAATCCAATCCTGGGCTGAGCGCGCTTCGCGCGATAGAGCAACATCTCATTTCAGCTCGCGGCTTTTCCGCGAACGTCAAAACCAGCGGCGCTCTGCGGCGCTGTGCGGCGCTTGGCCCACTTCGGCATTTTCCCAAAGAAATCGTGAGGACCGAGAGCTACGGCCTTGGCGGCCGCTCCACACGTGGCGGCAGGCACTCAGCCGGATGATCCGGCTTTTCCGAGCATGTTGCAAGCATTCCAACCCGTTTTCAGGCCCTTTTTGAGTCTTGAACATTTTTCCTGCAAGTCACTCGATCATCCAAAACTTGAGCCGTAGACATTGTGAGTCAAGGTTGATTTTGCAGGCTGGAAGCTTCTCTGTGTCTCACTTTCTCTGTCTCGAGCCATGACGTCTCTCCGGGATCCTGATAACTACTACCTCGAGCTTTGCAACTGCGTTGTCCAGAGGTGAACTAGGGTTCTTCTTTGGTACATCCTGGCTGGCCTCTGGATGCCGAGTCTCACTTAACCCGCTTTCATCCGCTTTCTATATATGTTTGCTGTCACGCACAGCCTGTTCCCTAGTGGGCATGTCCCTCTAGATGTCAAGCACCGCTGTGGGCAGAATCAGAATGCCTCTAGCCGTGAATTGTTCCTCAAATATCTACCTTTGTTGCAAGAAGGTTCTCATTTGGGTGCGGGTCAACATGAAACTACCAGAAATCTGCAGGTTTTAGTTCAGGCTTCCATTTACCAAGGTTCCCAAAATGGCCTTTCTTGGCCCACAGCCATTTTTGTTGCACCTCCAAGAAGCTGCCCTCCTGAACTCCAGGGCAACGTGACTGCCAGGTGTGCATTTGCCGCGTGTAGTGCTTTTGGTGCTCTTCATCCTTGTGGATTGTGGGCAGGCGCTGAGCGTTCGCACTCGAGTAGGTGTTGCTTTGGGAGCCCGTGGGGTGGACCGCAAACATGGACCGCAGGATTGATTCCTTTCATTTTCCACCCATGAATGGGTTAAAAAGAAGCCACCAGGAATTGGACCATAGGTTTTGGATCCTTTCCGTTTTCCCCGTATTTCGGTGGCTATTTGATGTTTGATCCACAGAGAGCCAAGGCCCTGAGCCCGGATGTCGGTGGCAGCCAGGCCTTGGTGATGGACTGGGCCGAGAAGAGGTCCTGGATGAAAGACCGCGTTGGGCGGCAGTCGGGCGCTCGTGCCTTTCCAGAGAGCTGGCACACTGGGCTGTTTCTCGAAACAGGGGGCCCCTTGCTTGGTGGGTTTTACAGGGCAACCCAGAGGAACCAGCCACCTGAAGCGTCCCCAATTTGGAGAACGACCCGAGATATTTGTTTTGAGGTATGCCCGGCAGACTGCCTTGGTCATGGAGTCTGGGCTGTCGGTCGTAACAGGCCGGTGGTGATTTGCAAGTGTGATGTGGCTGTTTTTTTGGGTATGTGCACCACCCATTTTAGTCTATTTTAGGGGGGGGATCGGGATGTTCACTACTGGGGTACGGGCTTTTGACCCATGGCCATGTAGGAAAATCATGACCTTCTTGGCAGTTGTTCCTCTCTGCTACTTTGAGGCGACTCCTCTGCTTGTGCAGACCAGAGTTTTTCTTTGCGGCCGTGTTGCATTTTTGATCACACCTTTTTTGGGTTCATTTGAAGGGAAGCCCAAATGACAGTTGGGGCGTCGCCTCAAGAAATACAGTGGACGAAATCCTGCACCGGGAGCCATCGTTTGTTGGTATTTACAGGTTTATCGAATCATTCCAGGGTTTCTTAGGTGGTGCAGGCTTTCGTCCATGCGCAGTGTCACACATCCATTTCTGTGGAGGCCTTTCGCTGGCAACTCTCCTTGGCACTGAAGGACTTGTCGCTTTTTGGCCTTTGGTCGTCCGCGCGCCTCGCCCAAATGTTTCTCGGACGCGCGGGTTCGGCGGAGCCTCTCTCTCTCTGTGCCACGGTGAATGGTGAACCTTGAAGTCAGCAACGGCTTCCCCCAGTTTCAGCCCTTCAAGGGCCGGGTTTCCCCCGCACAAAAGAGGAAGCACGACGGGCACACATGACAGAGCCCCAAAGGGATCCACTCACGCCCGTGCCGAGTTCTTCCCTGTGGCCGTTTGCTTTGCGGTTGGCCTGTCGCTGAAGATGATGGCAGTGAACCATTTTCAGGCGCGGAGCGTCGGCGAACGAGCCCTTTAAGTCATCCGAGTACTTGTTGCTTTCTTCATGTCATGGTTCCGCCTCATGGCACAAGCAATGGAGTCGAGCTGGTTTGCCCCGGTTTGTGAAGGCCGCTAGCGTTCTGCCGGACCAAACCCTCACTGGAAGTTCACGATTAAGCCGAGATTTGAGATGGTATCGCTCTGAAGAAGGGCATAGGGTTGTCGTTTGAAGGGAGGACAGGGGGAACCCACCCAGCTTAGTTTCCATTTGGAAGCATGCTGTTTCTGGCGGCAGAATTCATTGATTTCCATGGCTCGAAGGCTGGCACCATCAAGATCATGGGCCAGTTTCGGCTGCAAGCTCAGACAATTTGACATGAGCTGGCAAAAGGGGAGAACGAGAAAGGGAGACCCGTTGACCCCAAATCCTGCCAACTTCCCCGATGGGCAAGCGAGTAATTAAGTGATTCTGTCCGCTCACACGGCACGCCGGGAGGCTTGCTTTGGTGGCAGTGGCTTCCACCTTCATAATGTCTCGAAGGAGTGGATCTGGTTCGATCTCTGCGTTTGGATCTGGGCATTGCAATGCCTGTGCAGATACTCATGGCAGAAATGGTCATGCATTGCGTGCCTGACAGCTTTTTGCGCGTCCGCAACTCAGTTGCTGCGAACCTCCACACACTACACCACTCCATGCCACTATGGCATCTCGTTGCCAGAGGCTGTTTGTCCAGTTCAAGGGCAAGGGGAGGCAGCGGCCAAACCATCAAACCGGCCCAAAAAACCCTCAGCCTCTGCTTTCAGGGAGAGCGGGGGGAAGCCCTGGAAGTGGGCAGGGCTCCGGCCTCAGCCGCATCGCACACCGCCACGTCCGCGCGCGTTCGTGTCGCAAGAGGCTGCTGCAGCTCTTGGGCTGGATTTGCATGAACGTGGTGGGCGGCACGCTAGCGGAGAAGACGTGCGCGCATTTTCGCCGTTTGGCTTCGGTTGGAAAAGGAAACACGGAGGTTTAAGAGAACGCGGCAGGTACAAGAGTGGCGACGCACCTTACTACGTCCAGAAAGTTGCCCAGGCGATCTGATCTTTGAGCAGTGCGCGATTTGAGTCGATGGGCTCCATCCTACCGCCAGGATGTCGGCCATTTGACGACCTCGTTGTTTATGCTCTTGGTGGTGTGGAGCCTGGCTTCCGGTCCCTTGAGCTCTTCCTTCGAGATTCCGAGCTTCGTGAGATTGGGTCAAAGTCTGAAGCTCCGAGGTGGTGCCCCGTTTCAACCCCGGTGAGGAGAGTTTCAGTCCAGTCCTGTTTCTGCGGTGCACCGATCCATGCTCGTCCTTGCATGTCGCACTCTGTTGTTGCACTCTCTTCCACTTTCATGCAACTCTGTCCAATACGCAGCTGCCTGTGGCTCAATTCAGTCCAATGCTGGGAGCCATGGAGTTTGAAACGCCCGAAGAAGGCGCAGCTGCTAGGGTGCCTCTCTCTCTCTCTCTCTCTCTCTGTCTCTCTCTCTGTCTCTCTCTCTCTCTCTCTCTCTCTCTCTCTCTCTCTCTCTCTCTCTCTCTCTCTCTCTCTCTCTCTCTCTCTCTGGTACACCTGTAGCCTCAGTTTTAAAGCTGCAGGGTCACAGGTCAAAATGCGGTGTTGAGGTACAGCATGTAGGATTCTTGAAGCGAGCTTTCTAATTCCTCAAACAATGGAGACCCTGACAAAGCAGGACAGCGTTTGATACCCTTTGCCAAGTTTTCCTGTTACGAGTGTTGCTCAGCACAGGTGAAATCGAGGAAGTTGTGAAGACAGAGTCAAAGGGAAGTGACGAGGAGAAAGAAGGCAGCATCTTCCGGTGTTCTTGCTCACATCGTTGCCTTTTTGCGACTTACTCTTGACAAAAGGTGACGACCAGCCCGGTGAGCTGCCAGAGTCTTACAGTCAATTTGCTGATGGACACCGCACAGTGCCTCGCAAAGACTTGCACTTCAAGTTAGAGCTGGCATGCACTCAAACCTTCGGCTGAGGCCTGAGTTCTCCAAGAAGCGCCAGGAATTGAACAAGATCCTTGAGGGGGGCAAGCCAGGGAAGATCACGCGCCGCCAGCTCAGACTGCAGCACGCCGAAAGCTTTTTAACCTGGCTGGAGGACGGATGTTCTCGAGCTTTGAAGAGCAACCAGCACCAGCACCAACCGCAACAGCAACAGCAACAGCCACAACACCGACAACGACAACGACAACGACAACAACCAACCACTACCACAACCAACCAGCCAGCCAGCCAGCCAGCCAGCCAGCCAGCCAGCCAGCCAGCCAGCCAACCAACCAACCAACCAACCAACCAACAACAGCAATTGCACTTGCCTCTGGGCCTCTGGGCTTCCCCGGTCGGCGATGTGTCTTGGTCTTTGCCGGAGGCGAAGAATGTGCACGTCTGCTTGAGGACATCAAGGCCATGTGTATGCAGTCGCTTGGCATGGGTCCAACGTGTGCAAGTCGCAGGCACTCGAGAGGGTGTGCCAGGGGCACAAAGACAAGGCCAGGCTCAGCAACTGGCGCATTGTCAGAAAATGGTCCCTGTTTTGCTGGTGACACCTTGTGCCGCCGTTTAAAGAGGGTCCCCAAAAGTAGAGTCACCATGTTGTCAACCCTTCAGGGTCTTGTGAGAAAGAGCTTGAATGTAAAATGTGCTCATCGAGCAGGTCAGAGAGATCACCGAAATCTCCAACAAGAAGGCATGCGTTGAGCAACTTTCAGAGCAGCCGAACTTGTAGGGCAACTGCCATGAACGTGTCAGGGCATTGAGCTGCAAAAGACAAAGGAGGCCGCCGGGTGGACGCTGGAGGGACATAGCCCGCTGAGCAGCTTCCTTCGCAGGAACTGATGCGCATCAAGAAGCAGCTGGCCGGTACTACCGAGAATCTTACCCAGGCTCAAGCTGACCTGCAGGCGCTCCAAGTGCGATGAGTTTAGACCTGCGGGTGTTTTGCATGTTGCGCATTGCAACAAACATGCACTTGTAACCTTATACGTTAACGTCATTCGCTTGCAAGCTGCAGGTAGCATTGGAGACTCGTGTGCCTCTTGAGGCCGCTGCCCCGTCTGTTGCGTGTTTCTTCTCCGGTTTGGCTCGCTGAGGATGCGGAACTCTTGGCGATGAGGCGACGGAATGTTGCGCCATGCCATATTTCGAGGTCTCTGGACATATTGGTTTACTAAGCCATGGTTGCCACACGTTGGAGCAGAAGCATCAAATTTGGTCGCTTTGTATGTTGGGCATGCGGGGCATGCGGGGCATTGGATGCGGAGAGATTTCCAGGGTTGCCGACTTCGAGTCCTTGATGGTGGGCTTGGAGATCGAGGACGGGGGTGCTCACTGAAGCTGAGCAGTTAGATCACTGCGACCGAGAGGTAAGCGTCAAGAATTAATACTGGTCATTGCCAGAGGGTCTGTACCCCCCTGTTTTCTGTTTTTTTTGGATTGTTGAGTTTGGAGTGTATCTTAAATAGTTGAGTGCATGTTGCTTCTCGCGGCGTGAGCTGTTAACATTCGACTTTGTGGCGTGTGTCGTGCGGGGTTTTGCACAGATAGCTTCAGCTATAGTGGGTTCTTGCTCCCAAAGAGGTGAGGTTTGTTTTGCGAAATCGGGCCAGGTGGGTGCTTCAGGTGTTGGTCAGGGACACGAGGAGTTGGACCACAGGATTTTGTCCTTTCCATTTACCAGGGCAACCCATATTCGGGTTAAGCACGCGATTTTTGACCCACATGTAAATTGAGGGGTTTTGAAACGTGTCCCTAAAACACCCTTGAGGCAATGATCAGGTTGAGGGTGTCGCGGGAATGAAGCCGTGCAAGCGGAGTCTTTCTAGGAGGGTGCGGAAGAGGCCTGTGGGCGGGCCCTTGCGGCCGAATCCTTTCGGGTTGGTCAAATGAGTCACAATCAAAACCCGGTATTAAAATGGTCTACCCAGAACCATGCAAAGAATTAAGAAGGCGGCCGCAGCTAATTCTGGTTGGGATTGTCCCTTGCTAACCTTCATCTACCCGGGTCTTGATTGTGACTCAAATGTCTTCAGGCTTCTGGGCGAGAACAGAAGGCACAAAAGGGCTTGCACAAAGACCAGCTGGCTCACGGCTTTCGAACTGTCCCTCTATTTTGCTGAAATGCTTGTAGTTGTCCCGCTATGCATGAGGGAGTAGGGATCCCACTGATTCCACTGACCCACTTCGGGTTTTGCTCGTTGGTTTTGGACATTGTCCGTTTGCTGTCGCCCGTCTAGGCCAAGATCTCGCAACAGAGCTGTGTAGACGCCAACTCGGAGACAGAGGTGGGGCTCCGAAAACCAGGTGCACGTGTTTTCCATGGAGCTCCTCTATACTTTAGAGCCTCCGGCTCAGTCCGCCGACATTGTCCTCTCCCTTTTCTCCTTCTTCCTCTCTCCCTTGTCCAGTGCCCGGACTCGCGGCAACTCAGGGGGGACGTGACGCTGCAATGCAGAGAGAGAGAGAGAGGGAGAGAGCGGGAGAGAGAGAGGGAGAGAGAGAGAGCGAGACACAGAGAGTGAGAAAGAGAGAGAGAGAGAGACAGAGAGAGAGAGAGAGAGAGAGACAGAGACAGAGCCAGAGACAGAGCCAGAATCAGAGAAACAGAGAAAGAGACAGACAGAGAGAGAGAGAGAGAGACAGCGAGAGAGAGAAAGAGAGAGACTGAGAAAGAGACAGAGAGAAAGAGCGAGACAGTGAGAGAGTAGAGAGGTTCGAATTGGGCCACCCTTTTTCTGTAGAGGGGCGTGGACAGGAAGGAGACAGGGAGACAGAAAGAGACAGAGAAACAGAGACAGCGAGAGAGAGAGAGAGAGAGAGAGACAGAGAGAGGGAGATTGAGGAGAGAGAGGCTTGGGGGGATGGGGAGGATGGGGAGCAGAGGGAGGGAGAGAGGACGACAGAACACACGAGGGACCCCTGCATGACCCTGAACTGTCATCTCACTACTGGCTTTCCCCTTGATTTCCCCTTCATGTTCTTTTCACGTTTCCCATGATGTCCTGGTCCTGTCCCTTCCATGCCTTTTCAACTCCCCCTTCATGTCCCTGACATTTTCTTGGTATGTCCGCTTCATTTCCATGTATGTCCCGGTCTTTCGTTGCGAATAATTTCCCGACATCTCCCGTCGTGCCGATTGGTTTCCTTGTGCTTTGTTTCCCTTTCATTCCCCCTGCACCTCCCCTTGTTTTCATTTCTGTTCCTTGCATGTCCCTTTCAGTTCCCCTTTGTTTCCCTTTCCCGCTGCTTTCTCATGTCGACTTCCTATTTCCTCCCCTCATTTCCTTGCACTTCCTTGCATTTCCCCTTTGCTCCCCAATATTTCCCGCAAAAACGCGGTTTTCCAGCGTTTTCGCAACTAGGACGTCCAAAAACGCAGAGTTTTCCAGATTTTCGGCAAAAGGAGGCAGGAACCCCAAACCAGCAAAGAGCCGGCAGGGGGAATCGAGCCTAGGACTCCTGTTTTGCGCCGGTTAGTGGAACGTCATCAAATTGCCGCGCGGTCCTTTGGGGGGGCCCGGCCCCCCCACGTATCAGACGTCGGGCGGGGGGGGGGGTTAGGGGGGGTTATCCTTTATCCTCTCTTAGGCCGACACGCCGAGCAATGTCGGCGGATACTTGGAGACAAACCCATTAAGCCATCTGCCAGCGAAAGGCTGTCTTGAAGGCAATCAGTCCTCGTATCTCTGCCAGCCATAACTTTTTACACCGCCTTTTAGATGTGCGTGACAAAGTGCATGGCAGTTCTTGTTTGAGCCACGATCCGTCAGGCACTCCAAGCAAAGTTGGAGGAGGCTTTGAGAGCAAAGGAAGCGGCGGAGAATGCGGATGTTCTCCTGACGGAAGCCCGCAAGGCGTTTGGGTGACCGCCGTAAAGCGCTCTTTAGAAATTGAGAGACTGATGGCAGTTCCCCGCATTTTGAAGGGTGATTTCGGAGAAAAAATATATTGTGCAGAAACCCAGTTTCTCGAGAGGCACAGGAGATGGCGGAGGAAGAGGCCAAGGTCTCGCAACAGAGCTGTGTAGAGGCCAAGTTGGAGGCAGAGGCGCGGTGCGCGAAACCAGATGCGGGGCGTCTTCACAGAGGGAAACCCGCCTAGTTAGTGGGGGCCATTTTAGGCGACAAACCCAGGTGAACGACTTATTTTCCACTGTACTCCCCGATACACTTGCAGACAAACCCATTTAGCCATCTGCCCGGCGCGAAAGGCTGTCTTGAAGGCAATCAGTCCTCATATGTCTGCCAGCCATAACTTTTCACCCTGGCTTGTAGATGACATACATGGCAGTTCTTGTTGGAGCCGCGATCCGTCAGGCACTCCAAGCAAGATTGGAGGAGGCTTTGAAAGCAAAGGAGGCGGTGGAGAATGCGGATGTTCTCCTGACGGCAGCCCGCAAGGCGTTTGGGTGACCGCCGTATTGCGCTCTTTAGACCTTACGAGACTGATGACCAGTTCCAACCGCATTTTGAAGGGTGATTTCGGGAAAATTAAATATTGTGCAGAAACCCAGTTTCTCGAGAGGCACAGGAGATGGCGGAGGAAGAGGCCAAGGTCTCGCAACAGAGCTGTGTAGAGGCCAAGTTGGAGGCAGAGGCGCGGTGCGCGAAACCAGATGCGGGGCGTCTTCACAGAGGGAAACCCGCCTAGTTAGTGGGGGCCATTTTAGGCGACAAACCCAGGTGAACGACTTATTTTCCACTGTACTCCCCGATACACTTGCAGACAACCCATTAAGCCATATGCCCGGCGCGAAAGGCTGTCTTGAAGGCAATCAGTCCTCGTATCTCTGCCAGCCATAACTTTTTACCCCGCCTTTTAGATGTGCGTGACAAAGTGCATGGCAGTTCTTGTTTGAGCCACGATCCGTCAGGCACTCCAAGCAAGATTGGAGGAGGCTTTGAAAGCAAAGGAGGCGGTGGAGAATGCGGATGTTCTCCTGACGGAAGCGCGCAAGGCGTTTGGGTGACCGCCGTAAAGCGCTCTTTAGACCTTGAGAGACTTCGACTTCGACCAGTTCCAATCGCTTTTTGAAGGGCGATTTTGGAACAAACATATTGTGCAGCAACCCGGTTTCTCGAGAGGCACAGGAGCTGGCGGAGGACGAGGCCAAGGTCTCGCAACAGAGCTGTGTAGAGGCCAAGTTGGAGGTAGAGGCGCGGTGTCCGGTGCCAGGCGTTCTCAGAGACATCAACGGGAAACTTGGGGCCATTTTACGAGACGAACCCACCTGACCCACTTGTTTTGCATGGGACTCCCCTATGTGCTTGGAGACAATCCCAATTAGCCCATTTGTCTTGAAGGCTAATCAGTCCTTGTATGTTTGCCAGCCATAACGCTTTACCCTGCCTTGTAGATGACATACATGGCAGTTCTTGTTTGAGCCGCGATCCGTCAGGCACTCCAAGAAAAGTTGGAGGAGGCTTTGAAAGCAAAGGAGGCGGTGGAGAATGCGGATGTTCTCCTGACGGCAGCCCGCAAGGCGTTTGGGTGACCGCCGTATTGCGCTCTTTAGACCTTGCGAGACTGATGACCAGTTCCAACCGCATTTTGAAGGGCGATTTTGGAGCAAACATATTGTGCTGCAACCCGGTTGCTTGAGAGGCGCAGGAGATGGCGGAGGAAGAGGCCAAGGTCTCGCAACAGAGCTGTGTAGAGGCCAAGTTGGAGGCAGAGGCGGGGCTCCTGAAACTTTAGAGCCTCCGGCTCAGTCCGCCGACATTGTCCTCTCCCTTTTCTTCTTCCTCTCTCCCCTGTCTTTTTCGTGTGTTCTGTCGTCCTCTCTCCCTCCCTTTGCTCCCCATCCTCCCCATCCCCCCAAGCCTCTCTCTCCTCAATCTCCCTCTCTCTGTCTCTCTCTCTCCCTCAATCTGCCTCTCTCTCCTCAAGTTTAGGCATTGTTGCCATGAAGGCCTGCGCAACGTGAGACAGCCACGATCCGTCAGGCGATCCAAAGCAAATTGGAACAGGCTTTGATTGCAAAGGGAGCCATCGAGGCGGCGCTGGCAAAGACCAACGAGGCACAGAGCTGCAGTGCGGTTTGGCGAGGTACGGCTTGATCAATCTCATGGTAGGAGTTGGACGCTTCTGAGAAGCGCCGGCGAAAGTCTGTGAGGGAAGTGCGGCGGGGGACCTGTTTACCCGTGCGTATGTCAGCTTGAGATGTGCCAGCGAACAAAAATCCACACCCAGGACTGCCCACAACCTCTTCAACGAAGTGCATAAGGATTTGCAGAAAGAACTCGCCCGGCTTGGGGCTCGTTGCCCAAGCAGAGCTGCGCTTCAGATTGACTGGCCTAGGTCCAAAGCATCCCGACACGAAGCCCGTCGGGCAAAGAGCGAAGCTGTGGGGTGCTCAAGTCACAGGTCCTCTATGTCCCTGGCTTTGAGTTTCCTTTTGGAGTGGGCTGTTGGTTTGTTGGGCTCTTGCTTTTGCTAGGCTGTTGGGCTGTTGGACTGTTGGGCGGGCTGTTTCGGTTGTTGGAGCGGACATCTCGAGAACGCGCTTTGCCAACTCGGATGCAGTGTGCCAAAGGTGGCGGCTCGACTGGTTGCCGCACCAGGCACGGCATGCGGTCGATGTTCCCGGCTAAATGTGTCTTTGGTAGACGCGACCCCAAACTACTATTCCCAGGTTCGTTGGTTTTTGATGCAGTCCGCGCATACCTTTGTCCAGGTGCTGTGGCAGTGACCCCGTCCAGCGAGGACGTCAAGGCCCGCTTCCAGATTTTCAATCCAGAGACCCCTTTTTATTGCGCTATGATTGCGGCCGCCGCTTTTGTCGCGGAGCAGTCGCTTTTCTGCACAGACTGCTGAACTTTGGATCTGAGCCCCGAGGTCACGTGCGAGGCTTCGATACAGGCACAGCTTCAGGAAGTGGCTCCACAGGATTTGGGCATTTTTCCGCGTTCTCTATGAAGCCGCGAGCGATGTGGGCCCCAAACGCGAAAGCAAGCACATGTTGTTGGCTGTTCGATCATTTGGCGCTTCCAGGAGCCTGAGAAAGCTCTTGCCAAGCTTACTCCGGCGCCAGTCTGAGAGTCTGAGAGTCTGAGAGTCTGAGAGTCTGGGACAGCTTGGCCGCTGCAACTTCTGCTTGAAGCGAGCTTGCGGCGTGTCAGGTGGGAATCGAACTGGTACGATCAGAGAGGAAAGTGCTTGAAGGCAGAATGCAAGAGCTTCAGGACTGCATGCTTGGCTTGGCTTGCTTGGCGTGGCTGTTGTTGGATAGCTTAGACTCTCAGACTCTTAGACAACGAATGGGTGCGCGTCCAGCCTGCACTTCTCGGAGCGAGAGCCTGCATATTCATTTGAGTTGAATCTTGGGACATGGCGCCATCTTGTCTGGGGGATCAGAGGAGCATTTGGCAGAAGAAATGGAAAGCATGGATTTGCTCATGGAAGCCCATGAGGAGGTGTGAATCCTTGCCAGACATCGGACAGCCCGTGCGGCAGTGGGGAGCGGATCGGGATAATTTTTCATCCGAGGGAAGCAACCCATTTGGGCGTGGCTGTCAAAGATAGGTACCCCAAATGAACCCTGGTAAATGGAAACATGGACTAAATCCCGCGTAGCCCCAGAATTTTTTTTTGAGCCCCATCTATTTGGCCTTGAATCCCAGCAACTCGGAGACGGCAGGTCCTCGAGCTTCGAGATCAGCTGGCAGAGGAGAAGATGAGCTTGGAGCGCAGGCGGAGCCGGGGACGCTTGGGGCCATGGGTCAAAATCCAAATTGTACCCCCTGTGAACATCCCAATCCAACCACTAAAATAGGTTCTAAAAGGGGTGGTGCTACCCCAAAATGCTACCATTGGCTTTGACCCACTAGGTGTGAAATCAATTGGTCGGTTCGCTTCCTGAAGTGTTTGGAGGTTTTCTGCCAGTTTAAGAGCACGCTCATATGGGTATGGCTCAAAATCAATCCGCCCGGAATTGGACCGCAGGTTTCAGTCCTTGTTTCCATCGACCAGGGCAATCCATTTCGGGGTTAGTCCCTATCTTTGACAACCACACCCATATGGCCATGGGTTGCATAACCTATGGCTCCATGGGGTGGATGAACATCCATTTGCACCGATTTTGACGTTCAGGGGCGATTTTTGGGTTTTGACGTTCGCCCCACCTCCGAGATCAACCCACCCGCTCGCTCGCTCGCGCGCGCGCGCGCTCTCAGGCTCAACGAAAGGGAGCAGCAGCACGCGCAGCTGCGATCGGAGCTGCAGAAGGCGATCGCCGCCGGGGAGGCGCGATCGAATCGCCCCAAAAGTGAAGGCGCGGTGAAACCCAAAGTGGTTGGTTTGCTGGTTGGTTTCTCTCCCCCTTTGGATGTCCCCTAATGCACAAATATTGACTTATTGAGGTCCACGAGCAAATGCAATAACATTGAGGTGCCCCAGAAAATCCCAAAATATTGAGGTCTGCTAGAATATTCAAGAATATCGAGGTGCCCTAGAAAATCCAAAAGTATTGAGGTCCCCTGAGTCCAAGGAAAACGGGCGTCTGGAAGCCTGTGAGGCCCGACTGGCGGATCTTCAAGTGGCTGGCAAAGAGAAGCAACAGCTGCATGCCCAGCTGGAGCAGGCGGCTTGTTTTCTGGGATGCTTTTGGGTTATCTGCTCGTTGGCAGCTCCATCGGCCCGTTTCGAAAGCGATACTTCCAAGGCATTCTCTCAGCGCTCGTTGCGCCCCTGTGAAGTCGTGCCCAGAGCGCTCAAAACTCTTGCAGAAATGACAAGTCCTTTGTTGTATGTTGACGCCAGAAATTCCTACTACCTTCAGCGGTGCGAGATCAAATGCATGGCAGTTCTTGGAAAAGTCACACTGCGGCGTGTGCAGGCTCTAAGCACAGCACAGCAGTTGGAGGAAAAGGAGATCTGCGCCAAGCAAGAATCTTCTCAACTCCAGGCCATTTGGAAGGGGAAGCATACGTCTGACATGTTTTCTTGGCATTTGCCTGATGAACCCTGTTGCCTATGTCCTGAAAAGACCACGGCACGTGCATTGGGGTTGGCGGGTTTAAGGCAAGCATGCGAGTTTCGGTCAATGACGCTGCGGTTTTGGGGGGTCACTTTGGGAGGGATGTGGGACCCGAGTTTTCCAATTGCCATGGCGGGAACAACTTCCGTCGTTGAGCCAATCCGCCTTCCGACATGTGTTGATCTCAGGCAACGTTGGAGGAGCTTCAGGCAAGCCAAGCAGTATTGCAGCGGGAAACGGAGCAGAAGCTCCAAACAGAGCTGGAGCAGGCGCAAATGGCACTTGGAAAGAGTTGAAGCAAATGGTCGGTGCAGCTTTTGGCCGGCTAGAGGGGGGTGAGTTGTGTCCGAAATGGAAAAGCCCATGTGGTGTGCTGTCGAAATAGTAACCTGGCTGTCTCTTGTGAGCAGATGGGGGCAGATGAACGACAGGCCCTCGGCCGAGCCCAGCAGTTGGAGGAGGAGCAGAAGCGGACACAAGGTGAATCTGCTCAGCTGCAGGCCGGCTGCGCATGTGAGTCAATTCATGTTAATTGCATCCGGCAAGGGTGAGCCGGAGTGTTTGTGACGCAAGTGATGTTCTTTTGCAGTCCACATGATGACACCGGGCCCCACCCTTGCTTGCTCTTGTTGTTGCTTCTGCTTGCAGGCCAGATTGGAGGAGCTGCAGGCAAGCCAGACGGTATTGCAGCAGGAAACAGAGCAGAAGCAGAAGCTGCAAGCAGAGCTGGAGCAGGCACAGACGGAGATGGGCCTGCGCACTTTGAAAGAGTTTGAGCCAATGGTCGGTGCTGTTTTTGGATGGATGGTTAGAGGGGTGCGAGTTGTCCATGTTTTGCGGTGCAAGTATGTCTCAATGAAAAACATCCATGTGGTTTAGTGTGCCGTCGAAGTAGCACCGGGCTGTCATGGACCGGTGCATGAACGTGAGCACATGTGAGCAGATGAACAGCAGGCCCTTGGCCGAGCCCAGCAGTTGGAGGAGGAGCAGAAGCGGACACAAGGTGAATCTGCTCAGCTGCAGGCTGGCTGTCAATGCAATCCGGTAAGGAGCAGAGGCAACGTGTTCCGTGGAATTTACGGAGTGTTTGTGACGCAAGTGATGTTCTTTGGCAGTCCACATGATGACACCGGGCCCCACCCTTGCTTGCCCTTGTCGTTGCTTCTGCTTGCAGGCCAGATTGGAGGAGCTGCAGGCAAGCCAGACGGTATTGCAGCAGGAAACAGAGCAGAAGCAGAAGCTGCAAGCAGAGCTGGAGCAGGCACAGACGGAGATGGGCCTGCGCACTTTGAAAGAGTTTGAGCCAATGGTCGGTGCTGTTTTTGGATGGATGGTTAGAGGGGTGCGAGTTGTCCATGTTTTGCGGTGCAAGTATGTCTCAATGAAAAACATCCATGTGGTTTAGTGTGCCGTCGAAGTAGCACCCGGCTGTCTCATGGACCGGTGCATGAACGTGAGCAGATGTGGGCAGATGAACAGCAGGCCCTCGGCCGAGCCCAGCAGTTGGAGGAGGAGCAGAAGCGGACACAAGGTGAATCTGCTCAGCTGCAGGCCAGCTGTCAATGCAATCCGGTAAGGAGCAGAGGCAACGTGTTCCGTGGAATTTACGGAGTGTTTGTGACGCAAGTGATGTTCTTTGGCAGTCCACATGATGACACCGGGCCCCACCCTTGCTTGCCCTTGTCGTTGCTTCTGCTTGCAGGCCAGATTGGAGGAGCTGCAGGCAAGCCAGACGGTATTGCAGCAGGAAACAGAGCAGAAGCAGAAGCTGCAAGCAGAGCTGGAGCAGGCACAGACGGAGATGGGCCTGCGCGCTTTGAAAGAGTTTGAGCCAATGGTCGGTGCTGGTTTTAGATGGTTAGAGGGCTGCGAGTTGTCCAGGATATGCGGTACAACTATGTCTCAATTTGGAAAAGTTCCGTGTGGTTCAGTGTGCGTCGAAATAGCAACCTGGCTGTCTCACGGACTGGTACATGAACGTGAGCGGATGTGAGCAGATGGGGGCAGATGAACGACAGGCCCTCGGCCGAGCCCAGCAGTTGGAGGAGGAGCAGAAGCGGACACAAGGTGAATCTGCTCAGCTGCAGGCTGGCTGCGCATGTGCGTCAATGCAAGTCAATGCCATCCCGGTAAGGGTGAGCAATGCATCAACGCACAAACCAGCGAGCAACCTGTTCCGCAGAATTCACGTAGTGTTTGTGACGCAAGTGATTTTCTCTTGCAGTCGACATGATGACACCAGGCTTTTGTTTTTGCCTCGGTTGGAGGGGCTATACTTTCAAAACGAAGGTGGCATGTTGCCCCCATGGCCTCTGTGATTCCGGTTCCATGGCCCAGTTGGACTGCGGTCCCATCTGAATTGAGAAACCTGTACTGGAAGTTTGCAACTTTGACTGACTATCCCTCATATCCATCCTCCAAAGCGCCAGGAGGAAGCAGAGCAGAAGCAGAAGCTGCAAGCAGAGCTGGAGCAGGCACAGACGGAGATGGGCCTGCGCACTTTGAATGAAGTTGAGCCAATGGTCGGTGCTGTTTTTGGATGGATGGTTAGAGGGGTGCGAGTTGTCCATGTTTTGCGGTGCAAGTATGTCTCAATGAAAACATCCATGTGGTTTAGTGTGCCGTCGAAGTAGCACCCGGCTGTCTCATGGACCGGTGCATGAACGTGAGCAGATGTGAGCAGATGAACAGCAGGCCCTCGGCCGAGCCCAGCAGTTGGAGGAGGAGCAGAAGCGGACACAAGGTGAATCTGCTCAGCTGCAGGCCAGCTGTCAATGCAATCCGGTAAGGAGCAGAGGCAACGTGTTCCGTGGAATTTACGGAGTGTTTGTGACGCAAGTGATGTTTTTTGGGAGTCCACATGATGACACCGGGCCCCACCCTTGCTTGCCCTTGTCGTTGCTTCTGCTTGCAGGCCAGATTGGAGGAGCTGCAGGCAAGCCAGACGGTATTGCAGCAGGAAACAGAGCAGAAGCTGCAAGCAGAGCTGGAGCAGGCACAGACGGAGATGGGCCTGCGCACTTTGAAAGAGTTTGAGCCAATGGTCGGTGCTGTTTTTAGCCGGTTAGAGGGGGGGTTAGGGGCCAAGTTAGGGGCGAGTTTTGTCCGTGATGTGCGGCTGGCTGTCTCACTGACCGGTACATGAACGTGAGCAGATGGGGCAGATGAACGACAGGCCCTCGGCCGAGCCCAGCAGTTGGAGGAGGAGCAGAAGCGGACACAAGGTGAATCTGCTCAGCTGCAGGCTGGCTGCGCATGTGCGTCAATGCCATTGGGGAGGGGTGCATATTATCATGCTGGAAGTGATGTTTTGATGCAGCAAACACGCCACCTCCTTAGTGCACTGTTCATGCGTTCCATGTGGACCCGGCTGAACATTGGGGGTTGATCACTGACCGATTCGCTACATGAAGTTTCCCACTCAATGGAGGAAGACACTCATGGTCATTTGGGGGAGCGTATTGATCAACCCCCCAAGTGCTGTCTGGGTGCTTCCGCAGGCCAGGTTGGAGGAGTTGGAGGCAAGCCAAGCCGCCCTTCAGCGGGTGACTGACGAGAAGCAGATGCTTCAAGTGCGGCTGGATCAGGTGCCCGGAGCTTGCTGGTTGGTTCTGGGAGTTACTGGCTTAGGCTGTGGTTTGCACATGCTGTGATCAGGGACTTGTCTTGGATCTTCAAGGGACTCCTTGGGCGCTTTTCTTCAAGTTCTAGTATGGGCAACGACTCCGGCTGTTTTATATAGGGTTTGGAGTTCTGTGGGACCGAGCTTTGGCTTGGCTTTCCTTTTGATTCAAGGGTATGTTTCGCTTTAGGGTTTGTCACAGGTTTGAGGGCTTGGTGAGGGGTTCGCTTCTCCAAAATTTGGTTTGGTACTCGCCTGTGCTTACACCATTGTTGGTGTGACGTGGCTTGCTCGGGACCTTTTTTCGCCGGCGGGCTTTTGTTTAGCGTATCATTTGCACGCCTAGTAGCTTGTCAACATCAAAAACGCGGCTACCGGCTTTCGGTTCCCATGCGAAGTCTTGAAGTGAAGGTAAAGCTGTGGCTTGTGCTGGTTCGCCACCGAAGCCACAGAATCCGCATAGCGCGGTGATCCACGCTTGTAGGCCCTCGAGGGAGAGCATCACCTGCAAGAGCTCCAGGCACGCGTTGACTTGCTGCAAAGGGCTTGAGATGTTTTGAGCTTGCTGTCAGATGCCATCCCTGACCCCCACCCAGTCCCCACTCTTGCTTACGCTTGCAGGCCAGGTTGGAGGAGCTTCACACAACCCAGACAGCCTTGCAGCACGCAAAGGAAGAAAAGCAGCAGCTGCATGCCAAGCTTGAGCAGGCACAAGCGGACCTGTGCAGTGCAGAGTCTGAGTCTGACCCAAATTGGTGAGATTTCGAGACTGTTGCAGTTGCGCAAACACCTGCGCATTGAAACATGTGTGTGTGTGTGTGTGCCCAACAAACCAGCTGATTTGTGTGACCTGATCGCAGCAGCGTGAGCGCTTCATATCTGCAGTTTGAGCATTCCTGCATAAGCAGACGGACGTCAGGCCCTTGACCAAGTGCAGCAGTTGGAGGAGGAGCAGAACCGGACCCAAGGCGAATCTGCTCAACTGCAGGCCAGCCGCGCGTGTGCGTCAATGCCATGGGGACAGGGTGAATAGTGCAAGTCCTTCCTATGCTATCCCTAACCCCCCACCTGGTCCCCACTCTTGTTTATTGGGCGTTGCTTCTGCTTGCAGGCCAGGTTGGAGGAGCTTCAGGCACGCGAAGCAATGCTGCAGCGGGAAGCGGAAGAGAAGCAGCATCTGCATGTCAAGCTTGAGCAGGCGCAACAGCGAACTGTGCACTGTGGATTGTGAGCCAGTGTTGTTGTAAGCTGGTGGGTGACGAGATATGTGAAGAAATTGGTTCGATTAGGGAGATAGGAGAGACTCATATCAGCAGTGTGAAAAACTGCAATCATCGAGGTTGCAGGTCAAGTTGATTTCGAGCTTGGTAAAGAGCCTGAGCAATTGAATTGAATTCTGTGTGTGTGCGCATGCGCGTGCCGCTGTGTGTTGTTTGTTTGCTCTCTTTTTTGTTGGGTTTGTTTGTTTGTTGGTTTGTTTGTTTGTTTGTTTGATTGTTTGTTTGGTGCTGTGTTGCAAACAAATTGATCAAGGCGGCCAGGGATGTGTTCGTGCCTGGATGTGTGGCTATATGAATCACAGCACGCCAGCGCGAGCATATCATGAGCATTCATGCATAAGCAGATTAACGTCAGGCCCTTGACCAAGTGCAGCAGTTGGAGGAGGAGCAGAACCGGACCCAAGGCGAATCTGCTCAGCTGCAGGCCAGCTGCGCGTGTGTGTCAATGCCATGAAGAAGTAGGGCAGGCTGGCAGATGCAGGAGAACATCAGAACAGCAAAGTCAAGAACCTTATGCTATCCCTGACCCCCCACCTGGTCCGTTGCTTCTGCTTGCAGGCCAGGTTGGAGGAGCTTCAGGCACGCGAAGCAATGCTGCAGCGGGAAGCAGAAGAGAAGCAGCATCTGCATGTCAAGCTTGAGCAGGCGCAAGAGCGAACTGTGCACTGTGGATTGTGAGCCAGTGTTGTTGTAAGCTGGAGATATCTGTGCAGAGATTGGCGAGATTCGGGAGATAGGTGAGACTCATATCAGCCATGTGAAAAACAGCAAGCATGCTGAGATTGAGTTGGATAGGAGCTTGGTGAAGAGCCCGAGCAGACGCGTTGAAATGTGTGGCTGTGTGTGGCTGCGTGTGTGTGTCTTTGTGTGTGCGCTTGTGTTTGTGTAGCAAACCTGCTGATTTGTGTGACCGCCGTACAACATCTCAACCATCATATCACATCACAGCGAGCAACAGTTTGAGCGTTTCTGCATGAGCAAACGGATGACAGGCCCTTGACCGAGCTCAACAGTTGGAGGAGGAGCAGAACCGGACGCAAGGCGAGTCTGCTCAGCTGCAGGCCAGCCGCGCTCGTGCGGTGAAAAATTCACTGTGAGCAGGGGCAACGTGTCGCGCGGAATCTACATGCAGTTCAGACGGCATGCACGAGCATAATAACAGGGCAGTGAAGTCTTTCCTGTGCTATGCCTGACCCCCACCTGGTCCCCGCTCTTGTGTATTGGTCGTTGCTTCTGCTTGCAGGCCAGGTTGCAGGAGCTTCAGGCACGCGAAGCAATGCTGCAGCGGGAAGCAGAAGAGAAGCAGCATTTGCATGTCAAGCTTGAGCAGGCGCAACAGCGACCTGTGCACTGTGGATTGTGAGCCTGTGTTATTGTATGCTGGTGCGATTGACAAGATATGTGAAGAGATTGGTGAGATGAATATCGGTCCTGTGAAAAACAGCACAAAAGGGATAGAGTCAAACAGGAGGTTGGTGAAGAGCCCGAGCATTGGCGTTGAAATGTGTGTATGTGTGTCTTTGCGTTTGTGGTGTGTGTGAGCGTGCGTCTCTGTGTAGCAAACCTGCTGATTTGTGTGACCGCCGTACAACATCTCAACCATCATATCACATCACAGCGAGCAACAGTTTGAGCGTTTCTGCATGAGCAAACGGATGACAGGCCCTTGACCGAGCTCAACAGTTGGAGGAGGAGCAGAACCGGACACAAGGTGAATGTGCGCAGCTGCAGGCCAGCTGTGCCCGGGAACGGGCGACAATTGCATGCTGGCAGAGGCAGAACGAAGCCAGCGAGCGGGCACAACGCTTGCAAAGCTTACAAATCCATGCGCACGTGCAGGAAGTGAGGGAAGTGATGCTTTCATACAGCCCGATGCCTCATTGGCACAAAGTTGACATGACAAGTTTGGGGCCTTTTTGGTTGTGCCACGGCCAAACCTCCCTTTTGCTTGCGGCAGGCACGGTCATTCGCCGGGGGTTTTAAGACATGTTGTGATCATAGGTGTCCTTTTGGGTTGTTTTGGTAGACAAATAGATGGCCCTGGTTCACCTGGTGGTTTAGTCATCTACTAGCCATCTATTTCTCCTAAAAGGACACCTATGGTCTTGATTCCTTTTCAAGAAGCCATGACCATGACCATGACCCACTGTCTCTGATTCTTTTGCATGCCCTGGTCGTTTCTTCTGCTTGCAGGCCAGGCTGCAGGAGCTTCAAACAAGCCAAGCAGTGCTGCAGCACTCAACTGAGAACGAGCAGCAGCTGCATGCGAAGCTTGAGCAGGCGCCAAGGGGGCGTGTGCACCGGAAAAGAGCTGTTTGTTTGCCTCGCATGGGGTGGTATAGCATATCATTACCAGTAGAGCCGGCGAAGCCGGCTGGCAGAAGTTTCAAAAAAAGAAGGACTATAATTGTCTTTATCTTTCCTTTTTTGATTTTTTTTTTCTCTTCTTCCTTCTTTTGTTTCTTGCGTCCTTCATTGCTTTCTTTCCATCGTTCATTCTTGCTTTCTTTCTTTCTTTCTTTCTTTCTTTCTTTCTTTCTTTCTTTGTTTCCTTCTTTGTTTCTTTCCTTCTTTCTTTCTTTCTTTCTGCCTTTCTTTGTCTCTTTGTCTCTTTGTCTCTTTGTCTCTTTCTTTCTTTCTTTCTTTCTTTCTTTCTTTCTTTCTGTCTTTCTTTTTTCTTGCTGTCTATTTACATATGGATCTCGCTATCTCGCTATCCATCTATCTATCTATCTATCTATCCATCTGTCTGTCTGTCTGTCTGTCTGTCTGTCTGTCTGTCTGTCTGTCTGTCTTTCTCTCGCTCTTTCTCTTTCTCTTGCCGTGTCTCTTTTCTTCTTCTCTCTTTGTCTCTTTTTGCTCTTCCTGTTCTCTTTCCCAGTTGTTGTCCTGCTCTCCTGCCTTTTTTGTTCTTTTTCCCAAGGCATTCTTGACCCTCCTCGTGCCCAACGCGTGCCCAACCCTCCTCGTTGTCAGCGGAATCATTTGCTTGCCTATCGATGTATCTATCTATCTATCTATCTATCTAAGCTATTCTATTCTATTCTATTCTAATCTAATCTAATCTAACTATCTATCTATCTATCTATCTATCTATCTATCTCGCTATCTCTCTATCTCTATCTCTCTATCTCTCTATCTCTCTATCTCTCTATCTTTCTGTCTCTCTATCTCTCTATCTTTCTATCTCTATCTCTATCTCTCTATCTTGCTATCTCTCTATCTCCCTATCTATCTATCTGTCTGTCTGTCTGTCTGTCTGTCTGTCTGTCTGTCTGTCTGTCTGTCTGTCTGCATGTATCTATCAATCTATCCATCTCTCTGTCTATCTTTCTATCTATCTATCTATCTCTAGCTATGTATCTCTCCATCCATCCGTCCGTCCGTCCATCCATCCATCCATCTATCTGTCTGTCAGTCTGTCTGTCTGTCTGTCTGTCTATCTAACTCGTTACTTCTCTATCTCTCTATCCATCTCTCTATCTATGTATCAACCTTTCTATCTTTCTATCTATCCATCTATGTATTTATTTGTCTATCTATCTATCTATCTATCTCTCTGTTTATTTGCCTATCGATCGATCTAGCTATGTTTCTATCTATCTATTTATCACTAGCAATCTATCTCTCGTTCTCTATCTATCTATTTGTCTTTCGTTCTTTCTAACTATCTATCTATCTATCTATCTCTCTCTCTCTCTCTGCCTCTGTGTATTTGTCTCTCTCTCTCTCTCTGTCAGTCTACCGATGTGTCCAACTATCTATCTACCTCTCATTTATTTGTCTGTCCATCCCTTCATCTATCTATCTATTCATTTACCTTCCACGAAGTCTGTGCTTGACCTTTTGAAAGTGCTGGCCTGCCATGAAACCCTCATGACTCTGCGAAAGTGTCGCACCTGCCAGCAAATCTATGCCTGACCTTGCTAAAGTGTCGCGCCTTCCACCTAAACTGTCGTCCGGCGTTGCGCTCGAGGTAGCTTTCAGCTCACCGGAGATGCCAAAACCCGCAGGGGGTAGTTTGTTCTTGCGCGATTTCTATTCCCCCGCATGATGTTTACTCGCGTGCGTTCATGCTTTCTTTCTTCATTTCATTTGTGCGCAACACTATTTGTCAGTGTCCGTAACACGGAAGTTCCTTCTAAACTCCCTCTGGCAAATGGACATGCAGCCAGGGATAGTTGTTCACCTTTGGATGTGTGACAGCGCAGCACGATCTGATGTCTCAACCTCAAGAAGTCTACCCACAGTTTAGCCCCTTCGTTCCAAAGACACTCGGCGGACGTTTCCGCCGTCGCCGCTTTTGGAGATGAAAGTGTTGGGCGCGATACGGGCCATGGACATACGGCCCCCGAAGTGCACAAAAGCCTCTCAAAGTATGCCCAAGGCCGTTTGCAAAGGTTGACACTCCGTGTGCAACATCGGCGGGCGCGTATCTCCGACACCTACTTGGAGGGGTCCGTGTTGCATCGACGGTTTTGGGACCATGCATAATTGTAAACGCTTCGCGTCGTCCGCTTCGGCCCAGCCCAGCATGCAGTGCCTGTGGCCCGAAAGTAAGTAACAGAGCCGGTCGATTCATTGGTGTGCGTGCCTTGCCTTAGTTTCCTGCCACGACCCACAGCGACAAGAATGACCACAACCAAAGGTTGCGGAAGCAGCTTCTGTGATGCAAAATGTTGGGCAACCATGTCTGCGGCCTACCAACGGCCCGAACAGGGCTGGCAATAGTGGACAAAACTTGACTGAAGCGCTTGAATCTGCACGGATTGACTGGGCTGGGCTTGACTAACTTGGGCTAGTTGAAGTTGTCGGGCCAAACTGGCTACAGCCTGGACATCTGGGCTGGCTGAGCGATCGGTCTGGCCAACGTTTTTGGCCGGGATACTGGGCAAGACAAGCCTTGACCGAACTGGGCTGACTGATTGGTCTGGCCAACGCTTTTGGAGTGGCTGTTCCGGGATACTGGGCTCTATTTGCCTTCCACGAAGTCTGTGCTTGACCTTTTGAAAGTGCTGGCCTGCCACGAAACCCTCATGACTCTGCGAAAGTGGCGCACCTGCCAGCAAATCTATGCCTGACCTTGCTAAAGTGTCGCGCCTTCCACCTAGACTGTCGTCCGGCGTTGCGCTCGAGGTAGCTTTCAGCTCACCGGAGATGCCAAACCCCGCAGAGGGTAGTTTGTTCTTGCGCGATTTCTATTCCCCCGCATGATGTTTACTCGCGTGCGTTCATGCTTTCTTTCTTCATTTCATTTGTGCGCAGTACTATCTGTCAGTGTCCGTAACACGGAAGTTCCTTCTAAACTCCCTCTGGCAAATGGACATGCAGCCAGGGATAGTTGTTCACCTTTGGATGTGTGACAGCGCAGCACGATCTGATGTCTCAACCTCAAGAAGTCTACCCACAGTTTAGCCCCTTCGTTCCAAAGACACTCAGCGGACGTTTCCGCCGTCGCCGCTTTTGGAGATGAAAGTGTTGGGCGCGATACGGGCCATGGACATACGGCCCCCGAAGTGCACAAAAGCCTCTCAAAGTATGCCCAAGGCCGTTTGCAAAGGTTGACACTCCGTGTGCAACATCGGCGGGCGCGTATCTCCGACACCTACTTGGAGGGGTCCGTGTTGCATCGACGGTTTTGGGGCCATGCGTAATTGTAAACGCTTCGCGTCGTCCGTTTCGGCCCAGCCCAGCATGCAGTGCCTGTGGCCCGAAAGTAAGTAACAGAGCCGGTCGATTCATTGGTGTGCGTGCCTTGCCTTAGTTTCCTGCCACGACCCACAGCGACAACAAGAATGACCACAACCAAAGGTTGCGGAAGCAGCTTCTGTGATGCAAAATGTTGGGCAACCATGTCTGCGGCCTACCAACGGCCCGAACAGGGCTGGCAATAGTGGACAAAACTTGACTGAAGCGCTTGAATCTGCACGGATTGACTGGGCTGGGCTTGACTAACTTGGGCTAGTTGATGTTGTCGGGCCAAACTGGGATGGGGAAGGCTTTGCTACAGCCTGGACATCTGGGCTGACTGAGTGATCCGTTTGGCCAGCGCTTTTGGACTGGCTGTCCCGGGATACTGGGCCAGACAAGCCTTGACCGAACTGGGCTGACTGATTGGTCTGGCCAACGCTTTTGGACTGGCTGTCCCGGGATACTGGGCAAGACAAGCCTTGACCGAACTGGCTGACTGATCGGTCTGGCCAACGCTCTTGGACTGGCTGTCCCGGGATACTGGGCAAGACAAGCCTGGACCGAACTGGGCTGACTGATCGGTGTGGCCAACGCTTTTGGACTGGCTGTTCCGGGATACTGGGCAAGACAAGCCTTGACCGAACTGGGCTGACTGATCGGTTTGGCCAACGCTTTTGGACTGGCTGTTCCGGGATACTGGGCAAGACAAGCCTTGACCGAACTGGGCTGACTGATCGGTCTGGCCCACGCTTTTGGACTGACCGAACTGGGCTGACTGATCGGTCTGGCCAACGCTTTTGGACTGGCTGTTCCGGGATACTGGGCAAGACAAGCCTGGGCCGAACTGGGCGGACTGATCGGTCTGGCCCACGCTTTTGGACTGGCTGTCCCGGGATACTGGGCAAGACAAGTCTTGACCGAACTGGGCCGACTGATTGGTCTGGCCAACGCATACTGGGCAAGACACGCCTCGACCGCACTGGGCTGACTTGGGCTGGGCTGGCTGCCCAATGAGGTTGGGCTGGGTGGGGCCGGTGGGGGGGTGGCCGACGCGAATTTAAGCTTCGGCAGCCTATCTACTTTTTCTTTCTCTGGGGGGACGGTGACGGAGCGTTTGCTAGCGTCAAGTCCAGATCGGGAGGCCTGGTCATTGCGGGCGTGTTTCCGACAATTGTTTTGTGTACATCGCCAGACGTACGTTTACTAGCGTAAAGGCCAGACCCAGGAGGCGTGAATGGTTGGCTGAGGGTGGGTTTGAGGTTGGCTCAAGGTTGGCTAAGGGTTGGTTTAGGGTGGGCTTAGCGTGGGGTCAGGGTGGGGCTGGCTTTAGGTTCAGTTAAGACCGCGTTGCGCTGGTCGTGGGCTTGTGTCTCGTGCATCTTGGACTTGATATTGAAGTAGTCACAGATCCAGACTTTATGTTGAAGATTCAATATCATATCTGAGAATCTCAGAACCTGATCAGTGTGAGCGTTCTGCCTGAGCCGATGGGCAACAGGCCCTTCAGCGAGCTCAGCAACTGGAGCAGGAGCAGAGCCGGGCACAAGCCGAATTTGCTCAGCTGCAGGCCAGCCGCAGCGTCGAGCAAAAAGCCATGCAGAATGCTTTCAAGGAAGACTCATGTTTACTAGACCTAGCAAAATGTCAAAAAAAACACATATAATACTCACGCAGCTGCTGTATTGTCCGTTTCATGTTTCTTGCACCGGCTGCTGGTGGCGTTTTAAACTGTCACTGTTGGCTATTCTCCCTTGCAGCATCTCGTTATGTTCTTATTGATTGCGCCTACCATGGTACGTTTTGTTGCCCACGTCGGGCTCTCTTTGCTAGGCACAGGAAGAAGCCAAGCTGAAGCAGCAGATGCAGATCGAGGCCCGTGTCATTGACTGTGTCTCAGGGTAGGCATCATTGGGTTCTCTGCCAACGTTCATGTCAAGGCGAAGGCATATGCTACGCCTGTGGCTGAGCATGAGAGCACTTCATGACCAAGCATCACTTTGCATAAAGTACGCACACAAAGGTTATGTACATGTTCATTTGTCAAGGCAAATGCAAGAGCTTGCTCGCAAAGAAGTTGCCAAGCGAGAGGAGCAGGCTCTGAAGATCATGTTGCACGCTCAGAGGTGTCGATAGACTTCGGAGACAGGTGGTCGAATTGAAGCAGCGCCTACAGGAGGCGCATTGGCTAGCCATGGCTTCGCCTTGGTGTTGCCTGTAGGCTTCGCTTGGCTGAAGATGGTTTAGGAGCCTTGGTCCAAACAACTCTGTGGCTTGCACTTCGTAGCATTTCAGACAAGGCCAGGACAGATTACTTTGCTTTGTTTTGGTCCTAGAGATCCCCCATGTTGCAACCTTCCTTGCGGCCAAAATCAACTGCATGGAATGGCAGGTTCAGAGCCAAGCGCAGCAGTTGCAGATGCAACAAGAGCAGATGCAGGGAAGTTCGTCGCAGATGCAGGCATTGTGAGCCAGTGACACGCACAGTGAGACGCATAGTGTCGTGATCCATGCTCCGCAGATGTCAGCCTCGACTATTCAACTGTTGCCGCAGGCCAATCTGGCAGAGCTGCAGGGCACGCAGGAGGCACTGCAGCACGCGACCGAAGAGAAGGAGTTCCTGCAGGCTCAGTTGCAGAAGGCGCCGGGTTTAGGCAAGCTGAGTCGATCACTGCAAGCTTCATTTGCTTAAACAAAAAACCATTGCTGTATTTCGCGGATCCACGGACGCAGATCCAGTGGTTGCAGACTCGAAGCCAGGCGCAACTGCAACTGCAGCAGGGACAGGGCCAAGCGGACTCGCAGCTGCAGGCCCAGCAAATAGAGTGCTGCACAGAAGTTATTTTGAAAGTGTTAGACTTGGGTGCCACGATTAATTTGCCATGACATGTGCTAAGATTGTATGAAGTGAGGTATGCAATAGTGGGTGGTGACGTTTCACAATGTGTAGTGTAGCACGATCAAGCGGTGTGTGAGGATGTCGCCCGTGTCTGGCGAAGGCGAAATTGGCAGAGATGCAGGACATGCAGGCCGCACTGCTGCACTCGAACGAAGAGAAGGAGTTCTTGCAAGCGCAGCTGGAGAAGGCAGATTGCGGCCGTGTAATGTGTGCTGCGGATGCTGAAGCCCTTGATGCATGGGTGCCGATTTGTTCCCCTCAGACGCTGCGTAATGGTATTATATATATGATTGAAGCAGTAGGAGTTGTTGATAGAGTAGGGTCGAGACGACGAGTGGCAGGTTCAGAGCCAAGCGCAGCAGTTGCAGATGCAACAAGAGCAGATGCAGGGAAGTTCGTCGCAGATGCAGGCATTGTGAGCCAGTGACACGCACAGTGAGACGCATATTGTCGTGATCCATGCTCCGCAGATGTCAGCCTCGACTATTCAACTGTTGCCGCAGGCCAATCTGGCAGAGCTGCAGGGCACGCAGGAGGCACTGCAGCACGCGACCGAAGAGAAGGAGTTCCTGCAGGCTCAGTTGCAGAAGGCGCCGGGTTTAGGCAAGCTGAGTCGATCACTGCAAGCTTCATTTACTTAAACAAAAAGCCATTGCTGTATTTCGCGGATCCACGGACGCAGATCCAGTGGTTGCAGACTCGAAGCCAGGCGCAACTGCAACTGCAGCAGGGACAGGGCCAAGCGGACTCGCAGCTGCAGGCCCAGCAAATAGAGTGCTGCACAGAAGTTATTTTGAAAGTGTTAGACTTGGGTGCCACGATTAATTTGCCATGACATGTGCTAAGATTGTATGAAGTGAGGTATGCAATAGTGGGTGGTGACGTTTCACAATGTGTAGTGTAGCACGATCAAGCGGTGTGTGAGGATGTCGCCCGTGTCTGGCGAAGGCGAAATTGGCAGAGATGCAGGACATGCAGGAGGCACTGCAGCACTCGAACGAAGAGAAGGAGTTCTTGCAAGCGCAGCTGGAGAAGGCAGATTGCGGCCGTTTAATGTGCGTTGCATATGCTGAAGCCCTTGATGCATGGGTGCCGATTTGTTCCCCTCAAACGCTGCGTAATTGCATTATATAGATGGGGATATATATATATATATATATATATTTGAAGCAGTAGGAGCTGTTGATGGAGTAGGGACAAGACGACGAGTGGCAGGTTCAGAGCCAAGCGCAGCAGTTGCAGATGCAACAAGAGCAGATGCAGGAAAGTTCGTCGCGGATGCAGGCATTGTGAGCTGCACAGTGACGCGCACAGTGAGACGCATAGTGTCGCGATCCATGCTCCGCAGATGTCAGCCTCGACTATTCGACTGTTGCCGCAGGCCAATCTGGCAGAGCTGCAGGGCACGCAGGAGGCACTGCAGCACGCGACCGAAGAGAAGGAGTTCCTGCAGGCTCAGTTGCAGAAGGCGCCGGGTTTAGGCAAGCTGAGTCGATCACTGCCAGCGTCTTTTGCTTAGGCAAGCCAGTGCTATAGTTTTCGGATCCGCGGACGCACATCCACTGGTTGAGACTCGAAGCCAGGCGCAACTGCAACTGCAGCAGGGACAGGGCCAAGCGGACTCGCAACTGCAGGCCCGGCAACTACAGTGCCGCACAGAAGTGATGTTGAATTTGTTAGACTTGGGTGCCACGATTAATTTGCCATGACATGTGCTATGATCGTATGAAGTGAGGCATGCCACAATGCGTGTTCACGTTTCACAATGTGCAGTGTAGCACTGCGGCATGTGGCAGACTGGCAAGTGGTGTGTGGGGATTTCGCCCGTGTCTGGCGAAGGCAAAACTGGCAGAGATGCAGGATATGCAGGAGGCACTGCAGCACTCGAACGAAGAGAAGGAGTTCTTGCAAGCGCAGCTGGAAAAGGCAGACGGTCCTGTGTGATACATGCTGGCATTGCAGCAATCATCCCCTTCAAAATGAGTTGCGACCATATGTGGTCGGTTGGATTGTTGGGGGCGGGGTTGGCAAACTTTGAGCGAGCCTGTTGTTTCCGATGGCTTGTGCATCTCATCCTGCGGAGGGAAGGTGCTTGCAGATGTGTCCTACCGGTTGTTGTCGGGAGAAGCTTGAGAGAGCTGGGATGGCAGTTCCTGTGCACAGCAGACTCGAAGTCAGGCGCAATTGCAGCTGCAGGGACAGGGCCAAGCAGACTCGCAACTGCAGGCCAGACGATCAGTGTCCTACCACACAAGGTGTGATTTGCATGTTTTTGGGAGGGTGCGTGTGGAGTGGGAAAGGTCACAATGCACGTTGAGAGTCACAATGTGTAGTGTAGCACAGTCAAGTGGTGTGTGAGGATGTCACCCCTGTTTGGCGAAGGAGAAATTGGCAGAGATGCAGGACATGCAGGCAGCACTGCAGCACGCTAACGAAGAGAAGGAGTTCTTGCAAGCGCAGCTGGAGAAGGCAGGTTGGGGCTGTGTAATGTGAGTTGCCGATGCTGGAGCCCTTGATGCATGGGTGCCGATTTGTTCCCCTCAGACGCTGCGTAATCGTATTATATATATATATGATTGAAGCAGTAGGAGCTGTTGATAGAGTAGGGTCGAGACGACGAGTGGCAGGTTCAGAGCCAAGCGCAGCAGTTGCAGATGCAACAAGAGCAGATGCAGGGAAGTTCGTCGCAGATGCAGGCATTGTGAGCCAGTGACACGCACAGTGAGACGCATAGTGTCGTGATCCATGCTCCGCAGATGTCAGCCTCGACTATTCGACTGTTGCCGCAGGCCAATCTGGCAGAGCTGCAGGGCACGCAGGAGGCACTGCAGCACTCGACCGAAGAGAAGGAGTTCCTGCAGGCTCAGTTGCAGAAGGCGCCGGGTTTAGGCAAGCTGAGTCGATCACTGCAAGCGTCATTGTCTTAGGCAAGCCAGTGCTGTATTTCGCGGATCCACGGACGCAGATCCAGTGGTTGAGACTCGAAGCCAGGCGCAACTGCAACTGCAGCAGGGACAGGGCCAAGCGGACTCGCAGCTGCAGGCCCAGCAAATAGAGTGCTGCACAGAAGTTATTTTGAAAGTGTTAGACTTGGGTGCCACGATTTATGTGCCACGCCAAGTTGTAAGATCGTAGGAAGTGAGGTATGCAGTAGTGCATGCTGACGTTTTACAATGTGTGTTGTAGCACGGTCAAGTGGTGAGTGAGGATGTCGCCCCTGTTTGGCGAAGTCGAAATTGGCAAAGATTCAGGACGTCCAGGCAGCACTGCAGCACGCGAACGAAGAGAAGGAGTTCTTGCAAGCGCAGCTGGAGAAGGCAGGTTGGGGCCGTGTAATGTGTGCTGCGGATGCTGAAGCCCTTGATGCATGGGTGCCGATTTGTTCCCCTCAGACGCTGCGTAATGGTATTATATATATGATTGAAGCAGTAGGAGTTGTTGATAGAGTAGGGTCGAGACGACGAGTGGCAGGTTCAGAGCCAAGCGCAGCAGTTGCAGATGCAACAAGAGCAGATGCAGGAAAGTTCGTCGCGGATGCAGGCATTGTGAGCTGCACAGTGACGCGCACAGTGAGACGCATAGTGTCGCGATCCATGCTCCGCAGATGTCAGCCTCGACTATTCGACTGTTGCCGCAGGCCAATCTGGCAGAGCTGCAGGGCACGCAGGAGGCACTGCAGCACTCGACCGAAGAGAAGGAGTTCCTGCAGGCTCAGTTGCAGAAGGCGCCGGGTTTAGGCAAGCTGAGTCGATCACTGCAAGCGTCATTGTCTTAGGCAAGCCAGTGCTGTATTTCGCGGATCCACGGACGCAGATCCAGTGGTTGAGACTCGAAGCCAGGCGCAACTGCAACTGCAGCAGGGACAGGGCCAAGCGGACTCGCAACTGCAGGCCCGGCAACTACAGTGCCGCACAGAAGTGATGTTGAATTTGTTAGACTTGGGTGCCACGATTAATTTGCCATGACATGTGCTATGATCGTATGAAGTGAGGCATGCCACAATGCGTGTTCACGTTTCACAATGTGCAGTGTAGCACTGCGGCATGTGGCAGACTGGCAAGTGGTGTGTGGGGATTTCGCCCGTGTCTGGCGAAGGCAAAACTGGCAGAGATGCAGGATATGCAGGAGGCACTGCAGCACTCGAACGAAGAGAAGGAGTTCTTGCAAGCGCAGCTGGAAAAGGCAGACGGTCCTGTGTGATACATGCTGGCATTGCAGCAATCATCCCCTTCAAAATGAGTTGCGACCATATGTGGTCGGTTGGATTGTTGGGGGCGGGGTTGGCAAACTTTGAGCGAGCCTGTTGTTTCCGATGGCTTGTGCATCTCATCCTGCGGAGGGAAGGTGCTTGCAGATGTGTCCTACCGGTTGTTGTCGGGAGAAGCTTGAGAGAGCTGGGATGGCAGTTCCTGTGCACAGCAGACTCGAAGTCAGGCGCAATTGCAGCTGCAGGGACAGGGCCAAGCAGACTCGCAACTGCAGGCCAGACGATCAGTGTCCTACCACACAAGGTGTGATTTGCATGTTTTTGGGAGGGTGCGTGTGGAGTGGGAAAGGTCACAATGCACGTTGAGAGTCACAATGTGTAGTGTAGCACAGTCAAGTGGTGTGTGAGGATGTCACCCCTGTTTGGCGAAGGAGAAATTGGCAGAGATGCAGGACATGCAGGCAGCACTGCAGCACGCTAACGAAGAGAAGGAGTTCTTGCAAGCGCAGCTGGAGAAGGCAGGTTGGGGCTGTGTAATGTGAGTTGCCGATGCTGGAGCCCTTGATGGATAGCGGGGTTACCGATTTGTTTCCTCAGACGCAACGGAATTTCATTACATATTTTTGGACGCAGTAGCAGCGGTTGATAGAGTAGGGTCGAGACGACGAGTGGCAGGTTCAGTGCCAAGCGCAGCAGTTGCAGATGCAACAAGAGCAGATGCAGGGAAGTTCGTCGCAGATGCAGGCATTGTGAGCCAGTGACACGCACAGTGAGACGCATAGTGTCGTGATCCATGCTCCGCAGATGTCAGCCTCGACTATTCGACTGTTGCCGCAGGCCAATCTGGCAGAGCTGCAGGGCACGCAGGAGGCACTGCAGCACTCGACCGAAGAGAAGGAGTTCCTGCAGGCTCAGTTGCAGAAGGCGCCGGGTTTAGGCAAGCTGTGTCGATCACTGCCAGCGTCTTTTGCTTCGGCAAAAAGCCATTGCTGTACTGTTCGGATCCACGGATGCAGATCTGATGATTGCTGAATGGTAGCGATAGGATATCAATGTTTGTGCGCAGCAGACTCGAAGCCAGGCGCAACTGCAACTGCAGGGACAGGGCCAAGCGGACTCGCAACTCCAGGCCAGGCGATCACCACAGAAGGCGAAAGTTTCAGACTCGGCGGGTGCCACGATTTATGTTCCGTGATGTGTACTTAGAACGCGTAGTTAGAGTGTTTGAAGTGGGGCACGGCGGGTTGCGCAGTGCATGTTTTTGTGTTGGTTTTAACGGTATTGGTTTTGGGTGACATTTTTTGTTTCCAAGCAGATTCTGTTTGCATTGTTTCGAAGGGAAACCAAGGCGAAGCCACCCATTTGCGGGTCCGCTGATTTGCAGACGCATAGATATCGGCATGGAACATCTTCGTGGCTGCAGAAGTCCCATCACCAATTTTTCTGAGAGGCACCGCGCGTACAGCACGTGGACAGTGGCACGGCACCATTTCAACTTCAAACCGGGTCAGAATTCAGCCACCAGAAAACCGCATGGTCCATGTGTCCATCTACCAGGGTTCCATTTTGGGTACCTTTTTTTGACCCACAGCCAAATGAGCTTGGGCTCACGGTTTCATGCCTTTCTGAGACTTTGAGTTCCTAAAGCTCAGAACTTGCGGAGTCCTGGCAAAAGGCCCGATAGCTCTAGCGCTGTTGATCTTTTACCGCGCTGGGGTCCAAGGGCAACGATCTGCTGGCCATGAAGCTGCAGGCCGGTGCTCACATGCATATACACACTGCATGCGCAAGTATACCCTTACGCTTTTTACACTGAGGTATGTACAACATGCATTTTTAAGAATACATGTATACACTTGAGCATGTACATTAACAACGTACATATATATATATATATGTACAAATGAAGATGCCACATGCATATGTGTCATATTGTCATATTCAATTATGTGTCCCTGCGGACTAAGATATTGAGATGTGTCTACGCGAAAAACATCCCGTACCAAACCACGTGTCCAGGATGCGGAGATCCAAGCTGCGCAGGCCGCGCCTCGAATCGATCGATCTCTCTCCAAGGTCCTACCCGAAATGCACAGACTCCTAGCCACATACCGGCATTGTTAGCGCGTCATTGTCCACCATTATGTCCCCACTCTACAGGTGATTCGGGTGGATTGTTTTGGACTCCTGAACCATTACACCTGGATTGTTTTGGACTCCACCATGATTCGGGTGGATGACCCCGGAGTCCTGAACCATAGCACTTCTCTTGGGGTGCTTTTTGCTGGGACTCTTTGGCTTGGCAACCTGACGACTGCGCTGCCCCGCTGCCCCGCCTCCCGCGTCGTCAGGCGGAGGCCGAGAAGAAGGAGCTGGAGGAGGCCTTCACGCTCCAAATGGAGCAGGATCGATGGGGCCGGAGAAAAAAAACGCGGGCGGGGTGGGCTTGAGATATGTGGCTGCAAGAGATGCAAGAACCCAGCCGAAGCATCTCAAGATATCAACACCCTTCGGTTGATGGCCATTCCAAGGTTCCCTAGGGAATGAGAAGAATGAGAAATATGAGAACGGGAAGAATTGAAATCACCCCCATAAGCCATCAGTTTTGGTTTCCTTGGGGAAGAGGTTCATTCCCAAGAGCCTGGGTGATTTCCAGCAAGTTTGTTGCTGGCTCTTGATTTTTCGTCTTCCAACTACGCACTTGAAGAACCCTGGAAGATTTCAGGAAGCTTTTGGCGGCATCTTGTCATTTTTTTTTTAAATAAAAAGAAGCATATACGGCCATTCTGAGGAGACAATCGGACGCTCCATTCCTCCGAAAGATTCTATAGGAACTTCGATCTTAGCGCAGAGCCTCATTCAGTCAGCAGGTTCCTTCCAAAACTTATCCTGGGGGGTTGAGGATAGGCGGGGATGCCTTCAGCTTTCATCAGTTATATTACAACTTACAGGGCATGAGCAAAGATGTGTCCAAATCACTAAGGGTTCCTCTCGGCTTCCGTGGCACATGTTTGCGGAGAGGCGCAGCGCAGCCTCAGTGCAAAGACCATCGAGGCGGAGACGCTTGAGCCTCAGCGGCTCAGGGGCTGAGACGCCGGGGTTGAGGAAGGGACTCTCTCCCCGAATCCTGGCAGCGAAATTCCGTTGAGCGCACAAGTAAAGTACGAGTTTCGCTCTTGGAAAGTGTCAAAGGCTCTAAAGCGAAAGCTTTGTGGACTCATGCTCTTGACGTTCAGACTCGCATGAGGCTGCGCCGGCAATTGCTGGAGGCTCCCCGTGCAGTTGACATGGGCGTTCTAGGCGTTCCTTTGCTTTGCCAGCCCCTGCGCACATGGGCACAGGCATCTCGAAATGCGCCAGCAGAGGAGCCAGTCCCGAACTCAAGAGTGGGCCCTGTCGGCGCATGCATGGCGGACAGATCCTGTTGGCCAAGGCATCCTTCGATATCTCAACACCGCGCAGCAAAAGATCCCCATGGGCCGACAGTCCAGAGGATTGCACACCATGCGAATGCATTCAACTGCTTGGCCGCGATGAATAGATACATTGCCAAATGCGAGCAAGCAGGAGGTGCGGTCGGACGATGTTATTGCATCGGAAAATAAGCCTCGGCCTCAGTGAGTGTTGGTTCAATTGCAGCGAGGAACAGTTTTGGGTTCCGGAAATTGCTGACCCCGAGAGGGGTTTCAAGGACACCCCTTTTACATCCTCTATTTTCCCTCTGGTTGTTTTCCTCTTGCTGTAGCAGTGTCGAGGCAACTGCACCAGCGCATCACGGACATTCAGGAGGAGAAGGCCTGCGCTTGCACGAGCGATGCTCGTGCATTGAGCCAGAACCTGATGAAATTCGATGCAATGCCATTCGACGCAATGAGAAAGTGGCCAGGCCATCATGCTTCAAAACTTGCGAGAGCACGTCATGCAGTTGGCGCGCAGCGGCCTTAAAGTCGAACCTGAACTCGGAGAGCATCTTGTGAAGCCAGAGTCTGGGGGCTTCCAAGGTGAGAACTTCGATCTGAAGCATGGGTCTCCTCAGGAGCCGACAAAAAATACTGTGGTCTCATTGACTTTGCGGCGTGTGACTAGTGAAGCTCGCCAGGAGTCGCCTTCGAAGCGCACGCCCGTCACACAGGACCCAGCCCTTTTTCCGCAGAAGTAACCACGAAAAATACATTCCAAACAAACAAACCATTCTGGGGGAGAATGGGACAAACAAACCAACACACCAACAGAAAACCAACAAACTTCAACAAGCCATTCTGCATTCTGCGAGATTCAGGAGGCGCCCTCCCAGGCATCCATGGCCAGTGACTCCCCGGGTGCAGCTGCCGGAGGCCAGGGACTTGGCGCCAGAAAAAAGGCCGCAGGGGTCGCGGTAGCTTCAAACATGGAGAAAAGGTGCTTTGCATGGGGTTGCCGTTAGGGAAACCGCCACAAAGAAGGACTATTGCCACATGGGGAAAGCGTCTCCTGGTCGTTTTGGGGCCAGCAAGATTGATTCACCCCCCAAGTAATGGAGCGAAGATTGCGGAGTTGTGCCAGAGGGCACGAGCTGCCACAGAGTACTTCGCACCCAGACCTTGCAACAGCCGAGGTGGTGGAAGCTGGTTGTTTGCCCGGCATGAGCTTCACAGTTCCGTTTGCTTTCGGACAGGTTCAGGCGCTGACTGACGCAGAACACCCAGGTCCCAGGTAGTTGAGGTACAGTCTCATCTTGCGTTTTTGACTCTTTGACATGGGTTTGGGTGACACCAAAAAGGGCTTTGGTAGTCATTTTGCAGGTGCTGTTGCAGGTGCTGTTGCCAGTGCTGGGGGGCTTGTGCTGAGGTGATTTGTATGTTGTGTGTGTATGCAGCATGTGCGTATATGTATGCACATTTGGATTGTGGAAAAAGAGAGATGTACAACGGCGTGTTGTCAAATGCTTGCCAGGCTCTCAACCATTCTATCGCCCTTCCTGACGGTGCTTGCCTGAGCTACATGACTTCGGTGGCCGATGCATTGAAGCCCTCCATCTTTCGTTGGTGACGTTCCTCAGGACGGGGACATGCGTGAAATCCATGCCGAGCCAGATGCCCCAGGAAAAAGAGTTTGTGGCATTGCTAGGCTGCAGGCAGATCTTGTGCAGCCAGATGCCAAGGTCGTATGTCGAGGAACACCTGAAGTAGGCTAGCGTTTGAGGCTGCCAGGATGTTTCACCCAGCGCAGAATGACCGCCGAAGATCTTCCCGATGTAAGCTACTGGCAAATCATGTTGTAACCGTCTCTCGTGGATTGACGTACGACAGTCCTCAAAATCCTGAAGGGACAATTCTTGTTGGCCTCTACTCCACAAGAGAGCTTTTGCCAGTCACTTACATATGCCCTGAGCCACAAATCGCCAGGGTTCAGGCACGAGGCTAGCTGCACAAATGTCAGAGGGAAATGATGCCCGGTTGCCAACTTGGAGCATGTTTTCTAAGAGATGATCCACACACCGCATAGACCACAGCCCTTAGGGGGGGAACTGTGGGGACATGTACGTGGCCTTAGGTTCCCGGGCCCCACGGTTTCTCTCTAGGGCTGTCTGGGGGTCAAGCCCGTTTCGGGATGCTGTATTGCTGCGAGGATATTCGGAATCCCACCGTGCGGCCTGGGGGCTTCTTTGACTCGTGGGATATTCGCACATGGTCGGTGGGGTGCCCAGAGCCGTTCAGGCGGAGGCACCCGGTGCTTGGGCAATGGCGTGTTCAGTGACTCAGGTGGTGGGCTTCTTATTCTTAGATGCCTGGATGTCCAACCTGCTGCTGAAGGAGCTCAATCGCCGGGCTGGATTTAGTTTTGTTGCACGGAAAGCCATGGCAGGTCCCCACTTTGTCAGAACAGTGTTCGATGGATGTCCGGATGAATCAGGGGGTCGGCCGTCGGCACAAAACTCTGTTGTCAGCCTCCAGACCTCTGCGCGACATGGTCGATGCGCGAGGAGTTCTCCGGGGTCACGCGAGGGGTGGCAAAGGCGGCGGGAGTGGCCTTAGTGTGCGCCCGTCTCATCCCACATCCGTCGCATCCGTCGCATCCGTCGCATCTGTGTGTCAGAGTGGAGACCCAGCCGCTGAGATAGCTTGGAAGGCTCAAAGTCTGCCAAGGCAACACACCTCCATGCCGATGTTCAGTGCCAAGCGCCGACGGAGCTTGGAATCAGAAAAACCTGGCCAACTGGTTCAAGCCTTTCATAGTGAGAGCAGCAGACATGGCCATGGGGATAACCCATGGCTCCATTTTGGGGTGGATGAAGTTCATCCATTTGCCACCTATTCTGATGTTCACCAGGGGAGGGTTTTGAGCCACGATCGCCACGTGGCTGGGAGCTTCGATCACCGTCTGTTTCGCAGCATCGCGGCGCCATGGCTCGAGACTTTCTGCAGTCTCCAGGTGGCGCCACTTGGCGGGATCTGCTGCGCCAGACCCAGCCCTGCGTGGACCAGGCGATGGAAAACGGGCGATCGATGCGGACCAAGGAGACCCCTGCAAGTTGACGTGGAACTTCTCCAACAATCCTAAACCCTAAACCCCTAAACCCTAAACCCCTAAACCCTAAATCCTAACAAGAAGCTTGCTAAGAATGAGGGAGGACCTCAGGTTCCATGTTGACTTGCAGGAGAGTATGTCTCCAGTTTAAAGACCTGCAAGGTGCCAACAGGCTATAGCCAAGCCGGTTGTTTGCGAAAGGCGGTATGGCCACTGTTCACATTCGTTTTTGAACAGCCGTAAAACAACTCTTGAACGGCATGGCTGGGAAGATTGGCTTGGAAGGATGTGATGTGTTTGCGCCGTGGAAGTTCAGAACTTATCTTCTTAAGCACCTGGCATGTTGCCTAGCAATGAGCCCAAATTGAATGTGCTCTCCTGCGGAATGATGTCTGATTTCTCCTTGAGCGCCCAAATCATGAGGACTTGGTTGGAAAAGGCAGCACACAGCTGAATCCAAGCAGCATGTGCCGATCGAGCAATTCCTTTGCTGCCAACGCTCAGTATTTCATATTTGCGCTGAACATGCTAAGAGTAGCAGCTGCGAAGGAGTTCTTTGAGCATGATCGTGTGCCGGCGCGCTGTCCGGCGCACGTTTGCCCTGAGGCTGGCTGCTTGTGCGGTCCGTGGGGCGACTGTTTGGTGGAGGCAGTCTCAGTCGTTTGAAGGAGTGGCGTGCTGCAGTCTGGTGAGGCAACTGTTCAAGAATACACGGATGCGAACCGCGGGCAAGCCGGACAGGCACCGAGCTTGGAGATACACCACTTGACTGGTGGCTATGGGTCGAAATTAAACCAGCAGGAATTGGGTACCGCTAGTTTTAGCCCTTGGTTCCATTTGCCAGGGTTCAATTTTGGGTGCCGCTGGTTTTAGTCCTTGGTTCCACTTACCAGGGTTCAATTTCGGGTACCCATTTTTGGCCCACAGCAACGTCATTTTCTTCGGACAGGTCATTGATTTCCTGACCAGCTGCGGCCACAGAGGGCTCCAAAACGCGGCGGACAAGCTGGAGAGGTCCACAGCCGATGGCCGGCTCAAAGCTTCGCGCGATGCCGCGATGCGCTCGCAGGCTGACGCATCGCGCCATGCGAGCCGGCGGCATTCATCTCCAGCCCGTGTCAGCAGAAGACCCCCAGGCCACACGAGAGCGATGGCACATCTGAGAATACGACTGCTAGTCTTCGGTGGCTTCGGGTCGGCAACCCAACATCCCCACCAAGAAAAGCAGAGAGCCCGGATTTCCCATGTTCTTAGTGGCTCATGTGGCACGTGGCTTTTTGAAGCACCTGCCAGGCCTGGGCCAGGATGAGATCTCAGGCCGCGCTGGCGCCCTTTGCTACATGGACCATCAGGGACACTCAAGGTTGTGTCTCCTTTTCGGAGTTGGTACCCATTTTTGTGGATTGCAAAAACGGGAAACCAAACGGAAAGCCACCAGTCGAAGAAACAGACCAAACCCCCAGGTAAATGATGCCCAAGTCAACAGGTGGCCCACGTCAGCTTGCGCAGGCCGTCGCGGCCGCTCCGGTGGGCCATGTGAGGCCAGGGGTTTAGGATTTGGGATCCATGTTCCACCCGGTTGGCTTCACGCGGGAGATCCGGCTGACTTTGCACAGCAACCAACGAATGCTGAACAGCCCTCTTCTCAGCATTGCATCAAGCCAGGGAAATTGTTGTGCACCTCTTTCGTTTTTGCAGTCCGTAAACATCATTGAGATGATGTGTCAAAGCTTGGGACTGCTGTTGAACCTCGTTCAAGGAGCCAGCACAAAAGCCACTGCCATTTGCTGACATTGGCTGATGGGAGCTGGTGCATGTCCTTTTCCGGGGTTCCCCATTTAGAGACCCAGATATTGACGTGCATTCAATGGGTAATACCCTCCCACTTGGTGGACATAACTCCTCATGTTCAGTAAAGGGCCCCCCAACTCAAATGTATGTAATCCCGCACAGGGTTCCGCTTGTTGACGAATTCAGGGTAGACCTTGCAGTCACTCATCACCCCCTAAAAGGGGAGCTTTTGGGTTTAAGTCCATCTCGGGGCAGTCAAAAATTGATCCCGCACCTTACCATCCCAACCGTTCTTTTCAGGGACCGGTGCCCAGTTCAGCCTCCCTGAAACTTGGTTTGGATTGGCTTGGGATTTGAACCCCCGGTTCTAGAAGGTACCACCAAACCACCGATTCGGCTCCAAACTACCAATTAGAGAGAAGCTGATGTGGCCATGGGTCAAAATCCAAATCGTACCCCCAGTGAACATCCCAATCCCCCACTGAAATAGGTTCTAAACTGGGTGGTGAATTCAGCTACCCCAACATGGGATCCCATTGGTTTTGACCCAGCGCCAGGGCCGGCTCAAGCTCCAGCTCTCGCTCCAGTGGATCTGGCTCTGGCTCATCAGGCAGCATGGCCCGTGGCGGGTGGCAGGAAAACCCCATGGCAGGAAAACCCCATGAGTTCCTCCAACAAAAATCAGGTCTCCCAGACATTTCTGCCCAGCCAGGTATTGTTTCAATCGATTATACGGCACAGCCTTTGATGACCCATTCTTGCCATGACCTTCAGGAATGATATTGATTAATTTAATATATAGGATGGTTTTGGCATAAAGCAGCGTTGCCAAACCATGCGTGACCATCCAAACAGCTCATCTTTGCGCTCAAAGGCACTCCCCGGAAGGCACTCCGCTTGGCGCCAAACCCTGGCCCAAATGTGGCGAACGTTGAACGGTTTGTACAGCACCGTCCAATACTGGACAGAACACGAACCATTCTGCTATGGGATGCAACTGCATACTGGACCTTACACAAGTGCGGAAAACACTCACTGAGGATGCACAGCTCTGCGTGGCAGGTGCAAGCAGCGCATGGGGCATTAGCAAGTGGATGCTCATACGAGAACGACTTGCAGTCATGCGATGTCTCTTATCCCACGCTCTGTCTCTGCATTTCTAGCATTGACTTGGGGTTTTCTTGGCACATTGCTACTGTGGCGATGGACATTTGTTGACCATCTCTTCTGGTGTCCTCGAGGCCACGAGCATTGGCATGTTTGCCAATTGTGAAGCAGCAAAAGACGTATGACGCAACGCTCTCCCTCGCATTTCGCGTGAAGCTAGCGCGGCCGCCTTGCAGCATGCCTATCGTGAAATCTTGGCCGACTACCCGCTGGCTCGGAGCATATCAAATGAGTGCAGTGGTGGCTGAAGTTTTACAGGGTTAGGGTTTAGGATGAAGTTTTATGAGCAGGCAATGCAAGCTCGAAGTCATGATGACTTCGACAGGGCCGTGTACCTGTTTGTTCTGGACTTGTTGCACCGCAGGAAGTTCCAGCCTAGTGGGAGGTTTCAGCCTTGTGACATCGCTGACAGACCACTGATGCAAGTGTATCGTTTGCCTCAGAGATCTCATGTGCGGAGTATGGTGATAGAGGAGAACTCTCAGAATCGACTTGGGAGGACTTTCGGAATGTTCGCATTCGCACAACGCAAAGGCGACATACCCAGGAACAGAGGTGCAAACAGAAACTGCACAGGCGAAAGAACATGCGCTCCTTCACACACACACACACCAAAGCATATGCACGAATAAAGGCGTCACACAAGCTATGCGAAGCTTTACGTGCACGCGAAGGTTTGGCAGCTGAAGGTGAGCTATGGCTCTAAAGTGTCACCCTTTGACCATAGCAAAGGAGTTGTTGCTGGCAAGCGCACGGGGGCTTGGTCGAAGCCCGAGCTTCGCAAGGTGTGCGAACGCACTCCACGATTGGCGGCGTCTTGTGTCCGGCCGAGAAACACCCATGCCATCGGTCATTACATGTTTGGCTGGTTTGTTCTCATCCAAGCCACCCGTATGGAGGGAAGCCTCGACTCTCTGACTCAGGGGTGGTTGATTTCCCCAAAAGGGAAACCCCGCTCAACTACCCAAGGCAGTCAAAAAATGGAACCCTGGACTCATTCTCCTCATGGAAAGTCCAAGTTGGACTCGCCAGGCTGCAGGCTGGACGCCAGCTCCAAAGAGCTTTGTCGATCTGCGCCGCCTCATGCGAGGTGGCTCGGGCGTTGCGCGATACGGGCGTGTGCGTTTTTTTCCCGGAAGCATTGCGAAGGGTTCTTCTTCTAAAAGCGGCTGCAAACTTCACCTGCCAACTTCTCATGTCAACTTTTCGAGAGTTATTTCACCTGCCAACTTCTCTTGCCAACTTTTCGAGAGTTATTTCATCTGCCAACTTCTCATGCCAACTTTTCGAGAGTTACTTCACCTGCCAACTTCTCATGCCAACTTTTCGAGAGTTACTTCACCTGCCAACTTCTCATGCCAGCTTTTCGAGAGTTACTTCACCAGCCAACTTCTCATGTCAACTTTTCGGGTGTTATCTCATTATCCTAAAAAAACAAGCTAACTTTTCTTTTCTACCTTCACATCTCGACTTTTCGGGTGTTATCTCATTGTCCTAAAAACACAAGCTAACTTTTCTTTTCTACCTTCACATCTCGACTCTTAATTCTTCTTCTTTTTCTGGCGGGGGTAGGCCCGACGGGAGCTTACGAACCGTACCCTCTGCGGAGATCGTGCGTGTCGAAGCGCTCTCGCTGTGGCGCCGTGCGAATTTGTCTTGACCTCGGCGAACCCTCTGCGGGGATCGTGCGTGTCGGATCGCTCTCGCTGTGGTCCCGTGCGAATCTGTCTTGAGCCCGATGAACCCTCTGCGGGGATCATGCGTGTCGGATCGCTCTCGCTGTGGTCCCGTGCGAATCTGTTTTGGCCGCGGCGAACCCTCTGCGGAGATCGTGCGTGTCGAAGCGCTCTTGCTGTGGCGCCGTGCGAATCTGTCTTGAGCCCGATGACCCCTCTGCGGAGATCGTGCGTGTCGGATCGCTCTCGTTATGTTCCCGTGCGAATCTGTCTTGAGCCCGATGAACCCTCTGCGGGGATCGTGCGTGTCGCATCGCTCTCGCTGTGGCGCCGTGCGAATCTGTCTTGACCGCGGCGAACCCTCTGCGTGGATCGCGCGTGTCGAAGCGCTGTCGCTGTGGTCCCGTGCGAATTTCTTGCTCGCGAAACGGCTTTTGGAAGTTGTCTCGTGGTTTGCGCGCCTGCTTTCGCAATCCCTCGGTCGCGGGCTCGATTCCCCCGCGGCAGCTCCGGCTGGAAAATCGCAGCTTTTAAGTACAAACGTAGTACGCGGAGCGTGCTCTCGCAGCTCCGGCTGGAAAATCGCAACTTTTAAGTACAGACGTAGTACGCGGAGGCTGCTGCAGCAACGGCTGGAAAATCGCACTTTTTAAGTACAGACGTAGTACGCGGAGCGTGTTCCCGCAGCTCCGGCTGGGAAATCGCAACTTTTAGATACAAATGGAAATCCGCGGCAGCTCCGGCTGGAAAATCGCAGCTTTTAAGTACAAACGTAGTACGCGGAGCGTGCTCCCGCAGCTCCGGCTGGAAAATCGCAACTTTTAAGTACAGACGTAGTACGCGGAGGCTGCTGCAGCTCCGGCTGGAAAATCGCAACTTTTAGATACAAACGGCTCGAAAATCGCAACTTTCAAGTACAAACATAGCACGCGGAGCGCCTCCGCAGCTCCAGCTTTTTGAGGGTTGCTTCACCGAGAATTACTTCACCTGCCAGCTTCTCATGCCACCTTTTCGAGAGTTACTGCACCTGCCAACTTCTCGTGCCAACTTTTCGAGGAGTTACTTCACCTGCGAGCTTCTCACGCCAAGTTTTCGAGAAATACTTCACCTGCCAACTTCTCATGCCAATTTTTCGAGGGTTACTTCACCTGCCAACTTCTCGTGCCAACTTTTCGAGGAGTTACTTCACCTGCCAACTTTTCGCGCCAACTTTTCGAGATTACTTCACCTGCCAACTTCTCGTGCCAACTTTTCTTTTGAGTTACTTCACCTGCCAGCTTCTCATGCCAACTTTTCGAGAGTTACTTCACCTGCCAACTTGTCATGGCAACTTTTCGAGAGCTGCTTCACCTGCCAGCTTCTCACGCCAACTTGTCGAGAGGTACTTCACCTGCCAACCTTCCAACTTTTCGAGAGTTACCTCACCTGCCAACTTCTCGCGCCAACTTTGCGAGAATTACTTCGCCTGCCAACTTCTCATGCTAACTTTCAAGAGTTACTTCACCTGCCGGCTTCTCACGCCAACTTTTCGACAAATACTTCACGCGCCATCTTCTCGTGCCAACTTTTTGAGAATTACTTCACCTGCCAGCTTCTCACGCCAACTTTCCGAGAGTTACTTCACCTGCCAACTTTTCTTTTGAGTTACTTCACCTGCCAACTTCTCACGCCAACTCTTTGAGAGTTATTTCACCTGTCAACTTCTCATGCCAACTTTTCGCTTGAATTTCTTCACCTGCCAACTTGTCATGGCAACTTTTCGAGAGCTACTTCACCTGCCAACTTCGCCAGACAACTTTTCTTTTGAGTTACTTCACCTGCCAGCTTCTCATGCCAACTTTTCGAGAATTACTTCGCCTGCCAACTTCTCATGCTAACTTTTCAAAAGTTACTTCACCTGCCGGCTTCTCACGCCAACTTTTCGACAAATACTTCGCGCGCCATCTTCTCGTGCCAACTTTTCGAGAATTACTTCACCTGCCAGCTTCTCACGCCAACTTTCCGAGAGTTACTTCACCTGCCAACTTTTCTTTTGAGTTACTTCACCTGCCAACTTCTCACGCCAACTCTTTGAGAGCTATTTGACCTGTCAACTTCTCATGCCACTTTTTCGCTTGAATTACTTCACCTGCCAACTTGTCATGGCAACTTTTCGAGAGTTACTTCACCTGCCAACTTCGCCAGCCAACTTTTCTTTTGAGTTACTTCACCTGCCAGCTTCTCATGCCATCTTTTCGAGATTACTTCACCTGCCAATTTCTCGTGCCAACTTTTCGAGAGTTATTTCACCTGCCAACTTCTCACGCCAACTCTTTGAGAGTTATTTCACCTGTCAACTTCTCATGCCAACTTTTCTCTTGAATTTCTTCACCTGCCAACTTCGCCAGCCAACTTTTCTTTTGAGTTACTTCTCTTGCCAACTTCTCTTGCCAACTTTCCGAGAGTTACTTCACCCGCCAACTTCGCCAGCCAACTTTTCGAGAGTTACTTCACCTGTCAGCTTCTCATGCCAACTTTTCGAGAATTACATGACCTGCCAACTTCTCATGGCAACTTTGCGAGAATAACTTCACCCGCCAACTTTGCGACCCAACTATTCGAGAGTTATTTCACCTGCTAGCTTCTCATGCCAAGTTTTTGAGAATTACTTTGCCTGCCAACTTCTCATGCTAACTTTTCGAGAGTTACTTCACCTGCATCAACTTGCCTCTTTGCTTCCGGGCCACTCGTTGTCTAGTTTTTTTTAATAGAGGGTGCTTTACCCCGGTTTTTTGGGTTTAAAGGGAAGCCAAAAACACCAATCGTTTAATTCATTTAGAACGACTTTTGCAACGTACTTTCTTCATTTTTACAGAACTAGTTGCAATGGAGAAATGGATGAACACAATTTCCGCATAACCGTTCGACAACACGCACGATCTGCCGTTTTCCTACCTGGGTGGTTGCCAAGCCTTGTTTTGAGATTGGTTTTCCGAAATGGGGGTGGCTCAAAATTAACGAGCTAGGGTTACGCGGGTTCTAGTCTTTGGTTCCATTTACCAAGGTGCCATTTTGGCACGTTTATTTGAGCCACAGCCAAATGGCTGCTTGCAGACTCGTTCAGGTTTGACAGGGAAGCCTTGGTCGCCATCAGAAAGGGCCACCATGGGTCAGCAAGGTCAGCGAGTGGAGTTGTGCTGACAGGATCGGTGAAGTGCTGGAGAGATGCATCGTGGATTTGCCCCTTGAGGTGGTGGCCGAATTCGCCAAGCAAGGCGGAGACCAAGCTTTTCCCGGAAAAGCAGTTGCTGGCTACTAATCAGTTGGAATATGGTTGAATGGCCCTACGCCCTCACGCCAGTTTTGCCTGGACCTACACCGCACCAAAAATGGCTGAAGAATGAATTGTGGGGGGAAGAAACCTCGAGCCAAAACCATTCCGGCATGCCTCTGAACAGGATTTGCTTGAATGGAATGGTTGGGAGCGGGTCATTCCCTATTTTTTCCCTGAGAAACAGCGAGACTTCGCAGCCTTCCGTAGGCCCGGCTCCCGTGCCAGGCAGCGTGGTGGCCTCCTGTAAGTGTCTCAAGACCAGCTTTCACTCCACCTGGCTGGTGGAGGTCTCGCCACCAGTGACTCAGGAGAATTTCTGAGGGATCTGGAATGGCTGTGATGGTCAAAACTGTTTTGGGATCCCATTTTGGGGTAGGTGCACCGCCCGTTCTAGAACCTATTGTAGTGGGGATTGGGATGTTCACTGGGGGCACGGGCTTTTGACCCATGACCAAATGTGGATGGCTTGCACGTTTTTTCTTGTTTTCCCGCAGGAGGGGAAGTCCTATGCCAAGGTCATCGTGCAGATCGTGGGATCTCAGGCCAACCGGGCATCATTTTTGCCAGTTTGCATATTCAGACACGCTTGGCACTAGGTGGGCGACCAGCCGCTCAGCTTCCACATCTCCGGCAACCAGATCGTAAAGGCAATGCGCCTAGCTCGACGGGCAGGCCGGCGGCCCTCCGAGAAATGTACTCCGCGCGCGCATGCGCGCACGCGCGGGGAGTTGAGCGCTCAGCGGAGCTCCAGGAGTTCGCGTGCCTGACATCCTCTTCACCGGCTGCTGTGAGACGACCATCGGCGTGCTGGACTTTGTTGCCCAAGAGTTCATCACAACCGAAACGGTGGAGGAGCTGCCAATTCGAAGCGAAATGACCGCGAGTGCCGCGACCGCTTGATGAGAGGACAAGGTGAATGCCCCGCGGGAAGACTGGAACCGCATAGCTCAAGGAGTTGCTTCCAAGCTGAGCGAGCATCCCATTCCCCCGGATGACGCCTCGCCGCTGCCGCCTGGCTGCAACAGCCACATCGGGCCACACATTCACAGAATTCCACGGAGCAGCAAAGGCACTACTTCGACAGTTTGGAGCAGTTCATGCAGAAGATGGGCGATGCGGTGCCCGGTGCCTGCGCCTTCATTCGACAGGCGGGACATTTGAGCCGATTTTTACGCTGACCAAACTCAGATCGGCGTGCAGGAGATGGATCGCTTTGTGCGAGGCCTGGCTAATTGCAGAAAGCTGCAGAAAGGTTCTTTCCGCCCCGCGCAGAGGACATTCAAGAAGTAGCCCATCGCAGCCAACGCTGCTACATCAAGACGTCAACAGCGGGAACCTCCTCGCCTCTCCGTCTGCCCAGGCGCGAAAGTGGTTGAAGTGCCTGGTGAAATCGGCGTAACTTTGGGGAGAATCTTCGGATGGACTTCGCTTGAGTCTGGGAGTGTGGAAGGATTTGGGGCTGCACACGGCTACTCATTCTTTAATAGGCACTCCAAAGTGGTGGACATGGATCCCCAATGGTGTCCACCAAAGGGTCCCTAATTGAAATTCAGACCCATATGGCTGTGGGTCAAAACCAATGGTACCATCTTGGGGTAGGTGCACCACCCAATTTTAGAACCTACTTTAGCGGGGATTGGGATGTTCACTGGGGGTACGATTGGGATGTTGACCCATGGGCCATGTGGGAACCGTTTTGACAGTGGCACCTTGGGCCTCGGACTCCGGGCGATGTCTTGTAGGGCTGGCAGCTGGATGCCATCATCGACTGGGAGTCGGCCGTCGCCGCGCCCGCCGAGCTGTCACGGCGGCCCCTGCAGGATGAGAGAACCGGGCCCAGCTGGGTCTTCAGCTTTGAAGTTCGGGGTTTAACTTGGCGAGAACAGAATATTAAAAAAAGGCACCGCTCTTCTCTCTCTCTTTTTTTTTTCTTCTCTCTCTCTCTCTCTGCTTTCAACTTAAGCCTTCAACGAAGTTGAAGCCTTCTGGAAGTGGCCCCTGAGTCGCCGAGCCGCGGGTTTCGAGTCGATTCCGCGAGGAGCAGTGGAAGGTGGCCATGGACTTCGGAAACCTGGCCAAGGCTTGGAGGTTCCGAGGTGTGATAGATAGCAATCACCTTGGCTCCCCCAAGTTTGGATCGGAAGTGAGAGTTGACAAATATGTTGGAACCTAGATTGGTGAGGAAATTCAACTAAGCCAGTGGGAGCCATGTGGGCCACTCTTTCTGTTTTTTTCTCCGTCAGGGCGCTTGGTTGGCTGCCCGGATGAGCGAGGGGACGCTTCCGAGATGCGACCTCGAGGCTCTCTTGCGAAGTGGGCTTGGGGTTGGGCAACAACTGTGCTACACCCAACCCGATCCGCTTTCAAAAGCAACCCCCCCCCCGGGTAGTCCTTCTAGGGGTAGCCAGGGTGGTGAAAAGGCGGCTGTTTACAGGTGACGGGCATGGCCCACTCGAAGCGGTCAGGCCTTGGTGGAAAACTACGCCGAAGCTGCTCAGAGCCTGGAAAGAAGGAGCTCCGACATGTTTGGTTTTCTTTTCGAAGCTGCTTCGAAGCCTTGCGCTCGACGTGTTAGGAACTTCGGGCCTTTCGGACCCTGGTCCGATTTGGTCCAGAAGTGCAGAGCCCGGGGCTTGTAGGCATGCCGTGTGCTCGGCATGCCGTCAACTCGACCTGAGGCAAGTGGTGCCGGATACCGGGCATGATACCGGCTGCAGTTGCATGGCAACCCATGGATAGCATGCCAAGCAAAAAGACGGTCCGCTCGCTCTGCGTTTTTCTTTTCTTCTCCCGGTTTTTGCTTCCCTCGTTTGGGATCCGACAGGTACTTCTTGTCTTTGCTGTACTCCAAGGACTCCCGCACTGGAGTGTTACGGATTCTGCTCTGCCTGGTTCGGACCTGTCCACCCCAAAACCACACCCTTTAAGAGAGGCAGAGAGAGCGAGAGTTCGAGAGAGCGAGAGAGACGGAGATCGTGCATTTATTCCGTGGGACGGGTGTGGTTTTGTGGCAAAGTAACTATGCCCTGTGCCGTGAGATCGTTAGCCGTTGACTCCGCCAGCCCTCAGATCCTTTGGCAAGGTATCCCTGTGACCCAAAAGTGGGTGCTTCCCAGCGTTTCTGCGCCATGTCGCTGAAGCCCAAGATTTCCCTCACCTACTTCAACATCGAGGCTCGCACTACCGTCCCTTCTGCACTTGAAATAATCGCTTCTGTGGCCGAAAACCAGGCAGCAGCCGAAAAGGTGCGGCTTGCATTGGTGATGACCAACACTGAGTTCGAGGACTGCTTGGGAACATGGTACTTGTGCGTGGCTTTCTGCGGCAACGGTGTCCTGCAGCCTGATATGACTGGACATTGCCTATGACTGCAGAACTGATCCTGGGCAATTTCGGTTTTCTTCCACGGCTTACCAAATCATTGGAAGGAAGCTGTGCAGCTCAAACACCTGTAGACCTATACTTTTGGATACGTGACTGTCATGAGCTAGAGAGTCCTGTCATCAGCAGGGCGATGTGTGCAATTGTTGCCCTGCGCATCTGGCTTGCGACAAGCGGCGAACGCAGCACGGGACTTTTGGTTTTGCTTTCCTCGCTGCTTGTTGATTCGCATCACTGAAGTGTGTCCGCCCTTGCCGGACATGCAGTGTTTTTCGCCAGGACAAGCGCATCAACTTCGAAGAGTGGGGCGCCATGAAGCCGACGACTCCCTATGGCCAGCTTCCCTTGATGACAGCTTGCGCCCGAGTCGTCGGAGGGCGCCTTTGGGCCTTTTGGGCAGTCAGCCAGTCAGCCGGCCAGTCAGACTCCCGTTAGGTCACAAACGCGGATGGCTCAGTCAAGACCTTCGCCCAGAGTGTGGCAATGATGCGCTGGGTGGCCCGAAAGCCAGACACCCAGGGGATGTGTAAAAGGATGCCCATGACGCCAGTCATTATTGCGGGACGTGAGGTTTGACTCCACCAACAGCCTGTACCCTGCCGACGCAGACACTATGTTGGAGATTGAGGAGGCTGGCTCTGAACGCAGCTCTGATGTCGCTGACTTTTAATTTGTGCGCTTCCAATCACAAAGCTTTGCTGCCGGAGAAAGATCCTAGGCAATGGTTGGGACATGGCTTAGGTTTTCCAATGACGATGATGAGGGTGACAATGACGATGACGACGATGACGACGATGACGACGATGACGATGATGATGACGATGACGATGATGATTATGATGATGATGACGATGTGGTGACGACGAAAACAACGACAATGACAACGATAATGAACATGACAATGATGCATCTACACCTGGAGAGAGCATGTTTCGGATATGGAGGGTGTCTGCATCAAGTACCAATTCACCTGGCAGGTGCTCGGCTTGTCAGATGATATGACGAAAGCTTGGCAGCCAGCATTGCAGCAGCCCCAGGTCTGATCTACTGTAGCCCTTGGCTTATGGATTTTTGTTTTCCGCGGAGCCAGGTACTTGGGCATGCGCCACATGATCTATGGGTATCCCGAGGCTGCTCCACTTGTGTTGGGCATGGTTTGGCATGGCTTCTTGTGTTCTTTTTGGGATGCAGGAGTGGCCGGAGAAGGAGGCTACGGTCAAAAGAATGCGGGAGGCAAGCCCGGCAGCCTGTGCCAAATGTGCTGAATTCTGGAGCTTGATTCCTATGTCGGCTATGAGTTTTAGTAGGTGCCCCCCTCCGAAGTGCACCTAAATGATGTCCACCAAAGGGTCCCGAATCGAATATCAGACCCATGTTTTACATTGAAATGCAGGGGGAGGACTCAAGCTGAAATGGCGGTCAGCATAGGCCTTCCTCAAGGAGGCTTTGCCAAAGTTCATGGGCTTTTTCACCCAGAAGCTCGAGGCCGGAAAAATGCCCGGCCTGCCAAACATCCACCTGGCCCTCTGTTGCCGAGGCCACGGGGGCCTTCTTCTGCGGTGACAAGCCGACCATCGCCGATTTGCAGATTTTGGCGCAGCTGCGCTATTTCACCAAAGGCCGGACGACCTCTCCATTTGCCTCGAGGGGACGACTGGGCAGATGAGCAATGCAGGTCATTGTCGGGGAAGGAATGCCGGCAGATGTTGTGAGAGCAAAGGAACCAACTAGACTTGACCCGAACAGGCTCAGAGATTGGTCGGCAAAACGTGATTCGTGGTTGAGAGTCAAAACGTCAGGTGTGGCATGGCCAAGCATTCGGCTCAAGGGCTGAAGCTGCCATGTGTTCATGGCGCCGGCAGCCAGGGCATGCACCCTCTGCCCGCGTCTCAGTTTCCAGAACCGTGCAGTCTGTCACCAGTCTTGCGTGGGCTCTTGGAGGTTTTTTCTCTTCTTTTTTACTTCCTTGCAAGATGTGTTGAAGCATATTGGCACCATTTGGCGGCTTTCCACCGTTTCAAGCTTCATTCCCCCCTGGTCAAGAATGGCATTGCCCAGAAGTAGGCTTTGATTCGGCATCCGCGCAAAAGGCCCTGTGTGCACTGAGGATGGCGGTTTGCCGGGACGGGCACGCTGGACGGGCAAGCGGTGCTTTGTCCAGATGTTCGCAACCCCGGTCGACACGAGAGCCATTGGCTCAGAGAGATTTGACGACCTGAGAGCCCGGTGCTTGAGTCATAAGCGCATGGTGCGGATGAACTCCACCAGCCATTGGTGGATGCCCTGATCATGGGGTCTGTGCCGTCTTGCTGGTGCTGCAAGAGCTACAGGCATCCCGGCCCAGGACTGGCGGGTTTGCGCGCTGGCGCTTTGGATGAACTATGGCCGTGGGTCAACACCAATGGCATCCCATGCTGGGGTAGGTGCACCACCCGTTTTAGTCTATTTTAGTGGGGATTGGGATGTTCACTGGGGGTACGGGATTTTGACCCACAGCCATATGTCATTTTGATTGATATGAGCATTGAACATAGCTGATGGGGGCCCCCTCGGGCAGCATGCCTTTGTTGGTTGCCAAAGAACCGGTTTAGTAAGTCCCACAAAGCATGCCTTGTCACATCAAGTCACGAAACCACACATCAAAAAAAATATCAAAGGTGCCGCGCCGGGATTTGTTCAGCCTTTTCAAGAGCGCCCGCGTTTCGAGCACTTGAGCTCAGGAGCCATCGTATCAGGCGGTGCTGAATGAGCTCAGCCAGGAGGCTGCTGGACTTCGGAGCGCTGGATGCGCAGCTGATTAGCATGAAGCTTCCTCACGCCAGGGATCGTTCCTCTGGCTTTTTTGTTGAGCGAGTGAATGGCTGCAGTTCAAGCATCTTTGGAGACTGCTCGGATTGAGCCAGCTCCCAATCTCTGTGCACGTGCAGATGAGTCTGGCTGCCATTAAAGCACGCGCCTCGTCACACGTCAAGAGAGCTTCCCTAAAAGCGCGCGGATGTGCAGCGCCTGGAGTCTGAGCCTGCAGCGGAAGAGACGCGGCTCCGCCATGGCTCGCCAGAGACTCGACACACGGGTCAACGCTAAGCCGTGGGCGCTGAACGTTGTTTTCATGAGTGAGCATGACTAATTCGGCCTGGCCGCCACAACGGCTGGGCACTCCTACTCCTGAGGAGGGACTTGCTACTAGTATCTTCATGTATCTTCCAAAATGCATGTTTGTCA
>CAUJNA010000662.1:0-40000 GCA_963377175.1 Effrenium voratum | reverse complement strand
ATGAGCACTCATGGACTACAGTGACTACAGATGCAAGCTTTGCCAAGCCTTCTGCGCAGCAGAAGCCTTCAGCGATAAGCAGCGTAAAAGGCTCCGGGCTGGCAAGACGGGCAGTTGCGCTGGTTGCCAAGAAGACATCTTAGCGCTGAAGCGAAGCGCCTTCGCTGCGCAAGAGCGGAGCGCTGACGGACAGCTAGAATCCGTCTCCGCGGACAACTGGCGCTTCTGGCAAGAGGGCTTGGCCGCGCTGCCTCGTGGCCACGAGATGCTGAGCCGCTGGCTACAGAAAGAGCTGCGTCGCTCTGACTCGGAAGCTGATAGCGCGCGCGTGGGCATGGCCCCAGCCTGGCTCGAGGAGCTGAGAGCGGAGCGAGTCTTAGCCTATGATGCCGTGGCCTACCCGTTCGAGCCTACGATTTGTTTGCGATTTTTCAGTTTTCGCAAGACTCTTTGAAGAATGTCCTCTAAGGCTGTCTAAGGGAGCAATGTCTAATGTTTGCAGGCTCAAACAAATGCAAGGAGCAGCTCTTCTGCGCCATGTTCGAGACCTCGGACCTCGCTGGGCTGCACAAGGCCCCTCTGAACCAGGTGCCTCTCTGCCCGACGCTTCTGCGAGCCTACCACTTGGCCGGCCTCAAACGGCCCAAGAGTTGGCGCCAGAAGGAGAAGTGGCAGAAGCGCTACGTGCAGAGCTTTCGGCGCAGCGCCCAATACCTCTGCTTCCTGGAGGTTTATCATCGCTTCATGCTGGAGCTGGTGGTGCCGATGCTTGGACACGAGCTGCTCTACCAATGCCCGCCTACTCTGCGGTGCCAGATGCCGGGAGTGGTTCCTATGGGCAGGCCACATAGAGACTCCGACTTCGCGGCGCACCACGGGGCGGAGATCAACTTCTGGATCCCCGTCACGCAGGTCTGGGGCTCCAACTCCCTGCAGACGGAGAGCGCGCCGGGCAGAGAGGATTTCCATCCCTTGCAGCTGGGGCCGGGAGAGCTGGTGGTCTTCAACGGTAGCCGATGCCTGCACTACACCCTTCCAAATGAAACTGACAGCGTACGCGTGTCCTTCGATTTCCGCGTCATTCCCAAGAGCCTGGCGGGAAACTGGCGGCACGTGGTCAAAAGCACCACTGCGAGTGAACTCGCTCAATACGAGTTCATTTGCACGGAGCAGCAACGTGACCTCTTGGCGTCGAGAAAAGAGATCAGCCACGCCAACGGATCAAAAGACTCATGCAGTCAAGCAGCCGCCCAGAATATCATTACAGCTAGGTAAGATGGAAATCGCTACGCGAGTTGTCCTATCGTAGCCCACGCAGCTTTCAAGTGGAAGTCTACGGCCACCTTTGGATAGCCAATACGACTGCCATGAAGAGCAACACCTTAGCACTTGGACATCTTCAAGCCTTCCTGGGCCTACTTTCGAGGCTTCGACATCTATGAGTCTATCTTGATATGACCCTATGAACATAAGTGTCCTTTTTGGGTTAGTTTGGTTAAAAGTAGATGGCACTGGTTTAGATGGGTTTTATTCCATTTATCAGGGCCGTTTGTTTCTATGCCTATGAATCTATGCCAATTTCGGAGTCGTAAAGTTAATGAGATCACTTCACAAGCCCTGAGATCACCTTATTCTGCAGGCATCATCCTGCCTCCAAGGAAATTGAGGAATGGAATTGGCACGACAGGATCTTCCTTGCGGACGTCCTAATTTTTCAAAGAAATGCTTCATAGGTTGCGTTTTCCTTGGCTTGCTACTGGTCGTGCTTCGACCATGTGTGTATGTGTGTGTGTGTGTGTGAGAGTTTTCAGATATGCTGAATAGAGCTACGCCGCTACGTACTATACACTTGTTCATTGTACACACTTGTATGATAAGATGTATATATTACTTGATGACAGTATATAATATCATCTCATGGTCCAACTCTACACAGGTGAGCTTGGTACGGCTGGTAGCTGCCAGCTTTGGCTGGCTTTTTGGCACGGCCCCCTTCCCGCAATGGGAGCTACTGAAGCCATGACTCGAGACTCTAGTAGCGTGTTGCTCAAGCACAGAAGAACTGGAACCCAACACCGGCAGCGTAGTTTGTCTTTGACCAGTTGGCCACTGCACGTTCTTTGCCAACAGAGTGGCGGACAGTCCTTTCAAAGCCTTCACACTCTGCCATGCACTTGCTGTTGATTCGTCATGGGCAGTCTGGGAACAACCTGCTCGAGGCCTTCCATCATTACGACATTCTTCGGTCCTAGAACGCCCTGAGCACCTGAGGCGGAGCATGGAGCAGGCGATGCCTTCTACAACAAAAGGTCAGTGGACCCACCGCTGTCCAAGCTGGGCGAGTTGCAGGCCTCTTGCGTGGGGGCTGTCTCATTGCTTTCAATGGCCATCAAACCCATCAAAACAGTTTGAAATGGCAATCAAAACATGTTGTTGGTCTTGCTTTCAATGTCCCCAAAAGCCGATCTTTCAAGTGTCGTTTATTCGGACATGAAGTGTCGTTTTCTCCCCACCTTTGGGTTTTCTCGCCTTTCTCTGCCCCCAAGCTTCCAGGAAGCAAAGGATAGGAACCTGTTAGGGTGAGCTCATGTCTTGGCGAACATTTCCCTTCGCGGCGTTGGCTTGGCGCCGAAGACAAAAACCGGCGAGGCTCGCCTCTTGGGGCTGCGCCTGGGTGCACAGCTCAGGAGGCCTCAGCGAGCTTTGGGTGCCCCCAGAAAGACGGCGGTTTACAGGGGCTGTCTTTTTTGGGGGAGTCCCAAACTTATGTAGAGCTGACTAACAAGCCCACAAGCCCACAAACACACACATGGCCATGGGTCAAAACCAATGGCACTATTTTGGGGTAGGTGCACCACCCATTTTAGAACCTACTTTAGTGGGGAGTGGGATGTTCACTGGGGGTACGGGCTTTTGACCCATGGCCAAGTTGGTTTGTGGGGGCTCGGTTTTTTTGGGGGAGTCCCGTGCAAGCTTTGTAGATCTGACCAACAAGCCCACACACACACACACATAGCTGTGGGCCAAAAATAGGTACCACATGGAACCCTAGTAAATGGAAAAATGGACTAAACCTTGCGGTCCCTGGTGGTTTAATTTTGACTCATACCCACATGTTCAGTGGAATCTTAGGCAGCGACACCCCGGACAGTTTCGGAAGGAGTTCTATGTTGATTTGCAGGGAGAAAACGGATCTAGTGTCCGAAGATGGCAAGGAGAAACACACTTTTCTGGCTGGCATTGAGAAGGAAGCCAGCATGACAAGCGTTTCAAGGTCCAATCTCTATCTCTAGAAATCAGGACATATCTGGACAAGGGAAACAACAGAAGCCAACGACTTCGGGTTCCCAAGGTGGTTTGTTGGAAAGAGCCACGTGTGAAGGACGGTCGACCATTGGCATTTCGGAATCCGGGAGGTCAAAGCCAAAGGTGAGATTGCTTTGCAGCTCGATGATGACTGGCCCTCAGGGCAGAGAGTCCCAGTGGAGTCGAAGTGAGACAGCTGAGGCGCGCGCTTCAAACGGTGGCGCCGTTGGCCAGCGCTCTTCAGCTGCCGGTCACGGTCCATCCAGACGTCCATGAAGTTCGGGTGGGGCATGGTGGGGCGGAGGCATTGAGCTCGGCTCGTGCGGCTGCGCTGATTGTCAGGGCTTCTTCCATGGCGTGGAGAAAGCCCCAACCTCAGATTCGACGAGTCACGGATGACCTGAAACGACCCGCAAAAACGACCTGAGAATCGGAGAGTTGGGATTTCGATTCGTGGATTCCAGGCACGAGGCATGGGCCGGTCGCAGCTGGAGCGGCAGTTTCCAGGCCGCCATGAGCTTTTTTTACGACACCTCAATGGAGTTTGCCAGGCTTTGATGGGCGCCTTGTGCCCGAGGAGGGGCAAGGCTCCGAGACTTGCGCCGAGGCGCGAGCTGCAAACTTTAGCCATAGGCTATGCCATAGGTGTCCTTTTTAGGTATAGTAAAAAATTGAAGGCTCTGGTTTAGATGTTTTTTATTCCATGTACCAGGGCCATCTATTTTTCCAAAAGGACACCTATGGCTTCAGCGCGAAAGCTCTGAGCGTGGCCGTTGGTCTTTCAGCCGCTAGGCCACTGCCCGTGCGCGCCGCGTCATCGCGATGCTGCAGGGCTGGGCCTCTCAGGGCGACGAGGTGCCATCGCCGCGCGTCCTAGCCGCGAAGCCGCAAAACGCCAACTGACGCGAGGAGATTGTGGTGATGGTCTCGCACAACGACTTCCTTGACCTCTTAGGGTGGCCCATGGGGCGGGTCGTTGCCGCTTGGGGTTTAGTCAAATGAAAGGGTATATACATATTTATATTATATATGCAATATTGGAGCTGCATGTACTTCAATGCTGTTTGGCAAGCATACAGGAGTTCGCTTCTTCTGCTTCCTGTTGTTTGTTCTACAGTCTTCGCATAGGCATTCGCGTATGCTTTCAAGGCATGTTGAATGCGCTGGCCTTTTCCATCTCATTGCTTGCAGAGGCTTCCGCGTAGGCATGCAAGCAGTGGGAAACGCCCAGAACCACCAACCATGCCGACTTCTCAAGTGTCCCTACCCTCCCGCTTTTTAAGATGGAACCTGACAGGGGCTCCCAACAAAAAAGGAGAATCGTCTTCCAGGACCCCTCCTCTCGGGTTCCATGTTAATTGGTGGGAGGCTAAATGTCACTAGTCCATGACCGTTTGCTTTGTCCCCTAGAGGCGACTTCTCCTGGTGCCGGGCGCGAGTGCCAGTGATGCAGCAGAGGACTCCGAGGAAATGTTCCGCGACAGCCGCCTGGCAACAGCCGATTTGGGGTTCCCACGCCCTACCGGGCCCCGAAAACATGGCAAGGATTTGGCTGTGGGTCAAAACCGTTTTGGGATCCCATTTTGGTTGGTAGGTGCACCACCCATTTTAGAACCCATTTTGGTGGGGATTGGGGTGTTCACTGGGGGTACGACTTGGATTTTGACCCATGGCCATTTGACTCTTTGCATGTGCTAGTCGACACGTGCACCTGCAAGTGCTCGCATCGCGAAGCTCTTAGCGCCTAGATGCGATCAGGCTACTGGCCAATGAACAATACCGGCGTGAGTCATTTGATCATGGGTGTGAGGCTCGGAGAGGGAAGCTTCTTGCGATCGCGTCAAGACCGCCACAATCGCTGAATCTGTGCAGGCCACCGGCTCAAGCCTATCAAGTGGGCGTTTACTTGTGCCACAGCTGAACAGGCTGTTCATGGGTTAGGGAGTTTTGAGTTTTTTCAGTCTGATTAGCGGGAGAGCTGAGGCTGTACTGGAATCGCAGCGATCACTTGGGCGAGGAGCAGCGGAGCGGCGTTCATCTGAAGAATGCAGGCTTCACTCAGTCCGCCGAGTGGGCCCGAGCGGCTCAGATTTAACTCTGAACGGGGACGCAGAAAGGCGCGTGAGACGCATCGCACGCCCGAGGTTGGCAAAGGTGGAAGCGAGTTCGACCCAGGATTCGATGAGTCGCAGGTGGTGCACATCCCGTGGCAGGCTTGCAGTGTTGGCTTGAAAGCAGTTGCACTATGGTGTGAAGTGCGCTGTTTAAAGGCAAGGAGCAGGCTGGAATTGAATAATGGACAAGGTCCAACGTATGTTTTGTCGAAGCCTGCAAGTCCTTGCAAGTGCTAGGGCTTTGCTCTTCCAGCTGGCGTGGTGGTCGCTCTCTGCGCGATCGCGTCCATGTACTTCAAGTCGATGTGAACGGAAGAAGAAGAGCCCCGCAAGAAGAGAGAGATGACCATGTGTTTGAGCTTGTTGTGGCCCATGCCGCGCAAGTCTTCGCGGCAAGCAAGCGATGAAGTGCTGTGGCTCAAGATGAGTTCAAGCGAATCCAGCAGAACTCAGGCTAATGCAGGATTCAGTTCAACTAGGACACCTACCCCAAAACATCATTCCCGGTGATTCCAACAAGAGAATTTCCTAGCAATTCTTGGCATTGACCCTGCTTTGGACGCAATCGTCCGCAAATTACCGCAAAACACCGGCAAAAGTGGCACTTGCATACGCAAAACTCAAAACGGCGGAGAACCAGAACGCCCAGATTTCCTCGAAATCTCCAGGTTGTATCGCGAAGCTTTGCCGCGATGCAGCATGGTGTCATGTTTCTCACGCACATGCGCCGCAGAGCCGGTCTCTGAGTTGCCTCCTTTGTGGCTTCTGCTTCGTCAAAACCAATGGTGCCATTTTGGGGTAGGTGCACCATCCATTTTATTCTATTTTGGTGGGGATTAGGATGTTCACTAGGGGTACGACTTGGATTTTGACCCATGGCCATTGCCATAACCATATTGGTGCAAATCCTGTCAGCCGAGGTCGACATCTTGCCTGACGGGGACCTGAATGGACTAGCTGCAGGAGATCACGCCTGGAGGTCTGCGCTTTTGTGTTGCGAACGGGTGAAGCAGACGTGTCTGAGATGGGTGGGGTGTGACCAATCAAGTTTTGTCTTGAGCAATATGGGTCTGTCTTTTTGAGGGACCCCCCTAAATGATGGTTTTCCTTTTGAGTTTCCCTTTGAAACCAGCCAAAGGGGGGTACCCTCACAAAAGAGACACCCATATCATCCATCCAAGCTAAGCTAAACATGCCTAAGACATTGGAGGTCGGTGGATATGCGCCAGAGGTGGCCCGGCCGGCCCTGATTGCTTGGCCCCTTGGCTAAGTGAAAGGTGTGCACTCGGTCTGCAACTGGGGTTCTCGTACGCTCAGTGGCCTTGCATGAATCTGAGGGTGGAGATTTGCTTTGCGTTTCAACGGCGATGCAGAAGTCGGAGGGGCAAACCGGCAAGTCGTGTGAGTACTGTACACTTGTATCATGAGATTGAGCATGCTTGACAGCCCTGGAGCTACTTTCGATCACTGGAGTGAGTGAGTGCCAACCAGCCTCAGTCGTGGCAAGCTCATGCTTCCTTGCAGTCTTTGGCCCGACGGTTGCCCGCTTAAAGCAGCATGACGATGCTTTGGATGATACCCTCGCAGCTCCTGCGTGGGCTGGTGGGCTTCACCGGCCCTGACTCCTCCCAGAGCATCGCGCTGGTGAACTTGATCCTCAGCGGCCTGGTGGTGGTGCTCCTACTCCTGGCGCTGCCCTGGCGCCGGATGCGTTGGCCGGTCCCAATGCCCTGGCACCTTGCAAGCAAGGTGTCAAACGCTTGTGTGGCCATGGGTCATAACCCATGCCTCCATTTTGGGGCGGATGAAGTTTCCGTGTACCACCTATTTTGAGGTTCACCAGGGGTTTCCTGGGTTTTGATCCACAGCCATGTCATACGATGCATGCAAAGCTGTGCTGGAGTAATCTGAACTGATCTGCATTCAGGGACATCTTCCGCAGGGCCCGAGCCTCAGTTCTGACAGATGTGCCGATGTCTCGTCTCATGGGCGCAGGTTTCGTATGCCAATCTTCGAATGGTTTGCCCCGAAGTTTACGCCATGGACAGAGCCCTCAGCTGAATAGATCTTTTGCCTTCCTTTTTTTTGTTTTCATCCGTCCGTCCGTCCGTCCGTCCATTTTTTTTGCGTTTTGGGAATGTGGCCAGACCGTGTCAGTGGGATGCAGGCGTTGTCCTGGAAGTTACTCAGCTGGAGCCGTCAAAGTTCGGAAATGTGAAAAGCGAGGACGCCACCTTGCCATTGCAAGATCTCTTAGAATGGGCAGTAGCGCATCCATACACAGGCTACAAGGGTGGCATTGCCCGCTTGGTGGGCAAGCTCTTGTGGCTGGACTCTGAGAACCCGGATTTGACTTCAGAGATCGCAGGCTTCAACGACATTGATCTCATCTACTTCCTCCAGGATGGCGAGGAGCACAAGAAGGATGAGATGAAAGCTCTCGTGGATCAGGGTTTGACGATCGGAGGTATTCCAGTCGAGGCTCAGGATGTCGAGTACAGCTATGACACCGTGGGAAACATTCTGGCCACGCGGGACCTGACGCAAAACCAGTGCATAGTTGTGTCGGATGGTGACGGAAAGGTCTTCCTGATCAATGCCAAGATCTGTCGTGACTTGGCATTATTTGTTTGTAGTGGCAGCTTGGTGGGCGCGGCATGCCGATTAGTTCACGAAAGCAAGCTCCTTTGGAGCTTGCGAGAGTTTCTATTCACCATTGACTGGACGCTTTTTCTTGTGGGGGGGGGGGGTGTCACTCGCTTCAGGCTATGTTGAGGCTCCCCCACTCCCAAACTAAATTTGTGAGAGACATCAGAGACTTTGCCAGTCGCAACCCGAACTCCGAACTGATTAGCATTTCCCTTGACGTATTCTCGAAAAAGGGCGGGCTGAGCGGCATGCGATGCTCCGGAGACTCTCAGGTGAGCACATGCTGCGGAGCATGACGGGCCCGGCGACGGCCTCCGAGGTCAGCACTTTAGACGATCGCGGCAATGTGATCGCTCGCCCCAGAGTGGTTGGCCGGGCCTTGGTCCAGTGGATGAAAGGCCGCGCACGCCACATCGAGCTCTCCCAGCACACCACCAGCTTCTACAAGCAACAGAAGCTTCCCAAGATGACGATGTTTCAGATATTCGCCAAGGCGAAAGGGAATGAGATGTACATGAAGGTCTACACCGAGCTGGTCCGCCTCGGCTTTGTGGAAAAGCAGCAGTACCCGCATGTGCTTTGGGGTGAGTGCTATGCTCACGTGAACTCTTTGATTGCCAGGCATGGCTATCGCTTGGAGCTTGAAAGCGAGTTGAATTCTGAAGCAGTTGAGCGGTGGAAGGAGGCCAAGTATGCTGAGCAGTTGTCGCGAACTCGCGTGAGCGCATTTCGGGACTTTCGCTTCCATCACTTGGTTCTGGATGAAAGTTTCCTCGTGCCATACAGCCTGGCTGATACTGCCCTTACACATAGTCTCAAAATGCACACCACAGGAGCAGACAGCTCCGAGCACCCGTCCCACGCACACCTGGCCCACCTCCGGCAAATCCGGAGCAGCGCGGCGATGCACGTGGAGGGTGGCTCCATCATCAGCCTCACGGGCTTCGAGCAGACCCAGGTGAGTCATTTGCTCAAAACCCGGTAAATGGCGCACCCAGAACCATGCAAATCAAGAACTAAGGCGGACATTTCCGCAGCTATGTATGGCAAGGGGATCGTGTTTCTTACTAACCATCTACATGGGTTTTGAGCAAGTGGCTCAGGTGGGCCGCACCTTCGAGATGGGCGGCAGCGAGGATGAGGGCAGCCGCACCCGGACTTTGCGCCGGGCGGCCTTCCAGAGCTCCAAGACGCGGGCGCGGCGCGTCGTCGAGCGCATCCTGACCTCTGGGGGCGCCTTCATGGAGCAGGACGACGAGCTGCCCGACACTGCCGACCCTCTGCTGGCGCAGAGCCTCTTTGGCAAGCTCACCTTCACGGAAGCCTTTCTGCAGCTGCTGCGAATCGGCAAGCTGGCATGGAAAGGCTTTTTGGCGGCCTTTCTGGTGAATTGCGTGGCTGCTGTGCTGTATATCCTCGTCATAAACCACTTGTTGGGCCCATTTTGGCTTCTTGCTGCTGCGGCTACCAGCCTTCTTGGAGCATGGCTGTTCATCCGATCTGCCAATGACGCAATGCTGAATGTGTTGACAGCGATGTACCTGGCTTTGCTGAACATCAAAACCGAAGCATTCACTACGAGGATGTTCTCAGAAGTGTGGAGCAGACTGGTAGGAGACACCCGGGCGCTTCAGGGCGTTCTGGAGGCGTGCAATGACTTGAGCATCGAGTCGCTGACTGTTCTCGGAACCTTGTTCGCCATCCTTGGCCTGGCGGCTTCAGCACCAAGCTGTGACAGCAAGCCCGTGTCTCAACCGCTATTGGGTTGGATCTTTAGACTTTCACTGTTTGGGTTCCCTTCATATTTCCTTTTAACCAGCAACAAGTTAAACTTTTTGCTGGGGGATCTACAGCACCCAAGGTGTGGAACGCTCTCTTCGTCGCCTTCTCTGCAGGCGCCCTCATGGCGGCCATGTCTCTCCTGGCCTGCTTCAGCCTGAGAAGCAACTCGAGGCTCACACGCAGCATGATCGGATACATGTACGCAGACATGTTCAGCACCCTCAGCAACTTCTTCGAGGTGAAGTCCATGGCCGAGAAGTTCGCCTCTGCCAAGGCCACCTATGAGGAGATCCAAGACGCCAACCTGGAGCAGCGCAAGAAGCTGACCTTAATCCATCAGCTCATGCAGATCTTCCTCAGGTACACGGAGCTGGCCTGCATCATGCTGGCCGTCTACAAGCTCTTCCACACCACGACGGCCGGAACTTCGGCCGAGTGCCTTCACAGCTACTCCGTCTTTGCTGTGTCTGTTCCCATCCTGCTCAGCGCCATACGGCGTGCCTGTGACTCGCCCCCTTTATGAGGGGTGGGTGTCAGCAGCACATAGTTGAATCAAGTCTCAGTGCTATCCAATATTGAGACCTTCTGGCCCCCACAACAGAAGAAACTTTGCACTTAGAGCCAGCTTCTGAGGCGCAGGCCAACACAAGACTTAGGGATGATTGTGCACTGAAATGTTGATCAGAAGGTCCTTTACATGGGATGACCAATGGAAAAGCCACACCAAAAATGATCCTCCCCACGAAATGGGAACGGTTGCCAATGGTCACTTGGGGGCCAGGAAGATTCCGGAAAATGTGGCGAATCTGTGGATCCACCTCCGGAGGATATCAAAAGAGTACTAAAAGATTGCCAAGCAAGCAGCAACAGGGGGAAGAACAGATGAAATCCACCAAAAAGAAGTCTCCAACCCGTGTTAGATTTTTTTTTTGATCAACCCACGTGTGCAAAAGATCCCTCAGAGAACCCCCCCCCCCCCCGGCAGTTTGGGCCTTGCAGGTGAGGCGCTGCTGCAGCTGTCCTCCTCGATCGGTTCCTTAGAGCGGCTGTTCCTGCTATCCAGGGCGTTACTGCGCATGGCGACTCCACGCTTCGACGCTCGACGGATTGATTTATTTGGCTGTGGTGGGGAAAAAACGCTTTGGGGTAGATCCCATTTTGGTTGGCAGGTGAATTCACCACCCATTTTAGAACCTTTTTTAGTGGGGATTGGGATGTTCACTGGGGGTACGATTTGGATTTTGACCCATGGGGGGATACCCTCCCACCAACTAACATGGAAGTGCACAACGCCCCTTTCTAAGAGGCAAGTAGTCTTTCCACAGGGGGTCTGTTTGTTTTTTGTTGTTTGTGCTGACTCATTGACCACACTCAAGGGATCGGAATTCCTACTTCAGTTGTTTGCTTCCTGATGCCGATGCGAGCTCAGGATGGCATCAACCAGCTCTCTGGCGACGTTGTCCTGGAAATTCCGCATGAGTTTACCTACTGCCTTGGTTCCGCGCAGTTTGGTCCTTTCGCGAAGATTCCTGCTCTCGCTGCGGCAAAGACCGGGCAGCTGAACGTCATGGCCATGCCACGCAGTTCTGGAGCAACAACATTTGCAAAGCTCCGTGGCTTCAAGAGGAATCTGGATCGATTTGGACCCCAGATCCCAAGTGATGTTTCTAGTTATGCACTGGTTTGATTGGAGATTGGATGTATGAGACCGGATCCATTTGGATCCCACGTGCTGGGTTTTTCCTCCATTCAGGCTTCTGCTGCGGATGCATGACGCTCCAGCCAAGATCAAGCTGAATGGCGAGCACGTGGAGCACTATGAGCTGGAAACCATCAACTTCTCCGTGCACATCATCGACCACGCGCCTTTGCCCTGCAGTGTGGCGCGCACGCCGGGCCAGGGCAGCTCCATCGGAGAGTACGTGCAGATGGGCTTGGACGACATGGGCATGCCGCTACAGCCGTGTCTGGAACAGGCGGGCATCTGGAGCAAGGTGGTGAACCTGCCCAACGGAATTGAAAGCACGGACTGGGCGTCCAACATGTCCAAGCCTGAGGCGCTCCGAGTTCAGCTTGCACAAGCCATCTTCCGGATCTCGCTTGGAGCCGTTAGGCTGCTATTGATTATTGACCCGCTGCGGAACTGCAACGAATGCGAGTTGGAGTCCGCGCGGATGACGTGGACGAAAGCTCTCGAACCCTTGAAGAGCCGGGTCCTTGTTTTGATTGTTGATCAGACCGGCGATCCTCGCCAGTGGACGCTGTAAGTCTTCCCTGCTGGGTTCGCAGAACCTGTGCCAGAGAGGTTGTGCGGACCTGGCGTCAGCGCCGAGAAATGTCTCACCGAAGGCAACGAAGTGCAGATGCCTTCAGGGTGCCGATTCAAGAATCGCTTAACTCGAAAAGCGAACGCGCACGGAGCGCGGAGCTCGAATGAAATCACAGCTTTGGGACAGAGATTCAAGCCGCGACCTGGGCTCGAGGAGCTGAAGATTCCATGGAGACGCGGGCGACGTGCTGGCTGACATTCGTCTTCAACCCTTTGACAGGGCTTGTCGGAGGCTTGTCAGAGAATTAAAACGAATTTATGTACCCTCCGGCTTGCATATTCCATGTTGGCCGTGCTTCATGTGATTGAGCAGTGAACCATGTGTCCTGCACTACAGGGCCTGGCCGACACTTTCACTTGGTTTTCTGGTTCACAGGGCCTTCTTTTTCAGCCGCTAGGCTCTTTTTTTAGCCGCTAGGCCGCTGACCGAGCAGTTCGACGAGGTGCGCCTTTCATGTGGCTTTAAATGGCAACACGCAGTGTAGTCAAGTGCACAAATCCTTTGGGTTTAAAGGATAAAGCTGGAATGGAACCATGTACTCAAGGTCTGAAGTATGAGGTGTTTTGTTCAAGCTTGCAGGTCCATGCAAGTGAGTACGGTGACAGTGTGAGCTTTCTCTTGCGCCACAAGGCAATGGAAAACGGCAACTTGTGCTATTCAACTATTCAGATTCCGCCACACGCTTAGCACTCAATCTCCATAGCTTTTGTGGGATGTGACTCAACGGGATGAATTGGCTGCCAGGCGAGCTTGGTGGTTGCTCTCTGCCTCTACGCGATGGCGCCGGTGTACTTCAAGTCGATGTGAACGGAAGAAGAAGAGCCCCGCAAAAAGAGAGAGATGACCGTGCGCTGTTTGTTCCGCATGTATCCAAGTACCTGATTTGAGCTTGTTGTGGCAAGTGCTACGGCTCAAGATGAGTTCAAGCGAATTAGGTGGGACTTAAGCTAAGAGCCAACATGCCTGCCACTCAGAGCACCGACTTGAATCGCATGCACTATTCAGTTCAACCAGGACGCAAACAAGTTATCCCCACATATGCAAATCATTGTGTTGCCCTTCTTTGCAGCTACATGGTGTCATGTTCTCAAGCGCATGTGCCGCTGTAGAGCCGGTCTCTGAGTTGACTCCTAGTTCGTGCTACTTCAACACCATTGGTGCATATGGCCGTGGTTGTCAAAGCCGTTCTGGGATCCCATTTTGGGGTAGGTGCACCACCCATTTTAGTCTATTTTAGTGGGGATTGGGATGTTCACTGGGGGTACGATTTGGTTTTGGCCCATGGCCATATTGGTGCAAATCCTGTCACCCAGGGTCGACATCTTGCCTGACGGAGACCTGAATGGACTGGCTGCAGGAGACCACGTGGTCCTGGAGGTCCGCGACGTTTGCTGCAAGTTTTTCAGCATGTTATGTGTCACTGGTTCGCACATCGGGGTGCCTCAAGAAAGGGAACCCCCAATTTGGCTTCCCTTTAAAACCACCCAAAAAAAGGGGACCCTCAAAAAAAGACACCCAAATAGCATTGCCACCATGTTCGTTCCCTTCATACGCTCGCTCTTGCGACATGGCGGCCCGGCCTCGCAGTGTCACAGGCTGCGTCTGGCTCCTTGCTGCAAGCGCTGCGCCTGCAAGATGGATTTTTGGCCATCCGCGCCGGGCGCGTGCAAACTTTCCAGGCCGGCCTGAGCCGTTCAATATATTGATATGAATATGTATTTATATATATATATATATGGTACCCCCCCTATATGTACATTATATGTATTATATCAATGTATAATATACACTGTGACAAGCATATTGTAGATCTATCTATCTATCTCTCTCTCTATATATGTATATACATATTCTGATTTGTGGTTTTGCTGTGGCGCCTCGCTCAGGTGGCGCGCAAGCTTCCAGCCGCCTCCAAAGTGAGGTACCCGCCTCCCTTTGCGCTTGACTCCGATGCCGGACGCCCAGGGTCAAAAAGCTCCGGCGGAGTGGCTTGAGCTTTCTGCCTCTTCAAGGCTTCAAACAATTCTTTGCCTTTTGTCTACACATCTCAAAACAGTTTCCGAAATGAATCCGCACCCAATCTTATGGACCAATGCAAAGCCAGGTTCCTTTCGGGGTGTCTTTCGGCACAGATGCGCTCCCGAGCTTCCCATCGGGGAGCCGAGGCCCTGCGGACATCGGCGCGGGCCTCCGAGCCGAGCGAGGCCGAGCTGAGCCACGCGAGCGCGACACGCTCCGAGGCCTTGGAGCGCGCGCGCGGATTTCTCGGAATGGACGAGGGGCAGGCGCGGCGCGGAAGGAGTTGAGCACGTCTTTGGGGGTTTGACAAGGCGAATGACTAGTTTAAGGTCATCGTTTTGAGGAGGTCCGTGGCGGATGCAAGTCTTCCTTTGCCACCAGGTTAGAGAGGCTCTGCAGCAATCCGGCGCGGATGACTTGCCGGTGGCTGGCGAGGCGCCTGCACAAATGGATAGGCTTGATGGACAGGCAGGCGACACATGCATGCGAGACAGGCAGGGCAGTATAGATAGGATTCGACCAGGGACAGGTGTAAGGTTTCTTCATGTGCCGCCAAAACGGACGGGCAAAAATCTATACTAGGGGGCCGGGCTCTTTTTGCCCTTGGGTTTGGTGTTTCAGGCCATTGCAGAGCGGCTCATCACCTTTTGCATCACGGGCCTGCCAGCGCCTTAGGCGTTTTCGAAGCCATGAGACTCCAGCTGCAAGGTGCTGGCACTGGCCCGTGGCAGATGCTCACAGCAGGCTCTGCCTTTCATTGACATCCTGCCTACTTGGCAAATTGCAGTGCAGTAAGTTTAAGAAGCCTTGCACAAAAAAATGTCAGGCGACTCGGCCTGAAACAGGCACGAAAGGGAATCATGTCAATGTGACCCTTCACTGCCTTCAGTTGCTAATGTGTGGCATTGCAGGCGAGAGACATGACGTTGGCCAGGGCTCCAAGGCCATGCCCGAGAAACGCTTTGACCTTGCTCCACTGACGATCACACAGACGCGCAGGGAAGTGTCAAACGTGGACGAGAGCTCAGGCGAGGTGCCGATGCCCGATTCCATTTTGGTTTGCTCGGCGACGAAGCCAGGCAACGCCTCTCCGGCATTGAAGTCAGACGGTGACAGCCTTTGACTGCCTGTGCTTGGCTCTTGCCGCTTCTGCCTCTCTTCGTCTTGTCTCATATGTAGCTTGGAGTCCAGTTCAGCCCAGGGAAAGCACGGGATGACGTCATTGCTGGAAAGATACAGGACTCCGCTTTGCAAGCGCAGCATGGACTTGTACATCGGAAGGCTTGGCACGCATGCCTCATGGTGCTTGGGCTTCCTGCTTCAAAATCTTTAGTTCCATCCATGTGAGCCACAATCAAAAGCCCGGGTAGATGAAGGTTGGTAAGGAACAGTCCCAGTGATTAATAGGCGCGGCCGCCTTTTGAATTGGTTTGGGTGCACCATTTGAACACGAGGTTTTGACCGTGAATCATGTGTATTTGTATCCACCAGGAGAAAGCAATTTCGACAGCGATCCACGTCGGTTGCCGCGGGCATCCTCCTTGGATTGTGGATAGCGTTTGCATCGTTGGACATTGCAAGATGGAAATCCCCTCCAAAACGGGTTGTTTTCGTAGTTTACCGTCCCAAGGGGAGCCATTGACAAAATGGTGATCATTTGTTTGTGGCTCGCTTCAAAAACAGCTCGAAAGCAAAAACAAGGAACCCTCCAGAGAAGACACCTTTGGGGTTTGTCTGGGAACAGAGAGATCCTCCAAGGCACTTTCCCATTTCTCTAGAAATGAACGGAATCAAGGGGCGCCCGGGGTAAACAAAGGGGGAAACCAAAGGTGTCCTCCAAAAGAGACACGGCTATGATTTTCAAGTTAAGTGGAACCCCCAAAATGGTTGGTGAACATGACCCGCCATGTCAATGATGTCCACCCTTGGGGGTCCTCTGCGCAAAATCCATACCAGACCCAAATGGCTGTGTCTTGAAATAGGGGGCCCCCAAAGAGGTACTCAACAAAAACACAAATTTGCTGGTACTCAACAAAAAGCATAAATTGTTGGTACTCAACAAAAGCACAAATTTTGTTATTCCCTGGCACAAGTGTTCCCAAGGTCTGCTGCAAGGGCGGCAGGTGCTGCCGCGGCGATGACGGTAGAGGGCTATGCGCCAGCCTGGCTTCGAATTAGCGAGTCAGAGCCTGTCAACTTGGGGTTGGGTTTTGGTGGGGCAAGCCGTAATTATAGCCTTTAAATTGGGAGCCCGCGGACATCATTGCACGTGAGGATTGAACCGAAGTCCATAGACTCTCATGGATGTGCCTGTTTGTGGCAACTCTCCTCCCCTTTGAGGGTTGGTTTCACAGGTGCACTAGCAGTAAAACAACCCTTTCTGGAGTCCCGCCATTTTGAGACAAACCCTAGTGGGATTCCCATGTTTGACACCAGCGCATCCCGCTGTACACCTTGCATTGGACACAAAGGCGTTGCAGATTCATGGCGTCATGGCGGATGAGTGGTTACGATGTGCGGTGAAGAAGGGCAACTTGCAAATGTACACGACTAGGTCTTGCCGGCTTGACAAATCTCGTTCTCCTTGAAGCTCTTCTCAGTCTGGGCCTGCCAGTCTAGAAACCGGTTTGGATGTGGCTTTTGTGTATCCACCCGGGTAGGATATTGAAAGAGTACAAACAGATGACTCAAAAAGAAGCAACCCGGGGAAGAATAGGTGCAATCCGCCAAAAGCGCATCCAAATCGTTTTCCAGAGCCAGGCTGTACAAAGAAATCGGGCGGCATCGCGATCAGCTGGATGGCAAGAACATCAGTTCGGACCAGTTCGCGGCGGCTGCCTTGGATTCACACGGCGGCGGGCCTTGCAATACAACGCAAAGTCCACTGTTCTCAACCCCCCCCCCCCACCAAAGGGTATTTCAAGAATCCTATAATAGCAATGTCAGACACATGTGCTGGTCCGTGCCATTACCCATCCCTTTGGGCAAGGGGTTTGGGTTTGAGGAGAAGGTGTGCGAAAGCACCGTCAGCTCTTCCGGGAGAGCCATTGGCAGCCTGGCTGGCGCTGCGATTGGGCAGGTGCGGGGCGTGGGGGCGGGGGGGCGAGGGGGGTGGTTCGATGTCAGTGAGTGAAAAAGCCAGGGATGTCCGCCTCCAGTCGGAGGGATAGAAGGGGTTCTGGCAGGGATTTTGGTAAGACTTTGGGCGCAGAGTCGCAGAGGCTTCCATTCCAGTTCCTGTCGTCGGTGCTGTGATTGGTGGAGTCGCAGGCGCGTGGGAAAAGCCTCGTCGGTCAGCACCGACTTGCATGAGGTCCTTGACATGGTTGTTGTTGGGAAACATTTTGACATGTTTGCTTATTGTGGTTTAGTGGGAGATCCCCACTTAATTGCTATTTTTCCTTTTTGTTGCTCCCCTTTCAACGTCAACCAAGTTTGAATCCCCCACTGAACTTGCCGCTGGCAACTGATCACTCGACACAGTAGCAGCACGGGCATTGTGAATTGGGACTTCCTTTGTTGCGTGGCAAGCGGCGGCAAAAGTACTGGTTGTTGTGAGCCGGTGTGAATTGGCATGAATTGTTTGCATACTTTTCTGGCTAGATACCACCTTAAAAGGGCTAAGGGCCGTGGCACTGCTCCAAGTAATGAAAAAGCGGAAACGCAATCCGCGCATCTTGCTTGCAGCCATCTCACTGATGGTGACACAGCAATGGAGTCGGCTTATGTTGCAAGGTCAGACATTGGGACTTGTGGTTCGAGTCTCGGCAAAGCAATCGCGAGGAGCCGCGTGCGGTGGCTTCTATGCGAATAGCTTGGTTCGCGGGGCGTGGCGACTCTCAGGCTGGCTGTTGATGTCAGCTTTGCTTCAGATTGATCGCGTCAGGTGGATCAGCCAAGGGAGGTGACGACATTGTCCGCTGCGACACCCTGCCACGCTTCACTTTGCCGGCGATGCGAATCACCGCTTTGAGACATGGGGGTTGATCAATATTCCGTTAAAGGCCCCAAAATGACCCTGGTTAACTTTTCCCATTTTGTGGTGAAAGTCATCTTTTTTCGGGGTTTCCCTAAACTGACCCCATGTATAGGACCTTTTCATCAAGCCCCACATCTTAGATATCTTCGCGAGTGAGCTTTGACCAGGTGGAGCATGCGCCAGAGCCAGATCATCCAGCACTCGCACGCGAGGCAGAGGGAAGGATAGATCACGTTGTGGCTGACGTGGCTGACGTGGCTGACATTTCTTTGTCTTTAAAACTGGCGAATTGCAAGACGTGGATCAGGCAAACCCCGAATCGTGGTTCTTGTAGAGGACAGATGGGTTGCTTCTCCTAAACCAAGCCACCAATCCGACTACCCCACCAATTGGAAGGAAGCTGAATGGAGCGAGATCTGTGAGTTTGAGCAGGAACCTGTGGCTCGGGAACCGGCTCGTTCCAAAGACGTGGGATGCAGCGGCGAGTCGGAGCCGAAGCTGACGGAGGACTTGCTGTGACGGGAATCGTAACGAAGGTGTGGGCCACAATGGTTGGCGCTGGGCCCTTCTCGCATTTTCCACACCTCAAAGAGCAGGTGCCAGAGCAGGTGCCAGAGCAGGTGCCAGAGCGTCTCACCATGGTTTGCACCGGTTGGACTGGGAAAATGCTGGGCGAGTCTGGTTTCACGATGGCGCAGGTGCGCATAGCTGGTGCGGACTGGATGCGTGCAGCCTTTGGGTCTAGGGAGTTTAGTAGCTCAAAGCAGGCATGACACATACAAGCCGGAACAAGCCATCTTCAGCAGTCAAAGACGTTGCGCAATTCGGCTACGTCCATAGAAAGTCCTGGGGTCAAGCAAGTCATGGGCACGGGTAGATGTCTAGCTCACATCTACATTGTTTACGATCTTTGTCCAAAGTCACTCATGTGCCGTATGTGCGGAACTCACAGTGCCGTTTCCGATTCTGTTCATTCTCCTGTCGCAGCCGGCACCATGTCAAGCATGACAGCGGAAGAGGCAGGGAGAGGTTTCGCTTGCGAAGACATCAATATTTCGACTCCCTCTGTGGATACATCGTTTTTTTTTTGGGGGGGGATCACTACTGTGTCTTGCGGCTTGCACAGGTGCTACTTGTGGCCGGCAAAGCAATGGGAAGATCGCCAGCGGACCTGGTGCCTATTGTGACGCGTGTGGTGAAGGCGAGCTAAACACGTGGTCCAAATGACCTTTGCCTTTTCCTCGTCTTGTGCAGCCTGACTTTGAGCATTTTACGTGTTTCCACCGTGTTTTGTGGGATTATGTTTTAACAGTCGGAGGGCTGCACGAGGCAAACCTCGTAGCACTGAGTCGCAGAAGGCTAAGAGTGTCTTCATTTGAAGTGCACGGCATCGCTAGGAGAACTGGCATGAAACTGCCGCAAGTCTGGCAGCGCTCACGGAGGCTCAGTGGAAAGAGATGGGAGTTCCAGGACGATCGTCAAGTGCGGAACGGAATGGGGGGAGCGCTTGCCGAGGAATGCGTGGGTGCACAGTGTGGCTGGAGACACAAGCATGTCTCTAGAGGGTCAGGAGTCTGTGTGCCGTAATTGCTCAGGAGCCTTAGTGCAAGAAGTGAAGAAGGTGCTGACCGGCGGAGACCGCCCTACACATCAGGCAATGGCCTTTCACAAGAATAAGGGAGTTACCTCCTTGAAATGGGGGTACGTACTACCGTCTTGTTTGTTGGGAAGAAGGGCGAGGGCTGCACCTCTTTCACTGCAAAATGCAGCTCCACATCACCCCCCAGCGTGTTCGCAGGCGCGTGCGAACTTCATGATCAAGATTGGCGACGTGCTCGAAGGTCGTCTCCTGTCCATGGAGAAGGCGAAGCCCTTCGATTTGCCAATGGCCATCCACATTCAGCACCTGGAGCGCACCTTGGCCTCGAGCTCTCGTGTCCTGGCGAAGGCCGGTGAGATTTGGCCATGGGTCATAACCTATACCGATCCCATTTTGGGGCGGAACACCCATGCACCACCTATTTTGAGGTTCACCAAGGGTACAGGGTTTCGACCCACAGCCATATGCTGTGTGCCTCGACCGGGGAAGCTCAGCTCAGGTTGCCGCGTTTTTTTTTGGCTCGACAGGTGTGCGTGATCGACAGCAAAGCTGGAACATGGACCATCTGGCAAGCCAGCGGCGTGTGTTGTGTCGATGGAGACCGCGAAGTGCTGGATCTCAACTCGATCGAGCAACTCGATGGCGATGAATGATGAAACCTGAGGCAATCGCGGCAGACATGACGTCTTGTCCTCGCTCAAATACCCCCACTCCTGAGTTGTTTTGGCCCATCATGCCCTTCGCACTGAGGAAAGTTGAGTGCTCGACGAGCGTTGCGCCATTTCAATTCAGTGGCAAGTTCGATTTGCGCTGCAAGAAAGCAACTCTGACCGGGCAGAATGTGTCCTACATGCATCACACTCAAGGCTTGGCCAGCTGTATTGTGTACATTGGCTAACAGTTGTTTGATATCTCTGAAGTACTGTAGATGCAGGCGTGCTTGAGACTCTGGCGTTGCCGCCTCTCCGAGAGGCAAATGGTTCTCCAAGCCAGCTCCGGAGCACTCCTTGTACTTGACCCTGAAGTCCTCCGAGTGTCAGCGAGATGCTGCCGCAGCCTCGCCTGCGGAGGCCAACATGATCGTGAAGCTTATGGAGGTGGAGAAGGACATGGTGTCGGCTTCTTCGCTGGCAGAGGAGCTGGATGTAGGCCTGCAGCCCTTCCAATCCCTTGATATTGCGCCTGGGCAAAGTGCTTGGTGGATGCGGCATCTCAGCTTCCGTCAGAAGGGTCACTGAAACAGCTGACACCAATCGACACCAATATCCACCGCTCCAAGACCGACACTTTTGGATTTGACGTTTTTGACCAGGGTCTTTGGACAGATTTCTAACTAGTTCCTTCACGCTTCCTGCTTTTCCCGCCACGCCTAGACTATGGTATGATATGCACGATGTGGCATGGCATGATATGGCATGGTATGGTGTGGTATGGTGTGGTATGGTGTGGGTATGCATTAGCACGTAGACTCTGGACACGGCTTCGGCGTGAGGTGCGTTCTTGGCTTCAGCGCTTGCAGCTCTCGAACAAGTCGGAGCTACCACAGGCCGCCGCCGCTACCGTTTGGCCGGGTGCGGGGGCTTTTGGGTTTCAGCTTCGAGGCCATGCTGACGGGTCCAACGGGCAGCGGCAAGAGCTATCTGCTCAACGCAGTGCTGGGACACATTGGACTCGTACCGTCGGATTGCTCCACAGGCCGGGTGCTCCGAAGCTCATGTTCTTGGAGTTCTTGAGTTCAGGCCGAGCAGTGTCAGCAGCCAATGTTCGCTGCAGCTACAGACCCTGGGTTCCGTCCTTGCAAGACGGGCCGAGCGCTGAGACGTAGCCTTCACAGGTGTACCTTTCGCGCCTGCAGAAGATGAGTCAGGCGTTCATGACATTTGAATTGAGCTGGTTCTGAGGCCCGGCGAGTGGTTGCTGAGCAGCCATAGTGCTGATGAGTCTTGCTCCTTGAATGTCCTTGGCCATAAGAGACGCTTGGGCGAACAGGGGAAATGCAGAGGGGCCAGGGCTTGCCCCGTTGCTGCGGCCGAGTAAGGATTTGGCGTGGAGATCGATCTTGTGACTCTGGACGAATGGAAACAGGAATGCGCAGAGTATGTCAGCCAACTGGCACACTATTGGCTTGAGGAGCGTTTTGAGCAGTGCCTCTTGAAGCTCGGTGATTTACCAGCCAATACCTGGCGTACTTGGATTGTCAGATTGTCAGACTGTCTAATGCTTGGCACTTGTGTTTTGCTCTCAGGAAGAAGCGACCGCAAGATGCAGAATCGGGCGCGCAGCTGGCGTGGGACAAGCTGGTGGCCGTATATTCCCATGACTCCCTTACGAGTGCCTGAAAGCTCAAAGCGGGCGCATACAAACTTTGATTCGTTTGCTCGGGGCTGCTCTTGGTTTGGCTGCGACCTGCTACAACCTGTTTGGGACTCAGAAGTTCTGTGACGAACGGCAGGTCCACCTAGAGTTTCTACGACTGACCACCGACACGGAGACAAGAGGATTATTGCAGTGATCAAGTTGTTGGAACAAATAGCCATCCAGAGAACAGAAGAAACCATGATTGCTGTGAAGTTTGAGCGTAGCTTGAGACTTGCGTGCTCCGAGGCGGGAGGAAAAGAAACTGGTCATCGGCGGACGAGTTAACCAACCATTTGAACAAGCTAGACAAGGCAAGCGTGGTGGTGAAGAAGCTGGGGAAGTCTGTGACTCGGGAAGAGAACGATGCCACGAAGTTCAGCGACTTCATCAAGCAGTACGTACGATCGGACACACCAGCTCAGAGCTCAGGTCTTGTGACTCAATCCTTGGAAGAAGAGCGTTAATCGATTCCGTTGTTTCCGTCCGGGTTCCAGCCACCAAGGCTGAGGGGCGGGAGATGCGCTATTGGCCAGTGGTCAAGGATGTCCATCTCATGGGCCCTTTCGAGCGCCTCCGGGGCTTCAAGCACCTCATGGATTGCGTGGCCTGGCAGTCACCAACCTTTTTCTAGATGCAGGGCCTCAGGTGTGTCGAACTTGACGGGCTGATGCTCAGGGGTAGATCCAATTTGCTTCGGGGTTGCGCTGCCCGTGGCGGAACCAGTTTGTGTTGAGGTTGGCTGCGGGGACAGCAACCGGGCGCGCGATGTCTTGGCGAAGAAGCGCGAGAAAGAGTCGGACGTGGTCTTTGTGGTCAGCGACATAGCGCGCTGCGTGAGCAATGCAGTCACTGTGGACCTCTTGAAGAACCAGCTCCGATCAACCTTGCTGCGAGTATCCCAGTCAGATCTTGCCTTCGTATGTACAAAGGCGGACAGGCGCTTAGTTTGTCCTTCGTGCTTTGCCTTCGCATAGCTCCCACTCATTGCTCCCCCCACTCAAGCATCTCGAGGAAGTGATCAACGAGCGGGAGGCCAAGGACACTCTGAGCCTAGGAGTTGATGCGACCATGAAGGAGTGCATCGTTTCAAGGAATGAGCAGGTGCGGAAGAATTTGAAGAAGGAGATGCGGCAGATGTTGCGTGACATGCAGCGTGGAGACGCGGACGACGACTTCTCCTGGCTCTCCTGTAGGGTCTTTTGCGTCGCGACCAAGGCCTACATGACACTGAAAGGGGTTGAAACGAGCCACTCCGCGGTGGATGACCTCACGTTGAGCGACACTGAGGTTCCCCACCTCGTGCAAGAGATTCAAGCGTGGCTTGTCCAGGGAGAACCGGCTGTCTCTTTCTCCTTGTAACTTTTGAAGGGATTTGTGAAGTGTCCCCCTTGCGTTGCGCCTCCGTCAGAACTCCGTGGGCAGGGTTCTCCGTTGGACGTCCGTCAAACGGAGGCCAGGTTGGCTTTTTGTTTACTTTGTATGTGACTTCGTGCGACTTAGTGCCTTAGCTAAGGCAGGCGTTGCGCTACTCGAACAAGAACTCCAAGCGCGTGATGACCAACCTGTTGGAGGTGGCTGCAGCGATTCGCAGCCACCTTGGGCACGGAGAAAGCCTGGAGGAGCACAAGGAGCTCTGCAAGGCAGCCTTTGAGGAGCCGCTTTCCTGACGTTAGGACTTCAGTGCATATTTTGTTGCGCCAATATGTGCAGCTTCATTGGCGCTGTTGCTAAGTGGATCTGTTCCGATTTTCCGAATCTGAGGCAGATCTCTGCCTTCAAAGCTGAGTTGGGTAGGCGCCTGGACCAGTTCGCGCGGAAGGTGGCGCAGATCTTTGACGAGGGCTTGTTGTCAAGCATCAAAGAGGGTTCCCGCGTGGCAATGCGCGGGTCAGTGAACACCGCTTCAGCCTGGCACGGCTTTCACCCCAGCGCCTACAACGCCGCTGCGCGCAAGGGCGGCATCAACCCCAATTCCCGGCGGGGCCCCATTCATTGGCCAAAAGAGCTTAGCAGACCTTGTTGCTCGGATCTGTTTCAGATGGTTCTGGCGCACCACTAGTTCTCCCCCGGTGTTTTGGGCGGAGCTAGCCGCAGAAGTTGTCGTTCTGCATCATGAGGCTACGACAGCTTCCAGCCAAAGTGGATGGAACTCTTCGGCAACCAGTTGCCGAAACTGTATGACGAATGGCAACAAATTGTGGAAGAGGAGGCGTCTGCATTTCACGATCGCATGGCAAAGCAGCTGCCGCAGATAGGAAGCCTCCAAGAAATAAGAGATGGCAGCGACATTGCTGCTTACTTGCAGAGGGTCCGCGACGACAAGGATGATGAGGAAGCCTTCTTAAAGCGGGATTTGTGTGATGAAGTCACGCAGAATGTCATTGGGAGCATGAAGGGGCCCTTTGAAGAGTGCAAGCAGATCAAGGGCAAAGGCAGCTTTGCCCTCATGAAGGATCACATCGACCGTTCAGTCCCGGCCTCAACAGTTTGCCGGTCGGAGCTCTCATTGCACGCTTTTGCCTCGTCTTGCCTCATTTTCCATTTCTTCCCACCTGACTCTCGCTGTCGTCTCCAGCCTCAGGTCAAACGGATTCAATGGGAGGCCATCACAGAGGGCCTGGTGCAGGGATGCAAGGAGTTCTATCTCAGCTTCGGCGAGATGAGGGAGGATGCCTTGGAACAGGTGCCGAAGCGACTTCACGAAGGCTCGCCGTCGGCCAGCTTGAACATTTGACTGAGCTAGCAAACGACGAAAAGCTCTATCACTTTCTGGTGCTTAGCAGGGAATGAGGGAATGACCCCTATAAACCATTCTATTGGCGGGTTCGTTGAAGGGGATCCCTGGGCTCATTCCCACATTCCCTGCCTACCGCACCAGCCAAATATCATGTTTCTCCGTGGAACGCGCGCGGCTTTCATGGAATTCCTGGTCCTTTCCCCAGGCTACCGTCCGCTTTGGCAGTCCCTGGACCAGCAGGCGCTGGCCCAGTGGAACCGTCTCAAAGAGGCGATGCTGCCGGCGGTCGATCGGATCAAAGCGGACGTGAAGGCGTTGAAGGAGCGAGTGGAGCAACGGGAGGCATGCTGCTCTTCCTCTGTGAAAGATGGAGAAGATTCATTGCAAGCCATCGAAGACATGGAAGACATCGAAGACATCGAAGACATCGAAGACATCGAAGACATCGACATGGAGGAGGAACACGAGAGTGGTTCCAACGAAGGTGCAGAGTCGGATCAAGGAGCTGAATCATGGCACTCCGATATCGGGAGCGAACCCGAGGAAGACATGCCGACAGCTTCCCCAAAAGTCGCAGAAGTTGCAGAAGTTGCAGAAGTTGCAGACCTGAAGTCAGAGGATCCGGTCTCGCCGGAGGAGGCTCCGAGCGACACTGAGACGAAGGGGCTGAAGCGGAAGCGCGAGGCAGGATCTTCCTCGGGCCGATTCGGCGCATCATGCTGCCTAGCGCTTGCCCAGCACTCGCTGCATTTTGCTTGTCCTCAACAACCATGGCATTGTCATGTGTTGTGTGGGCCCTGAAGGACACTGAAAGCCTCCGTGTCGCTGAGAAGGATACGCCGACCCCTTGTTATGCCGTCTCTTTGACGCAGTAGATCAGTCGGTTTTTCTGTACAGACATTGGGAGGGGCCTGTGGACACCTGGGGTAGAGGCCAACCGCTAGTGCCTCTGTTGGGGATGCGGCCATGTTTGCAACCGCTGCCTGAAGTGGCGACCGCTGTGGGGAGGGAGCCCATGTCAGGCAAAACTGGTGCTGCTGGAAGCTTTGCCAGCCGAACAATCTTGGGTACATCTTTGCAAGCTTTGCAACTCATTGGTACTGTCATGATTCCAGCATGTCACTGCGCTTGCACAGAGGACTGGAGGGGAACATGGCTCCACGCGAATGTGCAACGCTCCCATTCCGTGTCAGATCCACCCCCCCTGGTCTCAGCATGTTGCCATTCTCAACAAAATTTATGTTCATTCGCTGTATTTATATTTTCATCATTTCATCTCATCCCAGCTCATCTCATCACTATCAAGTTACATGACTCAAGCGCAATCAAGTTGCAGGCAACCAAACTTGGGCACGATGGTTAATGATGGTCATGGCGATGTATCAATCCTAGTCCACGATAGTCGCTGTGCTTCTGGCTCGAACATTCCAAGCCTAACATAACGTCTAAGTACACTACGCACAAACACACGGACACAAACACACGCAAGCAAACAGATCAGCAAGGAGACAAGCAGGCAACAGCATGAAGGAACTTCTGGCGAAGCTGAAGTTGACGGAGGAGTTATTGTGGTAACGAAGACGTGGCTGTGCCAGAAAGGTTTGCACATCTTGAGCAATCAAAGGTCAAAGGTGTTAGGTCAATTCGGCGACAAGTATTTCAAGTCAAAATGGTCAGACAAGTCACGGGCAGATGCCTAGCTCGGGTACCGAGATCGCAATGTCCTGGATTGGCTCCTTGCGTCAGTGAGCCATGGCACTGAGCTGGTGCGTGCCAAGACTTCGAGGACTTCAGAATTGGGGCGGAGTTGGAGTGGACAGCCCATTTCGGAGCCCAGCTGTGATTCAGACTTTTCCTGTTGAGCTTACGCCATCCAGGAAATGCAAAATGATGCTCTCATCCAGCGGCTGAAGGACCTTTGGTTGGGAAACCGGCAGGGAGTGTCAGGTAATATAGCCAGGTGCAACGCAGAGCCTGTCAAGCCTTCAGAGTGTGCACAATGCAACAGGTCATTGCACACTTCCTTACTTTTTGGATAGCTCGGTGTTTACGGAACCCAAAAGGCCCGCGTTTGTTTGGGACAGAGCGATCCATGGACCGATCCATCGGGGCCTCGGCGACCGGCCGAGCGACTGCCAGGGCGAGCTTCAGGAAGCCGCCGAGGCGGGCATCGCGGAGTGCCGCGCGCGTCTTGGCCGAAGGAAATGACTCGAAATGACTCGAAGGAGTTGGAGTCGCCGAGTGGAGAGCTGGGGTCAGGGAGTTGGGTGAGGAGTTGAGGTTGCAGTTGGGCAGAGGGGTTCGGGGGCGGGGGGTGTGGAGAGGTTGGGTTAGAAGAATGAAGTTGGGTGTGGAGAGGGTTAGGCGGGGGTCCCATTTGTCTGCCCATTTGGGACTCAAGCCCCAAAACATGGTGGTAGGGTTCCCCTTTTGTGCCCAATGGACTCACAGCTTAAGAATTGGTGTGGTTCACTGCAGCCTTGGCTTTGCGTCCTTTTGGCTATCCCGAAAACGGAACCCTGGTTGCTTTGTGGCAAGGAACGAACCACATGTTCAAGAGATCAGTTAGAGCGTTGGGCTGCCCACCTGTGTCCAAGACACGTTTGAGTTCAAATGATCAGGGTGCCACAACATGCCGATCTTGGGTCCAACCGGATCACCTTGAAGTTTTTTTTCAGACTGCCCAATTTTTGTGCCTTCCTTTTCCCTTTGACCATGTGTTCCATCAGGGCGTGGCTTTCTTTCCCTTTTTTCCGATGTGTTCCGTGACTGAGGGCCGAGGACTTGCGGAAGCGGAACGATGACCTGCAGAGCGAGCTGGTGGAGTGCAAACTGTCCCCGCCGCTGAGCACCTTGAGCACCAGCAGCGAGTGGCGATGGCCCACGCGCTCCAGCGGGGTGAAAGCGCGGGGCAGCATCACCAGCAGTGAGGGCGGCGTGGCCGGGCCGTTGAGGACGGAGAGAATGAAGGGGAAGACTCCCCTGCTGCGAAAGAAAGAGAAAGAAGGAAAGAAAGAAGACACTGGACAACAACAACAACAACAACAGCAAATAAACAGATCCACAAATAGAGCAGGGAATAGGCAGCTGAGTGTGCCTTTCTGTTCCTGTGCGATGCCTAGTTGTTGGATTCATGGCAGCAGCTGGGACTCGGTCTGATCCGCGAAATGAAGGACATGTCTGCCACTTAAGGAATTTGAAAGAGGATTTCACATAGATCCTAATGACTACAGCCTTAATTGGCTGGGTTCACAGATATATCCTCTTCCTGCTCGCAGGAAGCAGCACCTTGCAGCTCAGTTCGATGCTGATATGGATGAGTACATCCGCGAGAACGAGGAGCTCAAAGAGAAGGCTCGACATTTTCTGGCTGCGCAACTTTTCTGCATACATGGCCGTGGGTCAACACCAATGGGATCCCATTTTGGGGTAGGTGCACCACCCATTTTAGTCTACTTTAGTGGGGATTTGACCCATAGCCACATCGATGTTAGTTGAAACAGGTCACAACGCTGGAGAAAGCCAACCGCGAGCTGGAGAAGGTAACGGCAGAGATCAACGAGAATCAGCCGAGATCTCCCCAATCACCAGCAGGCCGAAACCCTCTAGCTGCTTGAATGTCAAAAAACGAAATGCTTGGCATGTGCTTTAGGCTCAGCGAAGGTGGGACTTCAGGCTGGGTGGTGGGAGTGGAAGTTGTCTGGTCTTTTCAGCTGCGAAGGTCCAACACGTCGCCCGCAACATTGCACGGGACCGTGCTGAAGAAGTGGGGCCCTCATTGCCAGCGCTTTGCTTTTTGTCGCATAGAGTACGTAGCCTTTGTAGGAGCTTAAGCGGGAAGTGGAGATCGAAAAGTGTGAAGTGGCGGCACTCCAGCAATCCCTCGAGAAGTTCAAAAGAGAGGCGCGATTTGCCTTTGCATGTTCTCGGGTCAGGATGGTCAGGTGCCGCTCACGCATTGCAGGCTGCTTTTGAGCTGCAGAAAGCGCGCGCAGAAGTGGAGGAACGAGAAATTCGATCCAGCAGCTTTGTCTTGCCGCGCAGTGCGCGCAGGAGGAGAGAGCAGCAAAGGAACGCGACATTCGAAAGACGGAGCAAGCTCGCGAGAAGGCGCTCCGCGAGTAAGACGATGCAAACGGAGTCTCCATCAGCTTTGAACAGTTTGGTCTTGGTACATGGCCCCATGTCTAAAGGTCTTGGTGCATGGCCCCATGTCTAAAGGTCTTGGTGCATGGCCCCATGTCTAAAGGGTAGTGGAGGCTCCAGAACGTTTCCAACTGTCAGGAAGTCCAATGGCTCCACAACGAGCTGGATGCGGCAAAGCTTCGCTACATAGCCAGAGGCGTCCCACGACAGTCTCCTGGGCCCAGTGAGGTGCCGGCTTTCGGCAAGCCCGAGAAGATGGCCAGCGGCTTGCCCGACGGGTCAATATGCAGAAGGTAGTCAAGTGCAATTTCTGGGCACATGTCCCCAAACAATGGGGTGCACACTATCCAAATTTCCGCTATGGGCGGGGTACTCACCAGAGTATTTAATGTTATCGAAGACAATCAAGTTGGCGGTAGCTCAAATGACAATGATGTGACACCGTGGGTGGTTGGTACTAGGCATCATGTTTCAAGCAGCAAAGTAAGATTTGATGTTCTCCACACTTTGCCTGACGCAACAGGCCCACAAGCTTGGCTGAGGCATTCTTATCGAAGAGCCTGCAAGCCTGGCGGACGAGTTGGGTCACTTCGTTTGGCCAGCTGAGGAGGAGCTGCGGGGGGGCCGCGGGAGAAGCAAAACACCGCGCTTTGTGTCAGGTATGCTGAATATATCCTAAATTTGAGCGAAGGGTTCCCGAAGCTGCTTTTTTTTGTTTTCAACTGCCTGGGATTGGCAGCTGCTGTTCGGCTTTGTTGCCGGCGGATGCTGGCGGATGCTGGCGGGCTCGATTCCTCAAGCCCGGTGGTCTCACGTCTAGGGCTCCAATCAGGCCAAGGGCTCGGGTTTTATTGGAATTTGATGCAACATCTGCCATCGTGCTGCTCAAACCCACGCTGCACCCACTGTGCTTTGTTTGGGGCAGGTATTTTTTGTTGCTTTCAGGGTTGGCCACGTCCTTAGCGGTTGACCAGCAATTCGCGCATCGGGGCATAGGTCTAACAAATCTGGCTTGGCTCTTGCGGACGCCTCAGCTTGCCTCCGAACTGAATCACCGAATCATCCAAGGCCCAAGGCCCGAAACATCGCGAAGGTTCCCACACAAAACCATATGTTCACCAGGGGTACAGGGTTTTGACCCACATGTTGCGGAATTCAACACCATTTCATCACTGAGCTCAGCTGCTTTTCAATTACTGACTTCAGTGATTAGTAGTCACTGAAGTTGGCTCCTGATTGCTGAAGTCGGTGACTTTCAATAGCTGAGTTCAGTCCACTGCTCCACTGGCACAGCTTATCGGCGCTCATCGCTGAAGCAATTTGTTAGTTGGTGTTTGTGTGTGTGTGTAAACACCAATTTTCATGATCTGTGTCTTTGCTTCTGTTTTGTTGGGCAAGACATGCCCATGCATATGATTTAGGGTTTGGGCTATGATTTTGGGTTTAGGGTCAACCCTAAATCATGATGTGTTTCATGAGATGCCCATGGCATTGCCGCACATTTTTTTCCCGTGGCGCATCGAAAAAAGGACTCCAACCTGGAGGCGGAGATCAGTGAGCTGCGAGAAGAGCTGCAGATGATGGAGCAATTCCACGCAGCGGAGACTGAGTCCAGTCACAGGGCGAAGGAGGCGCCTCCGCAAGAAAACGAAACACAAGAACCACGGAGGTTCTACGCTTTAGAAGGGATTGAGACTGAGAGGGTTTCAATGGCCGTTTGAAGATGTGCCTTTTGTTTGCAATGCATTTTCTTCGGGCCTTTTGCCTGTTTGCATTCATGGCCTTTATGGCAGTTCGTCGGATCTTGCTTGCGGTTCGTGGCTCGTGGCTCGTGGGTTTCACTCAGCCCTAAGCTGCGTACTCCTTGACTGCCATTGGGTTGGATCTTTAGTTTAACTTCTTGGGAAATCAAGGGGCGTTGAACGCAACTCACAAAAGTTAAACCTTTTGCAGAGGGATCAGCAGCAACCAAGACGCCAACGGGTCTAGGAGCTGGCGAAGACAGAGGTCGCCTTGAGGACTGAGATCCAGGAGCCGAGTTGCAGTCGAACCGCGAGCCTCGAGGGTGTTTTAGCGACCAGCAAGCTTCGCCTGTGAGCCAAGCCAAAGCCCAAAAGCCCGAAAGCCCGAAACGAAACGTGTGCAAGAGAAGTTCCAGACATGTTGCGCGCCTTAGGTTCCTAGGTCTGTTGCCAACTAGGCAAGCAGAAAGCGCAATGAGCTTTGCTTTCCAGGAGGTTCAGGGTCTGCGTCGCGCGCTGGAAGCTCAACGAGGCGAGGCCAAAGAGCACAGACCATCGGGCCCAGGGAACATTTGGCTGGGAACATTTGGCTGGGTGACAGGTGCGGAAGTCAAGACCGAGAAGATAAAACCATCTGAAGAAGCTGAGACTGCTGAGAAGCCTGCCAAGGCCGAGAAGGCCTTTGCCGCTTGCTTGAGTCCATGTGTTTCGGCACAGTCGTTGAAATCAATACGCAGCGATGGAGAAGCCTGAAAAGGCTGAGACAGCTGAGAAGCCTGCCAAGGCCGAGAAGGCCTTTGATGCTTGCTTGAGACAATTTGTTTCTGCACAGTCGTTCAACATGCACCGGTGGAGAAACCTGAAAAGGCTGAGACAGCTGAGAAGCCTGCCAAGGCCGAGAAGGCCTTTGACGCTTGCTTGAGACAATTTGTTTCTGCACAGTCGTTCAACATGCACCGGTGGAGAAACCTGAAAAGGCTGAGACAGCTGAGAAGCCTGCCAAGGCCGAGAAGGCCTTTGACGCTTGCTTGAGACAATTTGTTTCTGCACAGTCGTTCAACATGCACCGGTGGAGAAACCTGAAAAGGCTGAGACAGCTGAGAAGCCTGCCAAGGCCGAGAAGGCCTTTGACGCTTGCTTGAGACAATTTGTTTCTGCACAGTCGTGGAACATGCACCGGTGGAGAAACCTGAAAAGGCTGAGACAGCTGAGAAGCCTGCCAAGGCCGAGAAGGCCTTTCCCGGTTGCTTGAGTCCATGTGTTTCTGCACAGTCGTTGAAATCAACGCAGCGATGGAGAAGCCTGAAAAGGCTGAGACAGCTGAGAAGCCTGCCAAGACCGAGAAGGCCTTTGACGCTTGCTTGAGACAATTTGTTTCTGCACAGTCGTTCAACATGCACCGGTGGAGAAACCTGAAAAGGCTGAGACTGCTGAGAAGCCTGCCAAGGCCGAGAAGGCCTTTGACGCTTGCTTGAGACAATTTGTTTCTGCACAGTCGTGGAACATGCACCGGTGGAGAAACCTGAAAAGGCTGAGACAGCTGAGAAGCCTGCCAAGGCCGAGAAGGCCTTTCCCGGTTGCTTGAGTCCATGTGTTTCTGCACAGTCGTTGAAATCAACGCAGCGATGGAGAAGCCTGAAAAGGCTGAGACTGCTGAGAAGCCTGCCAAGACCGAGAAGGCCTTTGCCACTTGCTTGAGACAATTTGTTTCTGCGCAGTGATTGAAATCAACATGCAGCCATGGCAGGTTGAGCCCAGGGAAAAAACGAAGGATGCGAAGAATGCGACTGCGCAGGATGCATCTGACAAGAAGGGCCTGAAAGCTACAAAGGATGTGTCAAAGGATGCGAAGGGCATGGAGTCAAAGAATGACGCCATCAAGAAGGAAGCGCTAGAGATGGCCAAACAAGAGCTACAAGGCGCGTAAGTGTTTCAAGCAATCGGCATGATGAGGGTTCAGCGAGGTGCGTTAAAAGAAAAGCAAGAGGCGAGAGACCGAGAGAGGGAGGGAGAGAGAGAGAGTCAGAGCCGCAGTTTTGTGTTTTACTCTCTTGGCTGTGGGTCAAGACCCTGTACCCCTGGTGAACATCAAAATAGGTGGCAATATGGATGTTTATCCACCCCAAAATGGAGCCATGGGTTATGTCCCATGGCCTCTTGACTATCTCTTGAGTCAGTTGGTGTCCTGAGAGGAGATCACCTCCTTGAAACGGGCCGCAGACCACCGGGCAGCGGAGCAAGCGCAGGTTCGAGGGTGGCCGGGGGGGGGGGGGGCGAGTCCGACCCTGGGTTTTTGTTGGCCCAGGAGCTGGCAGCATATGCCAACAGCGCCAAGCTGCGAGAGAGGCATCTGGTGGAGCGCATGGAGCACTTTGAGAGCTTGGCGCAAACGTCGCACCAGGCGGAGCGTCACCCAGTCACATCCTGTCACTCAGCCGGCAGATGACACAACCGCTTGGCAGGAAGCGAAGGTACAGTCGCGGGCAGAAGCCAAAGTCCAGTCGCAGGCCTGCTGGTGGAGTGCAAAAATTGCTCACGGAGTGCTCATTTGCTTTCCTCAGGAGTCTCCGCTACAGCTTCAGCCTTTGAAGACTGAAGTGGCAGAGCTAAAACTCTGGAAGGAGGAGGAGTGGCCTTTGGCACTGGGTGGTGGGTGGCCAGTGTCCCTTGTTTCCAGTCCTCTGGTGCTAAAACGCGCAGCGATGTCTGCCATTCCGGCCGTTCTGAAGGAGTTGGCCAAGCAGCGCTCGGAAGCGCGGCGCCTGGGCTCCGAGCGCGCCGAAGCCGAGAAGCTGAAGGCGCAGGCGGCCGCGCTCTTTGACGAGGCGGCTCGCATGCGTCGGCTTGCGCCGACCGCGTCGGTTTCGGATCAGTTTTAAGAAGACGGGTGTGGCTCAAAGTTCAACAGGGGCAAACCGCAGGTGTTGGTCCGTGTTTCCACTTGCCAGGGCAACCCATTTTAGAGTTCCGGTTTTTTGAGCCACAGCCGGATCGGTGGGGACTTTTTTTGGCTGAGAGAATGGGGTTCAAGAGAAGCAAGTCTATTTGAGCCCAGGCAGATCAAGAACGCCAGGAGCTTCAAAGGATGCGAGCCCTGAGCTTGCAGGACTGCTAGACTTGGCAGGTTCTCTCCTGTTGAAACTGCAATTGAGCCACCGTCAACCGGGAAGATGAAGACAAGGGATGCTCCCAACCATGAGTTTGGGTGCTGCCGTTTGATTCTTTACGTTTGATTCCGGGTCGACATATGTTAATACCTGGTGTTGTTCCTGCCGCAAAGGAGCCCAGCAGCCCTTCCAAAGCCAAGCATCTCGACCGCAGATTCGTTCGGACTGACGAGCGGGAGATGGGCAGGGGACGGCATGACTGAGACTCAGGCCGGCGGACTCAGAAATGCTGCGGACACTCGCTGCCCTACGCCCGGGGCTTAAAAAATCCGCGCATGCATGGCTCACGGGGTTATGTTGGGGGGAAGGTGACCAGGCCAAAAGAGGTTCATGAGGACATGGACTCAACCTCATTGCCGAAAACAGAACGTACTTCGGAGCTACCAGTTGTTGGATGCTCCAGATGAATTGCAACCAACACTGCTGCATGAGGCTATATTGATGCTCATTTATACCCGTGAGACGCGTTGGACACCCATTACATCGGATGCCTTCATGAGCAGAGGGCATCTGGTGAGCAAGAATGCCTTGTATTGTCATTCCAGCTAGCTGTTAATGCAAGATGGTCTGTGCAGACTGAACGTTTGCACCGCCTGGTATTTTCAAAACGGCTAAGCCGTTCTGAAGCCGTTCGTCGGATTTATCGCAAAAGAGCTTGAAGCTGCTGGGTTTTTTCTTGCCTTGAACATACCGACGCTTCATGACAAGCTGGACTCGACGGCGACAATGTATAACGATTGCTCTCGCTGGCAGATCTCCCAGATAGCCGACGATTGCGACCAAGTGAAACCCGAAGTCGTATTGAAAAAGCCAGAGACTGGCCACTGGCCAATCTGGGTGACGTGCGTTGACGACCCACGAGATCGATGTTCGGTCGGGAAGGGCTTCCCAGGCACGCCAGCGACCGGATCAGAACACGCGCTCTCGGTTGCTGTCTGTGTGGGCGCCCTTTTGTTCGGCCCAAGCTATTCTGCTATCCTCGAGGCTGACAATTCCTCAGCAGGTCTTTTAAGACCACCTTGGCCTAACTGGCCTCGATGTCGCATCCTATCCCCTCACCCCGACTCTCCGCCCAATCATGCGACCCAGCAGCTCGGCACGAATTGCTGCTGCCCATGCAAGTTGCGATCATTGTCTCTCTGTCGCGCTTGGGTCAGGTCAGCTGGACGAGCCCCTTACAAGCTACATTTCTATAAGTCCAGAAGATAGGTTTTGCTCATGTTGTTTGTCCTTTGCGCTTTTTCGCAGGCGTTATTTTCGGTGTGGGCCTCAGCGGGAAAGGCATGATGCTGCGCAGCCCCAAAATCCAACTGCGGCAATACGGTTGCTGGCAAAGCCAGTTCGACATACAAGGAAGATGTGAGCAGCAGGCAGCACCGAGCGTTGGACAAGTGGCAGCGCCCGGCGGAAAAAGGATGGTAGCAGGCAGCTCAAAGCCTTTCGGGAGCGACCCGGCGGGCATCCCACACGCAAAATTCCCGGATTTCGCTCAAGGAGTCAAAAATGCAGGCAGACGGAAATGGGCGCCGCACGGGCAAAGACAAGTTTCTGCAATGCAGTGCGCGGTTGATCAGCTCGGCTTGCGCAAGGCGTTGCATGCGCGTGCGTGATCCTGCACGCTATGAAGCTAGGGGAGCAGGGAGCGGCGCTGAGTCATGATGAATTACTTAAGTACTCAGCCCGCCTGGCGTATAGCTGTTGAGACAAAGGCGAGCTGGGGCTGCGCTCCAACACATTTGGTGTGCAGATCCTTCTGCGCGCCGTGGGTCGGCGCACTCGTCGCATTTGCTGTGAAGGCCGCGGGCGCAAAACGTGCAGGGCCGACGTCAGCCAACGGGCTCGCAAAAAAATCTGGCTCCACGGCCCCTGCGCCGCGCAGCGGTGCCTCGTTGTTCTCAGCGATCTTTCGCGGGCTTCTAGTGGAGATGACGCCTAGCGACTGGCGCCTTCAAGGCGGAACCCCCAAATACAAGACGTGGACTCTGAGCAGCGCAAGGACTTACGCGACTGGGAGTGGCACGCATGTCAAAGGAGTGCTGGTGCTGGATTTACCAGTGAGATCTGGGGTCTAGGAACTTCTCAAGGTGTTGTCATAGCGCAGTCGGGCAGCATGGGTGCAAGCAGGAGAGTATGTTTCTCCAATCGTTCAATGATTGCAATGATCTCAAGCAAATCAAGTCTGCTAATTCAAATGGCGGCAATTTGTTTGCAGCTCATGGAAAGAAGACAGCTTTTGCATCTGTAGAAGACTATGGCTGTTGGTTGCAATTTGACTGCAGCTGTTCTGCTTCATGGAAGAAAGAGACGGCTTGTGAGAACAAGCTCTTACTATTTTACTATCAACAACATTCTATTTTCAAATGGGGCAACGAAGGAAGGCGCATTACAAAACAGATTGATAGGATGCTGTTGACTTTCAGTTGTAAGAAATGTTGCCTCTTCAACATTCCCAACGATTCCTAGGAACATGTTTTCAAAACGCCTTCAACAAACACAAACCAAACGCCTTGCACAAATAACTATCTAAAGCCAAGGGATTGCTGAGAGGGCTTGCTTGCCTTGAATTGAGCGGTGGTTGTTTGATCAAACGACAGGGTTTATGCCTGTTTACACAAACGGGAACCGCATGTACTTTGCGGAGGCAATCCTGGTTGGAGGGGGGGGGGTTAGGCTCACGTAGGTAGGCTGTTGTGTCACCACCTTGCGTAGGCTTTTCTCGTAGGCATGTTTTGAACGAAACATGCTTCAATGCAGTTTGCAAAAAAAAGGGAGGTTGTCGCCAGAGCCGATCTCCTCGCCAAGTTGGCTGTTGGCTTGGGATTGGGCGGCTTGTTGCCGTGCGAAAGCTGTCCGGTGGCGTGCGGGGGTTGGCGGTTGGCGATTTCTTGCGGCGGCTTGTGTCCCGAGCCTGGGGTTTGCCGATCACTTTGATGCTGCGTGTCGCCCACTCAGCGAGACCGCCATGTCCTTGTAAAACCGTAGCGGTAGCCCGGCTGGGACTCGAACGAGCGCAACGCAAAAAAGAAGAACACACACACACAGACACACAGACACACAGACACACAGACACACAGACACACAGACACACAGACACACACACACACACACACACCCACACACACACACAGACACACACACACACACAGACACACACACACACACACACACACACACCCACACCCACACGCACACACACACGCACACGCACACGCACACGCACACGCACACGCACACGCACACGCACACGCACACGCACACGCACACGCACACGCACACGCACACGCACACGCACACGCACACGCACACGCACACGCACACGCACACGCACACGCACACGCACACGCACACGCACACGCACACGCACACGCACACGCACACGCACACGCACACGCACACGCACACGCACACGCACACGCACACGCACACGCACACGCACACGCACACGCACACGCACACGCACACGCACACGCACACGCACACGCACACACACACGCACACGCACACGCACACGACCACACACGCAAACACACACACACACAAGAACACACAAGCACACACAAGCACACACTCACACACACACACACACACAACACACACGCACGCACACCCACGCACGCACGCACGCACGCACGCACGCACGCACGCACGCCGCTCGCACGCACGCCACCCGCCTGCACGCACGCACGCACCGCACACACACACACACAACACACAAACAAAACCCACAACAATCAACACACAACAACAACACCAAACACAACCACAACGCACAAACGCACAACACCACAACACACAACGCCAAGCACAACGCACAAAAGCACACGCACAACGCACAACGCACAACGCACAACGCACCAACGCACAACGCACCAACGCACAAACGCACAACGCACAACGACAACGCACAACGCAAACGCACAACGCACAACCAGGTGCATCCAAAATCTGAGATTCGTACAAATAGCCGGCACAACGCACATCGCAAACGCACAACGCACAACGCACAACGCACAACGCACAACACACACCAACACACAACACACACACCAACACCCAACACACACACACAGACACACACACACAGACACACACACACAGACACACACACACACACACAGACACACACACACACACACACACACACACACACACACACACACACACACACACACACACACACACACACACACACACACACACACAACACACACAAAACACACAACACACACAACACACACAACACACACAACACACACAACACACACAACACACACAACACACACAAACACACAAACACACAAACACACAAACACACAAACACACAAACACACAAACACACAAACACACAAACACGCAAACACACAAACACACAAACACACAAACACACAAACACACAAACACACAAACACACAAACACACACACACTTATCTCGAGAGGCTTCACTAGCCGAGATGAAAAACGCAGTCAGTAAAAATGCTTGAATGCAAATGCAAATCAACAGGTCACAACATCGACACCGAACAGGAAGCAACAGCGACAAACAGAAACCGCAAAAGGAATCAGGAAAGAGGGACCAAAAGGACGTTCAGAACATCGCGACTTTCTCAAATTGCAGGTACGTCCACATCGCGTCCGACGTGGATTTCACATCCTCTACAGCAGCGTCTTTGTTAGGCAGCGACTGCTGTAGGGACCACTGCCCCCCTGCTGCTTAAAGTTTTGCGTCCGTGCTCCAGGACGGTTCACACACACAAGGCCCCGAGTAAGGCGAGCTCACTTATGCAAGGCCCTAGCAACTGATTCACACATGACCTGAGCCTCAAAAAAGCTGCCTTGTCGGTCCAACTCATGTCAATGCAGGAGTCGCTTGAACGTGAAAGTGAATTGAACTGATCAGAGTCAGTGCAGAGCGTAAACCGATGAACTGCAAAGTCGGTGTTTGACCGACCTGTCCCTTGCACATGCGGCAGCCTAGCCGAAACCTCATGGTTGCTGCCTTGCTCAAGGTGCAGGCAATGCGACAGGTGCAACAAGCAATGCGAATGGCAGTACCTGCGGCTTGAATTTGAACGAATGAACGGTCTTCCCCTCGCAGGGGGCTCCCGCATGTGGCGAGTCCAGCCCACAGCGCCATGTCGGACAGGCCGTGGGTAAACACACTTATCTCGAGAGGCTTCACTAGCCGAGATGAAAAACGCAGTCAGTAAAAATGCTTGAATGCAATGCAAATCAACAGGTCACAACATGGACACCGAACAGGAAGCAACAGCGACAAACAGAAACCGCAAAAGGAATCAGGAAAGAGGGACCAAAAGGACGTTCAGAACATCACGACTTTCTCAAATTTCAGGTACGTCCACATCGCGTCCGACGTGGATTTCACATCCTCTACAGCAGCGTCTTTGTTAGGCAGCGACTGCTGTAGGGACCACTGCCCCCCTGCTGCTTAAAGTTTTGCGTCCGTGCTCCAGGACGGTTCACACACACACACACACACACACACGCGCGCGCGCGCGCCCGCACGCACGCACGCACGCACGCACGCACGCACGCACGCACGCACGCACGCACGCACCCACGCACCCACCCACCCACACACACACACACACACACACACACACACACACACACGCACACACGCACACACACACACAGAGAGACAGAGAGACAGAGAGAGACAGAGAGAGACAGAGAGAGACAGAGAGAGAGACAGAGAGAGACAGAGAGAGACAGAGAGAGACAGAGAGAGACACAGAGACACAGAGAGAGACAGAGAGAGACAGAGAGAGACACAGAGACACAGAGACACAGAGACACAGAGACACAGAGACACAGAGACACAGAGACAACACAGAGACAACACAGAGACACAGAGACACAGAGACAACACAGAGACAACACAGAGACAACACAGAGACACAGAGACGACACAGAGACACAGACACACAGACACACAGACACACAGACACACAGAGACACACAGAGACACACAGAGACACACAGAGACACACAGAGACACACAGAGACACACAGAGACACACAGAGACACAGAGAGACACACAGAGACACA
>CAUJNA010000661.1:67092-176362 GCA_963377175.1 Effrenium voratum | reverse complement strand
CGGATGAGCACGTTGCGAGACAGCACTGTGGGGGGATCCACAATGGGCAGGCCTGCCACACGACCTGCGCCGTGGCGCTGAAGACTGGCTGAGGCCAGCACATCTGAGCGATGTGCATCGCCCAAGGCATTCCAAAGATCCTCTAGCATCTCTTGCTGCGTTTGCTGCCCCGCCAAGTCTTCGGGAGACCAAAAGCCTTCGGGAGTCAGCGGCTGCTCCTCCCAGGCCGACAGCTCTTGCACGGCTGTCAACTCATCGTGCAAAATTTGCTCAACTTGGTCGTGTCCCATGCTTGGCTGGTCTGTCAAAGGGCGGTCAGAAAAGACGCACGACTAAGTACCCCACGAGAGTCGAGGTGACCAACTCATCTGGGCCACCGACAGCTGCAAAGTCCAGCTCGTCGAGCTTTTGTCTCAAGCTACACCAAGTTTTCTCCATGCGGTCAGCATCACTGACGCTCTCTGGCGGCTCGTGCAAAGCTCGTACTTGCGAGGCCAGCTGCAAAGACAAAGTGCTGGAAATCCACATCGCAAAGAGCCTCTTTTCGATCTGGGGCCAGATCTGCTGCTGCACTTCCTGCACTTCCAAGCCCTCAGGCTCTGCTCCCTCTTCAGTGTTGGAGTACTGCTCCAAGTTTGCACGGTTCACAAAGCCGCAGTATCCTTCGGGAGTCAGGCCACCCGGGCGCAACGCCGCGGAGCCTCCATCTTCGACTGGCCGGCACAGTCGGTTCAGGGCACGCTCGAGACGCCGGCGCGAGACCAGAAAAGGTACTCGCTGCTTCCTGCGCACATCCTTGCTGCAGCGGCGTATCAGGAGCATTTTCATGTCTCCAACTGCAGCAGGAATGTCTCGCACGAACTGCGGGCCGTTTTGAAAAAGGTTGCCCACGTGGCCTCGCAGCTCACACTGGCCCCCGTACAGCGTAAAGATCCGCACCAAGTGCTGGATCGGGGACAGGATCTCTTCCTCGAAGAAAGTCAGGGCATCGATCTCCGGGAGAGTCTCTCCCGGATCTGCGTGGTTGGCCGCCGTCAAGCGGAACGGCTCCTTGGGCAACATCGCCTTGGCACGTTCCTTGGCGTCGTGCAAGCAGTTCTCACAGATTGGCTTGCCGGCTTCCAGCCAATCGGCCTCAGGTGCCCGACAGAAGTTGGTCTTCTGAAACGCTTGGGTCTCGAAGCCTCCGGGCAGGCCACTCTTGCCTTTGCCTGCGGCAATGCCGAACCAGCCTTCCTTGCAGTAATGGCAGTCCTGAAACTCCATGCTCAGCATGTAGGAGTCCACCTCATGCACACGGTGGAAAAACGGCATTATGCGGGCTTCGGCGTCCATGCTGTTGCCGTACAACTGCCGTAAGCTCTTTGGCAGCCGAGGCCGCGGCAAGTGGTCGGTCCCCTAAAACTGTCTCACTGGCGTGCAGCTTTGGCTCATGCCATGCCTTTAATGGCATGTGTTCCACTTCGATGAGAAGCGGCTGCAGCGCCCTGCGAACACGCTCTTGGTCCACCAGGGACAGATGGCACCAAGTTCTCCGGAGGAAATCATAGCCGAAGCGAAAATCATCATCGGCTTTCTTGCCATGGCCGCTGAACAGCTCCTCGGCACAAGTAGCTCGCAGTGCCTGCAGCTCGGCCTTTCTTTGCTGAAGCATAGTCAAAAACTTTTCGACCAGAGCGGTTTCGGAGACACACAAGTCACGCTCCCAGCCTTGCACGAGTGCTTCTTGGATGCTGTCTGTATCTTTTGAGAAACATAGCACAAAAGGAAGAGCTTACATCAGCTCCCTGGTCAAGGCTTTGCAATGCCTTCACCAGGGAGCTCTTTTCTTGAGCTCGCAGCACGGCAGAGTAAGCTTGGACAAAAGCACTCAGCCTTGCAAAGCTTCGTTGAAGGCCGGCCAGAAAAGGCGCCGCCTCCAACTTGGACTTGTCACAAAGCACAAACTCCCAGTCTTCTAAATGCTCTTTCTGGTCGGCATTCAACAATGCCACGTGCCTGTCGAAGAAATTCTTAGCTTGCTTCCAACGTGTGTCGGAATTCGCGCGGTTGCTGCTGACAACAGCTGACAAGCTTTGCTTCTGTAGCTGAGCAATTTCAACAGCATTCTGAGCGAAGAAGGCTTGCACTTCGACAAAGGCAGGAGCACGACGCGATGCTGCAGCTTCTTTTGCCGCAGCACTCACTTGACACAACTCAGCTTCCTTTGCAAGCAAAAAATCCTTTTCCGCAGACGCCAAGCGGTCGCTATAGCGCAGCAGGAAAACACGGCAAAAGCTCGACATTTGAAATTCCTGCATGTGTCGACTCTGCAAAGCTGCCAGCAAGCTTGGCTTGCTTGAGTATCTTATCGCCTCTGCCGTCTCTGTCAAAAATGCCTCCACGCGGCAAAAACAGCATTGAAGGCCGGCCAGAAAAGGCGCAGCCTCCAACGTGGACTTGTCACAAAGCACAACTCCCAGTCTTCCAAAATCTGCTGCTGAGCTGGCTCCAAGCTTGAAAGTTTTCGTCTGCAGAAATTTCTGGCTCGCTCCCACTCTGGTACCTGACTGCGCCGCTTGCTGTTGAGCAAAGCTGTAAGCGTCGGCTTCTTCAATTGCACAAGCTCCTGCGAGTAGGCTGCCAAAAACGCCACCGTCTTATCAAATGCGTCTGCCATGGCGTCCGGAGCGGTCAGAAAAGACGCGCTCCACCGTGCGGGATACACAAGGAAACGATGTCACTGGCATGTGTCTGTGGACGTATATGCGTTCTGTGGGAACACAAACTAAAAAAAAAACATCAAGAGGTTGTCCGCCTGAGCGTGATGCTGGTAGGTCGGCTGGTGACAAACAACAAACTAGAACATTAACATGTTCTCGGCCTGTGTGTGGTGCTGGTGGGAGCGCTGGTGAAAGTGTAGTGGTGGTAGTGGTGGTGGTGATGTGAGTTGCCGCTCCGCGATTGAAGCCGGGACATGAACAAACATGAACAGTGGTGGTGCTGGTGACGAAAACCGGGACATTGAACAAACATGACATACGCGGAGCAACTGACAAGACAGAGCCGAAACGCCACACGGTCACAGCGACATTACCTCCCTATCTATCTATCTATCTGTCTATCTACCTATCTATCTGCCTGTCTACCTCTCTATCTATCTGTCTACGTGTCTCTCTATCTTTCCAGCTTTCTATCTATCTATCTATCTATCTATCTGTCTGTCTGTCTATCTATCTAGAGCGCGACTAACTCAACAGGGCAGCGTAGGATGCCTTGCGCGTTGCCATTCCAATGCGTTTTACCACTGCCAAGCTGCATTCCATCTTAGAAATGCGCACCGCGCGCAAGCGCCACGCATTTTTTCCAAATTGGATGAAAGCCTTGCGCGTTGCCATTCCAATGTGTTTTACCACTGTCAAGCTACATTGCATCTTAAAAACGCGCACCGCGCGCAGTTAAAAACGCGCACCGCGCGCAGGCGCCACGCATTTTTCCAAGTTAGATACAAGCCTTGCGCGTTGCCATTCCAATGCGTTTTACCGCTGTCAAGCTACATTGCATCTTAAAAACGCGCACCGCGCGCAGGCCGCGTGCGATTTTTGAAAGTTGGAGCTTCCAAAAGTAGCCCGACCCTCTCAGGTTTTTACGATTTTGACTTCCAAATGTGCACCGCGCGCAGGCCGCGTGCGATTTTTGAAAGTTGGAGCTTCCAAAAGTAGCCCGAGCATGTAGTGTTTTTACGATTTTGACTTCCAAAAGTGCACCGCGCGCAGGCCGCGTGCGATTTTTTGCCAGCAATTCCGACCAAAGGCTCCGCACCCGCCGCTTTACCGAAGTAACTTCTGGGCCGTCTGGAGGCTCAAAACATTGAAAAATACAGCATTTCGCGACCTTTCTAACATTTCGCACACCATGCTTCATCTTTCTTCATCGCTTCTTCATCTTTCTTCATCGCTTCTTCATCTCTTCTTCTCTCTCTCTCTCTATCTCTCGCTCTGCACTGCTCTGCTTGAGTTGTCGATATTGTCGGAAGTTAGACTTCTAAACTTCCTTCGAATATCCATAGGCCCGGGGATCCGCCTGAATAAGACGGATTTACGAATTGGTGTATTCATATCAACATCATCAATCAGAGCGTGCGAACAACAGCCCTGACATTCGGTCCACCCGGACAGGGGCCTTGCAGTGTTCGAGCGCGAAAGGTGGTCTTTGACGTTGAAATCCAGCCTTATACTCTTCAAATGCCTTGGCTATGGGATGAGCAGGGCAGGCAACAAGCCCAATAGCCTGAGGGTTACAGCTCGCCCCTCTCAAAAACCTGCTGACAAATCAGGTGCAGGACTGTATGTCCTGTCGTCAGCAGTGCTAGTAGGTTCAGCGGATGCGGGCTGCGCATCAGCAGACTCGGTTGCTGGAGCCGCAGTGTGCTTACCTGCATCTTTCAGCAAATGCTCAGGTGGCTTTGCATGCTTGTAATCACACTTGTCCCTCAGGCACTTTCCGTAAGAGATCCATTGGGCACAATACCCTGGAATTAGGGGAGGACGTTCCTTGCGCTTGGCATCGGAACTCCCAGTCCTGGTGTGCGCGAATTTGCACTCTTGTCCACGCGAGCAATACCCGCGCGTGAAGTCCCTGCATGCATCGATTGCCGGGGCACCGGGTGACGTGGACCTAGGCCTCCTAGGAGCTTCGTCCCTGGGGCTAGGCGTACGCCTCCTGTCCTGATCCCGATTCCTCGGAGAATATCTATCTCTCTGACGCGGACTCGGGGTATTACCAGTCTTCTTTCTTTGGTCACTAGGAGGCCGACTAGGCCTGTGAGAGTCCCCACATGGCGACCGTCTCCTGACAGGAGGGCCAGGAGCACCAGGTTTCTGGGCTCTTTCCCTGGACGGAGCTCGCTCGTAAAAATCTTTGTGCATATTGACTTGATTCCTACGAACCCTCCAGCGGTCGATCTCGTTCCTACAACGAGCGCGAAGCCACTCATAGCTACAGACATCAGGGTTGGATATGTTTCTATCCCACTCCCTGATATCATGCGCTAAACAGTTGAGGTGTCTGACCTTCTCACTGAATAGCGACCGCTTCACCTGTTCGGTTAGCGGTTCATCGAGACCCGCAAGAATGTGGTCCCATTTCGCGATGAATCGCTCGAGTCGTTCCTCCTCTGCATAGAAAGTCGAAACGCTACACCGCAGGTTCGAGAGCTCAATTCTTCTAAATGATTGCTCTCCGATGTTTGCAGTTCTCAAGTGGTCGTATGAGAGTGCCTACTCTTGATGGCGCGTTGAGCAGCCTCAGTGAGACGATTGATCTTGTCCATGATCGCAACAGTCTTGATGCATTTTCGAATGGCTGCATTGAACCTGGCTTCAAGAACGTGGTATCTACACTCTCCATTCAGTTCTTCAAAGGACTTCGCCTTTTCAACTTCGGTTAGCCAATTGATGACGTATAGTCCATCATAGCTGTAGGCATTGCTAACAGCTTCCTTCATATTGGCTATCCATGCCCTCAGACCAGCCGCGTCGGGCCCTGATGGAAGGTCGATGGAAATGCATTTAGTCGCAGCTGTACAGTTCGGATCCTGATGGCTACTGTATCCGCCACCACCTGTTCCGAAAAGGTGCTGTGGGACTTGCGAACTACCGATCGACATCGCACACACAGGACATAGGCGAGTAGCTTTTGGAATGCAGATGTCGCACGCCCTTTTCATGCATACCCTACAATCCTCAATCTTGCTAGGGTCAGGAATGTCCCGATTACACATACGACAATTCCTTTCGGGTGGATCACGACCACGCATGACTGGCGGGTCAAGGCCCGATGGATCCTTCGGTCTTGCACCATTAGGATCGTAACCTGGAGAATACCCGGTTTATCGAAATCTCCTGTAGCATCCTGCCCAGCTGAATGCCTAGTGCAGTAGAAAGTCTTACAAAATTGACAGTTAATTCCATTGGTCAGGAACGAACTCTCCCTACAGACACCGCATCGGGGCCGTCGCGGGAGCATTCTTCACACAAGTCCTCTTTGAACGAGAAACAGTACTCGCAAATCGCACCTTTGCATCCTTTACAACGAAATTCAGCAACAAGGTGGATGCGCCCATCACCCATGTATTTACATCTGGGTTCCCCAGCGTTGCCAGGATCTCCGCCGGCAGCACTCTTTTTCCCCCCTCCTCCCGGGCTTTGCCGATCAGGAGGAGGCGGTGGTGGAGGATCGTTATCAGGAGGACTAGGTGGAGGTGGCCGCTTATCCAGAGTACGGGAAGTGGCACGCCTACCCCCTGCGTGATCATTCAATCCACGACTCGATGCTTGGCTCGAGTACTTTCGATTCGAGAGTGTTAATTTTCTGGGCCGTGCTATTTAGCACGTTGAGCATCTGCTCAAGCTTGCTGTTGAGCGTAGTCGAAACAGCCATGTTGTGAGTATTCTGCCTATCCGTGTAGGACTTGCAGCCCCTCGATTTGACCTCCAAGTTGGTCTGCGTTTCGCAGAGTTGGTCCTTGATCCACTTTATGCCTTCCTTGTTGGTAAGCCAACACTGTACGGCACTGTGCATCATCCTGTCAATGTTACATATCCTGGCGGATAGGTCCTCGATTTTGAGGTTCACAAAACCAATTACAGGCTCCGGATGATTGGATTGACTCTCCACAAGGGATCTCTTGATTGCATCAACACGAGTAACAAGTTCGACAGCTCGATCAGAAAGAGATTCAAAAACAGTTTGGACTTGGACGATCGATCGAGCGACGTCGTCATAGCTGGCCCGTTCATTCAGGGCATCGCCTAAACTAGTCGTACGATCGGAAATGATCTTGACTCGTTGGCCAAGCTCGGTTACGACATCCCTAGCCCCTTGCGAAAGCTGCATTGACGCGTTTGCAGCCTGCGTACATGTGTTGTTCACATGGACGCATTGGTCGTACTTGGCCCTCCACGAGTTGACCTCAGTGGTTAGTTGCTTGATGCATTGATCACTTCTACCATTCCTATTCCCAAGGTCTTCGACCTTAGCAACTAGGCGATGAATAATCGCACTTACGGAAGAGTCCACTTTCCCTCTTTCAAGGGCCGTGACAAGATCAGCAACCTCATTTGGCTGATCTTCACCCATTGGACTATGCCTTGATCCACGGTCCCGAGGAGTGGACAAACCAATCATGATCGGATTAGATCTCGGAGGAGTTCTGAAATCATCCTGCACGGCCGTTGATGGCCGTGGGAACTCACTCCGATTAGGAGATTGGCTCTGGTATGGCGCAGATCTCCTAGCATCACGAACCGCCGAGGGTTGTGTCATGCCCAGGCCTTTGACCACGGACAGTTTAGGAACAACAGGCCTATCAGTTCGCATAGGAACATCCGGTCTCGAGTCAGCAATAACAATGTCATTCAAATCGGTCGCATTGGACACTCTAGATTCAGACATCGATTCAATATCAGTCGCATTACTGATGGTGTGATTGCGGCTAGAACTTGATGCCATCATGGACCCAGATTCTATGGGAACATTAGCTCCGTCCATGTTGTCCAGGGCGAAAAAGGAAGCCGCGTTGGGCGTAGGGCGAACACTTTGTGCGTTCAAGCCACTCGACCTATTAAATTCCTCCTGGAATGCTTCGATCCCATCAAGCACGTTAACGAGTGTGTCCGCGTTTAACGGGTCTCTACCAATGATCGACGCTGGGTCACCTGATCGACCGCGTCCTGAGTCCCGCGTACTGGGGTTTCCCCTGTGGGCGGTTTCCCGATCCATCCCCCTTGCCCTATGCGATCCAGTCGAGTTTGACCTTGATCGCTTGCTCGGGGTCGGACTGGGATGCAACTCCAATCTGTCTACTATGTTCCGCTCCCTAGGGCTCTCAAATCCTGAAAGTCCTGGGGGAGGGGACATGTTCCTCATGGTTGGGTTCACCAACGGCCTTGGCCTGACGTTACGGCTGGTTACATCAGGATTGAGATTCTCAATCGACAAAGGTAGCATGAATTCATCGTTTCCAGCAGCCCGTTTTGGGCTTTGGAATTGCGGGAAAGATGACGGGGCGGGTGGCCCTGGCATCCATGCGGCGAAATCCATGCCAAAAATGTTTCCGTCGTTGGGCCATGAGGCTCTCCAATCTAGCCCGCCGGATTCGGTTGGCAGATGAACATCAAATGCAACCCCACTGGATGTACCAGGTTCGGGATTACCGAGCACTTGAAAAGCTATGCTACTGGTTGGCACAGGTCTACTGCTGCCTCGGGAGTCACGAACCTCGGGCTGACCAATATTCATCAGCTCGGGGAAAGATGAGGATTGAGCTCCAGGTGCAATACCGGGCTCGTCATCATCACGTCCTGAGACGGAATCATCATGGTCAGAACGATTAGTCCCACGACCCTGAGAGCGATTAGCTCTTGAGGCATCAGACGATAGATCATCAGTGCGAGTAGCACTGGATCTCTCTGAAGGCATTGCTTCGGAAAAAGTGTGGTCCGACAGAAGTCAGGACCCAAAAACATCGGCTGTCCGGGCACCTGGCCGTCATTCACAACGTCCAAGATTCCGGCCTGGCCGAGAACCCACTCATCGGTCAGCACATGAGGTCCATCCTCGGTGATTCCCGCCATGAGTCCTACAGTAGCCTATGGAAAACGGCGCCTGCAGGGCTGTTATTTAAAAAATGGGTTCGCGGTGCCAACCGAGGACGAATCCTACGGCTGATAACCTACGAAAGTATTTCGGGAGAGAATAAACAGGCCCTAACCCACCAACAAGAAGAGACAGTTTAAGCCCCCCAGTCCCAAGGGCAAAGTGGTGCCCTCGGCTGGCAAAGAACCACACAGATAACAAACGGGGAATCCTGTTTAACCGCAAAACCCAAACAGGAAAGGGGACCAGCGCGGCCAACCAAGCAAGCGCAGCAAGCAAGCGAGCAAAGCAATTAACCAAGCAAAAGCGGGGCAGCAGCAACAATGCAATTCCCAACCCAGACCTGACCCACACCCAAGAACACCCAGCCGCCGTGGCCTGTTCTAATCCCGAAGTGCTTCCATACTTTCAGTGCCCTTTCATAATCTTTATTGCTTACATGTTCTTCACTCAATTTACTGTAAAACGCTTCTTTCGGTGGTAAAGCCCTTTCCTTAAATCTTTCAAAATCATCAAAGTAGTCATAGGGATAAATACCCTTATCGGTCAATAAATCCAAATCTTCATCGGTTTTAACATACGGGTTTCTAACGCTGTATCTGAAATTGTTCTTCCAATTCTCACGCTTTTTATCATCTTCATATTTACTCAACTTCACCAACTTATCCAACGAAGACGATAAGAAACTGAAACTGTCCTTGAAACAAAGATTTTTAAAGCCAAAGGATATAAACTTTTCGCTGTTCTGAGCGATACATTCTATTTTAGAATTCTTGTTCAGTTCGTGAGCCTTGTTGATGATTAAGTGGGCATCACAGTTTTTAAGGTTATGAAGAAACACAGGGATTTTATAATATCTCATACTAAATCGAAGATTACAGTCCTCGTGGGCGCAACCTCTATACTGTCCCGTAAAGTGGCAATGGTCCCAACACTTCTTTTCACCTTCCTCAAACTTGTTTCCGCAAATGAAGCAGTTAGTGGCAGTATTGAAGTCCTCCCAGTCCTCCTCGGTTTCAATACGGTCTTTGACCTCCTTCATTTTCTCAAAAACATCCCATTTCACTTTATGCATTCTTTTTACAAACGCATCCATACGATCTTCACCTCTGTATAAGTAAGGCTCACTACTTCCGGTTATAGCATTGACTACATTAATCATAAAACCACACGGGCGATGATTTTGATAAGATGTAGTTTTAGCTTTTGCGGATTTGCTTTTAACATCAATTGGCGCAGTTAAACATTCAAAGTCGGCATAGATTACGAAGGGTGCTTTAAGTTTCTTGAAATGGTTTTTGAATGCTATTGTTTCACCTGCTTTGTGCATTTCTGTTTTTTGACCCTCAACTGCTAGACATCCCTGTTCTTCGTGTTGTTTCAATAATTCTTCTGATTGAAAACCATGAGAGCAGGTTCTACAATGATACTTTTTAACTTTCTTTTTGTTAGTCTGACTACTCATTAACTTATCGTAATTTTTGATATAAGCGTAATGCGATTTAACTTCATCAGTCAATTTAATTAAATCGATTTTGTGTTGTGCTTGTGGGTTGTTGCTTCTTTTGTATAATAAAATAGTTTTACTATTCGTATCGGGGTTTATGTAATAAACATTGACCGATATGTGTTTGTTCTGTTCTTCAAATAGTTCAATCTGATCATTACCTACTGGAAAGTCTATTCCGTCCCATTTGATAAATTTGTCATCTACATATTTCTGATAATGATACATGTCGCAGGGATGGTCTTTTTTGTATATCTCATAAAATCCACATTGAACGGAATATTTAAAACATAAGTCGTCCTCATTTGTAATATTAATACAAGCCTTTTTGTTTGCCACCCAGTCGGGTAATGGAATGAATGATGAACCACGGGTAGGATTGTACCTATCATAACTGATGACTAACTTTTCAACTTGACCAAGAACCAATCCCGACTGAATGTATTCGGTTATTTCAATTTGTCAAGAGACGGCAAGGTGACGTCCCGTGGGACGCTGTGCACCGAACCCTCAAGCTTCAATACCAACCACGTAGAAAGGTGTATACGGACGATGCCGTTATAGCCGAACCCGTGTAAACGTTGTAAGGAAGAAGGAATGATAGTTACGACAGTGGTCCTGACGAATGCAGCGCAAGCAGTTGTTTTGCTCTTAATGCCCGTCACGTATGTGCGCAGTCACACATCGGATCTTGAACCTCAATTGTGTCTTGAGCCAAATGGCGATCAATGGAACTTGGGAAGCAACACCAACAAGGACCTCAGAACAGCTACCCAATTTCGGCACGGGGCCTAGAGGGTCTTAACATCCCCCATTTGGGTCGCATTGTTCATCATGCGGTCCAAACACCACAAAACGTTCCACCGGCCACGGCTTCAGCTACAAAATCGTGTCGTGCATTCTTTTACGTGCAATCACTACACCGTTCATTCGTTGTGAAACATGCCGGGTTCGATTGTACGAAAAGTGAAACATTCATCCATCAATCGAAGCACACTTCCATATGCAGGTGTATACAATACACAATCGTCACGTCATTTGACCACCAACGAACAATCCAGCTGCCGCATTTGCGCGTCGCGCAGCTGTCATCCATAAATGGGTTGGCCACAAAAGTCCGTCAGAGGCACCTGCTCGTAATCGGTCTGCATATTTCCGGCAAAGAAACATCGGTGAGTAATCAATGCAAATCATAGCCATTCCAGATACCATGGACAATGCATAAATAATGAAAAGATATCATCTATAAGGTAATAGTTCCATCCATGAATATCCAGAGCGTCATAGTCGTCGGAATATGTAACCATGTACACACCCAATCATCTTGGACACATGAATATAAATCATGATATAAGTCGTTCCACCGAAACAGTGTCGATGTGACGCAAGTAACAGATGGGGACTGGCCCACATCGTACCGCAATCATCATCTTCACGAAGCATACCTGTCCCCGATGGACAGCCTATGGGTACGTCGGCGGAACTCCTCGTCCAAGTTCTTCTGGGCGTCTCGTGCCCGGACACACTTCTTGTTGTAGTCCTCTGGCAACCAGTGCCCTTTCCGAAGGCACCACTCCAGCAGGGGTGTGTCGCATTTGTTCGGGTCGACGGCCGAGATGATGGCGCTCACGTTGACCGTGTAACCATGTTTGCCAAGGTTCAGGCCATCCCTCACGAATGATATATACTTACAGTTGAAAGCTAGTGCAAAACATCTGAAAATAATATCACCCACCGGGTGCACTCGGTCCTTGACCAGGAGCTTCATTTCTTCCTGGGTGACATCGAGGATTCTTGCTGCAATCCACAGCTTGTAGAATGTGTATAGTCCCTCGCATTTGTTCACCATCATACGAATATATTCGTCACGCTCCTCAACCGATCGGAAGGCTCTTGTCCGAACATTCTCCGATTGAGAAATCTTCGTTATTGTTGATGGCAAAAGTATACCTTCCTGATCGTGCTCAGTGATGTTGGGGTACCTCTTGAAATCATTGTGGTAAGGGCAGCCCGGATTCCCTTCGAGTCCGGCATTCATCGTTCTCTCCTCACCACCTTCAAACATCCCCCACATCTTGGACAGCTGGATTGCGATAAATCCTGCCATGTACTGAGCCTCACGCGGCTCGTCAAGGCAGATCGCCATCCGTTGGGAACTTATAATGTCCCGTGACGTCAGATCGGTGTCGCGGTAGTGCCAACCGCCGTCTTCTTCTTCTGACGCATAGCCGGATGTATATCCTTGCGTGTCCATGTCATCATCTTCTCCCGGAACTTCTTCCGCTTCGTCCTCATCCTCCTGTGCTGCCGCATCGTGGTTAGCTTCTTCCTGTGCACGCCTGGCATCTCCAGAGACGTTGGGGTTTTGGTTGTCCTCCTCGTCATCGGAGTTGATGTGGATGTAGTACCTTCCGATGGAGATCAGTTGTGCCTCGCACTCCAGGCATAAGCAGAAGCAGGTGGGGATCGCGGTCGCACATGATGGACATATCCGGCACCTCAGTCCTTCCCATGTCTCATCAATCAGGATGACGACTTTGCTGACTTCGTCCCGGACCTCGTTGACCTGTGCGTTGAACTCTTCCATCTTGTTGTTTCGATAGAGTTCGCAAGCACGATTAACCATGTCAACGATGTAGTGCAGATTATCGGCACCTGTCTCAGTCTCCGGCATCCTCTCGCTGATCTTCGCGACGTTCTGGAGGAACATCGCAGCCGACTCTTGGGAAGAGTTGACAAAGCCAGGGCAGATCTCGTTCTCCACACACTTCGAGTACGCCCTCTTTATGTCAGCGTACTCCAGGCGCTTCCCTCCGTTGCTTTTGCCAATCCAAATGGACTTGACCTCATAGAACGGGATCACGTCAAAGACCATGAAAGTCCCATTAGCCGCGACTCCTGCCCCATACCGCGCGAGGGTTGCACTGGGAATATAGATGATCGCAATCGGATCCCCTCTCCTCACGTTCCGTAGCGTTGTCTTCGTTGCCACGTTCATCTCATCCCACGGAGCAAATGCCCCGAAGTGCAGTGCTAGCCTGTTACCGCCATCGATTCCGCCGGGGACTAGCCCACAGCGTACGATGCTTGGCAGGTTTTCCACATACGTCACATGGAATGCTCCTCCGAGAGTATCACCCATTCTTGCGGAATACCTGTTCGCCAGTGCGGATGAGCTCATGAATCCAAAATCACTGTGACCGGTTGTGACTCTGATGCACCAAGGTCTGTACCATCCATCGCATCTGTTGAACATCCTGTCGATGTCGTCCCGATCCATGCCAGCTTTGGTCATTTCCTCCCTGGCCGCCCTCGTGTCGTTCGGGTTCATGATGCTCGGAAACCTTGCTGCCAGAACCTGAAATCTCGATTTCCTGTGTCCAGATTCCTGCCACTTGATCACCTCCATGATGCCCATGTATCGTTTCGCTCTCGTGGTGTATGGTGGGAATATGTCGTTGTTCCGGTCGTCAATGACAGCATCAATGTCGACCCATCCACCCTCGTCGCACCTGAAAGCACTTCCTCGGCAATTGCCGACCTTGTGTCGAAGGACTCTGCATAGGTCGTGAGATAGCTGGTTTGCTTGGTCCCTTGTAGTAAATACCGAGCGATCATCACCAATCCTGCATAGTGGAGCACCGTCGAAAGGAGCAATGCAGAAGTTGACACTCTTGCCAAGTTGCATCACGTCCACTTGCTCAAGGATTGCACCTTTGGGAAAGTATTTGGGGTGCACATCACTCACATCGCCATACTTCGGGATGTAGCACGGGATGGTGTCGCATCCCATCTCAAGCGTCTTCTTGAATGTCCTGTTGTCCCCGCACGGGTTGTAGGTGAGGTCGACGCCACCACATTGTAGCTCTCCTCCCTCAGCCGTGTCGGCCATCTCCACCAAATTAATGGTGTAGCTGTACATCTCAATTGTTTCTTTCCCTGCTTGTCCCCCTTTCTTTCTTTCCTTGGACGTTGATGAGGTCGGTTCATCCGTATCCCCCATGTCTTCATCAGATGAAACAGGGTCACTGCTGAGTAGCTCACGGAGCACCTTCATCGCCTTCTCATTTCCAGCAGCCTCTTCAATGTCCTTGCAGTCGCCGTCGTGGGCCAGGTTTGCGCACTTCTTGCAGATCCCCATATCTCCCATGCACTTCTCCATTGACTCCAGGAATCCTAGTGCCGCTCTCCGCCCGTCGATCGCTCGCTGCTTCTTGTCTTCCTTCTCAGCATTGGGCTGAGAACTTCGACTCGGGTCTGGTGCTTGACCAAGACCCTCATCTTCGCCCTCCGTGGCCTTTCTCTTGGAACCTTGTGCAGACAGCTCGGTGATCAGGGATCGTGGATGTCTGGGCTTGACCTTGTTCATGATGTCAAGCACCTCCTTCGTGGGCACGCCGAGCTGTGCGGACGGTCTGTTCCGCTTTCTGTTCTGGCCCGTCGTGTGGGTCACGTTCCCAGCGAGGTGTCGCACTATTGACTGCTCGAACTCCCCCTTGATCTTCCATGCATCCTTCCACAGTGGCAGTTCGTGCTGGAAGTACGACATCACCTCAAAGAATCCCAACACCATCTCGACGACGTCTCCCAAGGATTCCTCGTTCGTGGTTTGTCCCAGGAGTTCATACATCGTTCCTTGGTCGAGCACACTCTTGATCCAGGACGAATATGCCACATTGCCAAGATCATTGCCTATCACGAAGATGGACATCCTCTCCTCGACTCCCTCGGAATTCTTGCACACGATCACATCCCGGGATGCGCACAATTGCTTCCCGTGACCGTTGTTGTAGAACTGTGCTGCTTGATCCACAGTCATGCTCACGAATCCCACGTGAGAAAGCTCCTTCTTCAGCCTTGAATACGCGAGCTCCCGCATGATCGTGATCATGGCCTGGATATTGTTGACGTCCACCATGAGGTTTTGAAGGTCGGGGATTGCCACCACGCATTCCGCGAAGAGGCGCGTGTACATTTTCTTCCCCTCGATAGACATTGCAATACCGTTCGTGTCCGCGATCCAGTTCGCGCAACAGTTCACGCAAGAAGAGGGATTGTACTTCGACTTCGGTCCGAGCACCTTCGACTTGCTCATCTGCATCTCTTTAGCGCAAAGTTCGCAGATAAACTTGCTGAGCTCCGTGACCGTATACCATCGAAGACGTTGATCACCGGCATCGGCCTTCCCAAAAGCGTCCTGCTCGCCGTGTCCTTCATCTTGTTGCTCTTGCTTCCTCTTCGACTGTGCAGTGAAGGTCGGCTTGTACTCAAATTTCACCTTCGATTCCTCCATGTTCTTCGGGATGTTGAATCGAAGGTCGGGCTCGTTTATGCACGTCCCCTCCAGCTCACACACAAACGCGTTGCTTGGTGCGACCGCATCGATGGATTTCTCAATCAGCAGTCGCTTCAGGAGGAAATGTTGCAAGTTCGAGCTCCCAGGGATCTTGTAGTTCCTTCCTGTGAGCGCATGGACCACGCGCCACAGGCGATCGTTCTCGGTCACCAGCGCGCCTGCCGCCTTGCAGATCTCGCTAACCTTGTTGGCGATCGTCCCCAAGTCCCCTCTTCCACCCTGGAAAGCAACATCGCGATTCACGCTCACCACGACCAGGCCCTTGCATGTGTTGACGAGGTCAGATATCGCCTTCTGCAGGGAGTCGATGATGGGGTTGGCGGTCACCTGCCATCCGCATCCTCTCATGCACACCCAATCATAAAGCGACATCCAGATGTGCACCGACATTGGTGAGTCATCCATGTCTCGCCTCCGCCGTTCAGCGATGAGCTTATCCAGCTTCTGCAATCGGGAGATGATATTCAACGTGTCGTTGGGTGAGGAGACTTGCTCACTCGACCCATAGTATGATCACTCCTCGATGTTTGTCCATCCCTGTTCGTTGACCATCATCTGGAAGGTCTTCGTGCTCCCTTTCGAGTTGACGGCCCTCAAGGGCCAATCCAGGACCAAGAAGCTCTTCTTGTGGATCATCATGTCGCGAATCGTCGCCTCGCCAATGGGGCTCCTCTTCTGCCTATTGATAATCCGGTTCAACTGTCCAGGTGCGTTGTCCGGGTTCTTCTCCGCCGGAATCAACGCGTTGATGGCTTTGGCGCCCGGAAGGCGTCCAGTAATCAAGCATCCTGTTTGGGCACACAAGAAAGCATACAGCTGTAGCCATGCCGCATTTCCCTTACCAACATAGGAAAGAATGATCTTCTCCGCGCTGGTCTTCTCCTCGAAGTGCAATAGCGAAGAGGTCAGGCATCTCAGCATACACTCCCAATACGTTGCGTTCTTGCCTTCTGCAAGACACGGCCCAAATACAGTTTGTATGATTGGGTACCCCGTATTGTTGTCTATGTTGAATTTCACATTGACAGTCGCGCCGCTCAAAGTAGTACCCCCTTCGAATGAAGTGTAGGTATCATGTCCAGCAGTTGGGTTAATAATCACCCATCTGTCGTCGTCACCGCCAGAGTTCATTCGGAAAATGGAGTCGATGAACTCGTTGTCGATCTTGACAGCATCGCTGGCTTGCGACCCCCCACTTGGAGCTCCCGGCTGGGGGACTGGCCCACCAGCGGTTTGACTCCTTTGTCCGGAGCTTGATGCCGACTTCTGCTGTCGCTCCGTCTTCCGTGGCGGCTCCGTCTTCGATGAGCCCATCACCCACCATGTCGGCTCTTCCCCAACCACGAAATCCTCGGTGTACTTCTCCAGTTCCCTCTCGATTTCATGAATCGTGCAGTATTTATTCTGGAAGAATTCGATCATGACGTCCTTCTCGGCCTTCTTCTCGATCTCCTTCATCCTGCTTACCCACTTGCGCCGATCTTGGTTCTCAGCGGCCCTGTCAGCCGCGTGCGGTGCCAAACTGATGGAGTTGATGTTCATCGCAGGCAGCTTCGACTCATAGATCATATCGATGCACCACAGGAAATCCCTGGCTTACTCAATCTCCCGGTAGAGATCGTTCAGCTCCCTTTTGTCTGGACGGAAATAAGCTGTATACGACTGATCTTTGGAGTCCTTCTCACCGAGCAATGGCTGCAATCTCCTCATGATGAAAGAGACGCACATGAGCGAATTGACCGCTCCAATGCACGCGTCAGAGATGTCACTGGGGGTTGACCCACAGATCATCCAGCGCAATAGGTTGTTCTGGCTGGCATTCTCATCCCTCCTCAGTGCATATGCGAGGTTCTACATCGATGCCTGCAGCTCATTCTGGTAGACCAACCCAAGGTCCCAATTCTTCTGGTAGTCGTCCTTGGAACCACGACCGTAGGAGTCGATCTTGGGAGCCTTGATCACGCTCAACGTGAACACTTTCCCCCAGTTTCGATCTCTGTATCTTGCGATTCTCCGGTCGTGCCTCTCAAACTCTGCGGTTGTCTGGAACTCCTCAGAGCTCCTCCACCTTCTCGATGACGATGCCCTAGATGGCTCGTCGTTGATGAATTCCTTGAACACCTCCCCAACCGGGGTGTTCTGGTGGAATGCTGCTTTGAACGACCGTTCATCGTTGTCCTCGGCCACGCCTAGTGCGAGATCCCAGATGTTCGCGATGGATCTCAACATATCCGCCCCTTCCATGCAGTACTTGGTTACGTTGAGCAACTCGGGGTTCTTCGCCAGCATCGTTGCCTCACCGCAAAGTTGGTTCAGCGCCGACACGATCTTCTTTCCCTTGCAGCAGAATTCCCTCCATCCAAGCATACATTCGTCGGCAGAAAGCTGTCCGAAAACTTTGCTGATGAACTCTAAGGCAACCCTCATAGACTGCCCTTCACCTTTCATCATCCCGCGGCCCTTGGCAGAGTAGTACGCAGAGTATGCATAAATAGCGGGGACGCCTATGTCCTCGATCCATTTTATGCACATGCCCAGGTCGCTGCTCATCTCCATCCTCTTGGGTATCCTCTTGCCTTCCTCGATGGCGTTCTTCACCAAATTTCCCAAGAAGATTGCTGCTTGCCTAGATTTCCCGACAGGCACGCAGAAGAACTCATTCGTATTGACGACATTCGGATTGGCAGTCATCTTGATGATATTCTCCAGAACCAGGAAAACCCAAAATAAGCAGCTGCAAATGAGGCCACGGAGTTGTCCCAATACGACCCCAGTTTCAGATTGAGGTGATGAACAGGTCCAGCTCCTCCTTGAAGCTTGGGTTCGGGACTGACCCAGCTCCCCGTATGCACCAGAGGTTCGGGACTGACCCAGCACCTCGGTTGTGCAGTTGGGGTGGTGCAGATTTCGCTCGCAGTAGCTTGGTGCTTCCGCGATCTCCTTCGCGTAATGCAAGCGAGAGCGAGTTTCAACGGTGCCGGTTTGAGGCACCTTGCTCGAGCACGAAAACGGCGAAGGATCACACCCACAATTATAGACGTGTACAACTGGGTTTCTTTGGTTTCACGACCAGCACAAGGTCCATGCACATGGTTTCCATTGCATTTCTTAGACAACGAGCCACCAAGTTCAAAGTTCCATGATACGACTCTCCATGGTTTCTTGATTGGCATGGGTTTCTTTGCATATCTTTGTTTCAAGCCATAGCGACACCCATCAAACTCGTGACTAGTCCCATCTTGCACAACCTCATGCAGTCTCTCATCTTTCCAAGAATCACAACTTCCAGGCAACTCAAACAAAATCGCAGCTCGTTTTGTCATGGCATGCCGTTTAATTTCAATGAACCGTTCAAACAATCTCCAAAATTCTCTTTGTTTGGCCTCGATTTTCTCTGCGGTGTCAATTCCGCGAGTCTTGTTGAGGCGTGCCCATGATGATCCCCCCGTGCAAGGCCCGGCGAAGAACAACAAATCGGAAGGTTTGGTAAGCACATGTCTGGCGATTCTCCCCCCGTTCTCGCTCAGTAAGTCATCAACCAGAGTTATGGTGACAACCTGCGGCCCGTCATGGCGGGCAAGAGCAGTGAACCAGTTACGTGGTTCGGAACATGCCATCATCACGATGGGCCGAGCCAAGTCAACACTGTAAAGAGTGACGACTGTGCGAGTTCTCATACCAGGAAGCGAGACATGAACAGGAGCGCGAAGCACACCACCGTCATGTTTGACCAGCGCGAGTTCAATACCCGGCGCTAACTGTGGCTTGTGCTTCACCGCAATGCGATACGGAACAAAACAACGACCAGGGACAAGCTGCTCGTGATTGATATGCAGACAACGCATGAGCAATTTCAATCCGAGCAACGTTTCCAAAGCAAGGTCGTTAACACACTTCAACTCTATGCGCTCGTTCGACAGTTCTTCAACAAATGCGGCCAGCACGGACTGCATGTCAACATCCCCGGACCCGACGTGAATTGGTCGTGGTCGTGGAGACCGATCCCGCGCCGGTGCAGCGACCGGTACGGGATGAAACTGCCAAACTGCGCGTTCAACCCAACCATCAATTCGCACACATTGTAGCCCCGGGTCAACTCTATCCTCAACTTTGAGCCATGACACATTCTTCAGAAACCAAGTGGAACGAAGCCACTTGCTCCCAAACGGTGTCATAACCGCGAGTGGAGGTTTTACCCGCATCAATCTGGGTCCCTTGGCAACAACAACCGGATCATGTCCTTCATGCTCATGCAATCCCTCTTTGGATGTTAATCCAGACCACCATAGGTCCCGGGGCATGATCGGTATGTGTGTGTACGGAAATGTTGGAACTCCGTCAACTGTCCCCGAAGCGGTCTGCATGGTCCCCTTTATGGGATCACACGTGGGTGTGAGCGCCTTGAGGGTATCCGGGTCAGACAGCAAGCTCGGGTCAAGTAGACCAATCTGCAAACATGCATGTTACCATTTGCGCCCATCATTGAACGCCTTGGTGTAGATGTCGGCCGCCATCCTGTCGGTGACCTCATACGCCAAGTACATGTAATCACGTGTGAACATCTCATGCATCCACGAAATGCTAACACCATGGCTTCTCTCAAGGTGGCGCATCGTGGGGTTTCTTCCCGATCGCACGACACCGATCATAGCCTTGTTATCGTCATAGAACACAAAGTTCGGTGACTTCTTGAGAATCCGCTGCAACAACTTCAGAGCAGGCATACCCATGGCTCTCATGGCAACATCGGCCGCAACTATTTCGGCCTCAGGAGTTGAGTGACTCACACAACCCTGTCTTTATAGAGCTGCCAAAAAGCCAAAAAAAATAAAAAAATAAAAACAAAAAAAAAATAAAAAAAAAGAAAACCTTAAAGAAAAGGAAATACAAAACAAAACAAAAAAAAAAAAAAAAACAAAAAACACAAAAAGAAGAAAAAAAAAAAAACAAACGGAAACCCGGGTATTAGGCCCTTGTATATTCAAGTGTCCACCGGAGTCATAACCAAGAAGGTGAACGCAGCGAGTCCAAAAATCATCCCGCAAAAGTCCAAGCCGTCCGCATATACGACAACAAACAAGAAAAATAAAATAGACAAGCCAAGTGCAAACATCGTCCATCACCACCTCCGACCCAAAAACCGACCCGATGGCGCCAATGATTGGGTATGATGCTCATAACAAAAAAAAAAAATAAAATCCCAAGCACATCAAGTGATGCAAACCCCGATCATCGGAGTCAGTCCACCTATGCACGTTCCGTGCTAGGCGATTCACTTGCCGCAACAAATCGAAGCGAGCAATCCGCGCACCGTACAGCAACTTCATCAGAACGCTAGCGGCATGCGGAGCAAGGTGTCCACGCACGGGCTCCTTCATGGCCAACTCAGGAGTCCCTCCCCGTTGGTCCGGCACTGTGGCAGAACCGTCGGTGGGCACAAGATTGTTACACCAATTGCACACGACTGACGGCCCCTCTCTGGCAGGCTTCCGTGAGACGTGATTCTTTGTTTCTTCATGCAACTCAGGGTGACAACCTTATTCAACTTCACGTCGCCCGCCACTTCAAGATAGCGGTCGACACAGGAACGTAGGAACTGTTCCATGTCATAGGTCACCGTTGTTACTCGGTGTCCGTTCCCGAGAGTGACGTTTTCCTTGCTTTGATTGCAACCAAGGTACATGTCAAGTCCAGTCTCGGGCTCAATCTTCAAACGTGTACGCAACATGCTCCACCCTTGGGCAAGGTTCTTCTGCGGCCCTGCCATTTTGAAGTCGTCGACATACACAACCAGAACAAGCTGGAGCTTTTCATGAATGTACACTGAAGGCCATTCTTCGCCGATGGGCTCAAAACCAACGGCACGCACCGACTCATCGCAGTGCTGCTCCCAAAATGTTCCCGCATCTGGGTGTCCGTACAGCGCCTTCCTCAACGGGACGACTGGTCTTCTGTACTTATCCCATTTGCATTCACTTGGCACAGCCTCCGGTGGCAATTCAATCCAACACGGCGTGCCTCTCAAAGTGGCCTGTATATACGCCTGAACAGCGTCGGCCATCTGCACGTCCCAGCCATCATGACAACCCAGAAAATCCGCCCAACGCGAGGCTTCAAATGAAGCAGGGGAGTTCCCCAAATCTTGAAACATCGCAGCCTCAAAGCTTTGGTTCTTCACTTGGTTCCCCAGCAACACGCCTCTACCCTTGAACTTCCTCTTAGGATAACCAACAGGCAACTGTGAGTGCTTTTCAACGCAAATGCCATGTGCGCGAGCCATGTGTATTTCCTCCCCCTTCGCTTTTGCTTCTCTGGCTACAGCGTCATATTCACGCACCGCGCCAAGATCGAAGACCCCCTGGTCGATTAAACCCGACCACTCTTTCTTCATTGATGCCAATGCATCAGGGTTGGTCAACATCTCTTTCCGGCCTACCGGCCTGGATACTAAAGCGTCGAAGAATCGTACCACTTTCACAGCTTTCTCTCTGTGCTGTATTCGCTCAGAGGTCACGCACGGCATCGATGGGTACTTCTTGGCTTCACCGTATTCGCCTATCGCAGGCATCGCGAGTGGCACCTTTCCAGAAACTATCTCAGCAGACTCCTCCCATTCATACCAGGTGAGGTCCGTCGATTCGTCGACCGATGGATCCGTCCCCGATGCCGTCTCAGCTTCGTCTTTATGACTCTCCATGACTGATGCAACCGCCTTCGTCCAGTTTGGAGTCGACTTTGATCGCTCCTCAGATTCGAACTTCCAGGCATAAATTACTACCAGACACTCAAATTCTTTCTCAAGCTGAACGTTTCGTCTCAAGACGTCTTGGGACTGTTTGGAATCCATGAGAACAACCACCCCGTCGACAGGATTAACAACAATCCTGACCCATTCAAGCTCAGCCAAGTGCTTCCCATCCATTGGGTTCTTGATCTTTGATATGATCTTCCGCAATCCCCAATTGTACTGCCATTCTACTCCACCCCAGCGGTTCCGAAGCATCGCTCGAATTCTCTTACCACCGGGCATCTGTAATGTCCGTGCCTCTGCCGGCGCGGAAATCTCAGACTCTTTACTCTTGGGATCTTCTTCTTTCCTTTTGCCACCGCCCTTCACCTCGGCCTTCTCCTCCTTGGTGTAATACTTACTCATCATCTTCCATTCTTCAGGAGTGAACTCCGGAGGTCTCGATGTCTTCATTAGCCTGAATCCATCCTTCCCGACAGGATACGGTCTTCCGGCCTTGTCGATTTTAACCTCCTTGCCATCGTCGTTGACGTACGTGATGCCATCCCCAGGTAGTCCAACTGACACGTGTGGAAGGTCGGACTTTACAACCTTCTCATCGCCCTTAGGGTGTCCATCTCCCTTCCCATTTGAAGAGCTCGGTCTAGCATCTTCTTCTCCTGCATGATCCCCCCGATCTCCGGCGATTACCTCCGGGCCATCGTCGAGCAGTAGACCAGCGATCTGATCGTCCTCATCGTCAAGCAGTCGCTTCTCGTCACTCTGCAGCAATTCAGGCTCGTAGTCCTCATCTTCGATCAGGCGGTCACGCGCATCCAGACCGATTGCATCGATAGACATCTCTATCCCTTCCAAAGTCTCGTTGGCAACCTTGTACTTCTGCTGTATTGGGAATGTCAGAGGAGATTTCAGGATCATCCTCTCCGTCTGATGTGGCATTCTCAACCGAGGTGGAACCTTTGCCTTCTTGATGTTCAGCTCCGCACCCGCAAATGCAGTAAGTGCCCAAGCACGATACTTGTTTGCCCAATGCATACCGGTGCTCAACACATATCCAGCAAATATACCAGTTTCCCCCCTCGGCTCGAACTTCTCCCTCTTTCCCCCTCGTGCTTCGCTCGGCTTGAAGTCCACTAGCGCACCAAAAGGTATCTTCTCGCCCTTGAACTCCTCGCCATGCAGCCTCATCCATGCACTCGATCCGTTCACCTCATCGATGTTCATGAGATGGCACAGAGTGGTGATGGCCTGCACCCAATAACACGTGGGTAGACCGGCATGTACTAGACAAGCCGAAGTCTGGTCAATGATGAATTGATTTGTTCTTTCAGCAAGGGAATTGTTCTGCGGCCGTCCAGGTAGCGATAGGTCGTGGTTCAGCTTCAGCTCCACGCACGCATTGATCAGTTCCGGGCCGTCATCCGAATATACCTGCTTGATTTTCCTCCTCCCGCAGAAGTGCTTGATTGCCCTGACGACTGAGTCAGTGTCTCTTCTCGCGGTGGGATAAGCCATGATAATTCCGGTATATATGTCCCGGATGATGAGCGCATACCTGCCTTCCACTTCATGATCTCCTGATGCCGTCACAAAGTCGAACGTCACCAGGTCACCGAACGTCTTCACTTCTCTTTTGAACGCTCCCGTTCGTGATCTGAAGTGTCTCATCTTTGCCTTGACGCATGATTCGCAGAAGGGATTTCGGTACCTGTGTGTAAGCAAATGAGCTATGGAGTTGGCGTCCTTCTTGAGGACTCCCACTTTCCTCTTTATTGATGATCCTTCGTACACGTCTACTTCGATTCCGGCATCTGGATCATCTTCGTCAGCCTCTACCTCGTGAGCTTCGGCATCACCATGTCGATGCGGGACTGACCCAACATCTACAGGTATTTCCTCAGCCACGGGAGGCGGACGTACCGGACCGGCTCCTCCGGGTGGCCCGAAGTCGAATTCCCCGTCGTGGTGTTCGCCCTCGGCCTCTGCGGACTCACCGACAGCGGCGGGTGTGACGTCGTTCTCATCGTCACCTCCCTGATCTGCCTCGTCGTTCGTTACCATCGCCAATACTTCCGAAAAGTGCTCCTTGAGATCGTCTATTGTAGGGCGATGCCTGTTACTCCGAAGCTTACCATCACTCACCAGGTACGGGATGTCGTCCTTGACCTGCAAGTGCACGAATCCCTGCTTTGGCGTAACCATGAAAGGTAGTTTACCAGGCATCCAGTGAAATGCATAACCCATCTTCATGCATCTCCTCCCCTCTGACAATACCGTGGGTGTCTCATCCAATACATGCGGCTCGACAGTCTCGTCCAACTCGTCCACGACTATCTTGGCCACATCAGATGTGGAAGTGGAACCATTCGCGGTCTGGAACACGATCTCGTCGTCATCTTTCACGATGTCGACAACCAGGCTCTTCGCCTTGGCTCTTCCGATGAGATCATGACCACATCCGGTGTCCATCAACCATTTCACCCGTTTGCTGATGCACGTTGACATGGCGAAATCGTTCTTCGGCATACCATGCTGTTTCTTCCAGTCGACAGCCGATTCCTTGATCTCGTCCTTGTTCCGATCATACTCGAACATTATGCTGCTCTCCTTGGTCACCGGGAAGTAGTGCTTCTTATATACATCATCCACCACTTCTCTCAGAATCTTCGCACGTATCAATGATCGTTGGACTTGGTAGGCTGATAATTCACGATGATCACTGCTTTTGAACTTCTTCTCATCGACGTACACGTACTGATAAGGCTCATTCTCATTGTCCTCATAACCGTACCATTCCCCTTTTCGTTCCCATTGCCTTCTCTCGTCTTCGAGGTGGGTGATCTCCCCATTCTCGTCGACGTCGAGCACTTCCTTGAACCACACCATTTTCTCGGGGATCTCGGACTCGCCAGACCATCTCGATGATTCGCTCAACGCGTCGTCATCGTGCTCGTGGTAGACAGTCTCGGCTTCGTCCGGTTCGACCTGATCAACGTCCTTCTTGAAGCTTACCTTCCCTGCAGGAGCCGATTGCTTCAGGACTATCGCGGGCATTGCGATGGCCCACCTCGCAATGGCAGGCGCTGCGGCTTTGGCGGCAGCCTTCGACTTGGCTTGCGCCTTGTCATTTGACGTTGCTGGAGCTGAATTGTTCTTGATGAGCTCATGTCTGTACTTGCAAGCGCTCCCCCTATCGCACTTCCCCTTCTGAAACGCGAAGCATGCTCCATCATCTCTCTTTGGTGACGATGATCTGGATTTGGATTTGCCCTTTCCTTTCCCCTTGGACATGCTCTCCAACTTATGCTCCGTCTTCTTGCTGTGGGAAAAAGTGCATTCATTTCCTTTCACGCACCCCTTCGCCGATTTGAAGTGGTACCAGCAGGGGTTATCCTTGCTTCCGCCCGGACTCTTGCCTCTGTCGCTGGCACCGTCGGACTTGCCGTCCTTGCCAGCGTGGCCCTTTGCCTTGGCTTTTGGGAGCACAGGAGCGGCATCAGGTCCACCGGGTTTCCCCTTTCTGCCCTTGCCACCCTGGTTCTCCTGTTTGCCAGTTGCTGGAGCCGCATCCTTCCCGCCTGACTTCATCATCGACTTGACCGAGTTCTCCTTCATGTCGAGCATCAGGTCTTCCCGATCTGCCTTGATCTGATAGTCGATCAACGCCAATAAGAATTCATACGTCTTCTGAGGATGCTTGTCCGGTAGTCTATGGTATGCATTGAGGCCGAACTCCATCTTCTTGCTCCCTTTGATCTTCCTGTAAAGGATGTCTCTGAGAGCCAGCTTACTGGGTCTGTCCTCGCTCCTCATCTTCATCAGCAAATCATACCATTTGTTCCTGAACATGACCAAGTTCTTGTCGCCAGGAAAGTCAAGGTTGAATAGATGCTCGATGTGGTAGACAAGATCCGTTCTAACGGAAGTTCTGAATGATTGCATAACTAATGCCACCAACTCTCGTCCCTTCACGATCACCCCTTGTTGATGTCGTAGTTCAGAGTGTCGTGTAGCATCGAGGTATACGCCCTTGGCTTCGTCAGGTGCTTGTTTCAGCATGTTCTGCATGCCCATGGCCATCTTAATATCTATCGTAGCAAATCTGTCGCCACCTGAATCGCTAAGCAAATCCAGGTCTGGGTTCAACCCAAGAGCCTGCTCCAGCCATTTCGTCCATGCGTCGGTATCTGGATCTGCACATGCGCTCAGAACATTCATCAGCAGTTGCAACTTCCAGGTGTCAAGTTGATGGATCTTTGGCCAGGCCGGAATAGATACTCTCTCGGCCTCTTTCCTCGAGATTCTCGGTCGATCATTCTTGATCTCTCGGTTATCTCTCGATCTCCTTCGTCTCCTCCGTGTCCGATCGTCTTCTTCCTCTTCCTCTTCCTCGTCGTCCTCATCTCCTTCGTCGTCGTCATCCTCATCCTCATCATCGGGTGGATCATCCGGAGGTCCTCCTCCGCCACCAGCGAGGCTCAACTGACGTCGACCCGCTCCCTGCCCATTCCCATTGGGCGGGAATCCACCGTAATCCGATGGGGGCGTAGTACCGTTGTTTCCCCCCCCATCACCACCACCAGTCGTAGTAGTGGATTGTGGGACATGCCCAACAACCCCTTGCATCTGGGATAGGTGTAAATCGATCATTGGATCACCGAAAGACGGAAAGAGGATCGAACCTGGCATCAGCGACGAATTAGGGATTTGATTTGAAGACGATGACGGGACTGACCCAGCCACCTTCTTGTCTATCCTATTTGAATTAGCCTGGGTTTCTCCCTCAGCGCGTTTCACTACTGCTCGTTCACGATGTCCATCTTTGCTGCTGGAGGCTTCCTGTGTCTCCAGCTTCTTGTGTGCACGTAGTTCCTCGTTGTCAGCATCGAGTTGGCGTACAAAACTCTCTTCTTGCTTGAGCGTCGCCTCTCTTTCTTTCAGTTGTCTCCGAAGCTCATGCATCTCCTCGAGGTACTCATCGTACATTCCCTTAGCTGTCAATCTCCAGTACTCAGCCTCCTTCGACTTCTCGTCCATCGTGCACCGTTCCTCATGTTTCTCTTCTTTGACCTGGGCTAACTCCAAGATCGCATCCTGACGATGACCACCTTCGACAGCAATCATCTGGTCCTTCATCGACACGTCGGACTCATACTGTTTGACGATCTCTTCTTTTTCGCAAAGCAAGCAATCTGCTCTCTTCGATTCCTGTTCCGCAAATACTGTAACGTCATTCAGCCTCGCCATCAGCTGTTCCCTGGAGTCCTCCAAAGAGTACGTCTCGGGGCGCTTGACGAGTGCATGCTCCAACTGTGATTTCAGACTTTGGACCATCTCCTCCACGTTGAACTTCTCGATAGATGTAGAAGATTCTATGCCTCTGATCTGTTGCTGATAAGCTGATATCTGTTGTGAAGCCTCACGGGGTATCTGATTTGCACGTATAGCTGATTCCTGCGCGGCCGACTTCTCGCTTGCCATGTAGGATCTCATCAATGCAATCTCCCGCTTCTGCTCCATGATAGTTCCTTCAGCTTGCCTCATCTGTTGCATTATAATATTCGACTCCATGTCTTTCTTCTCCCCGTACTGAAATGCGTTCTTTTCCACCTTGCGCATCTGTTGGGCTTCTTCCTCAAACTTGCGCCATGCCTCAGCCATGTGGTGTTGGTGGTGACTCACTAGATGTCCCGACTGCTTGCTGGCAATCTCGCATCGTCTTTCCAGCTCCTGGATCCGGATGGTGCTTCCATAGTCTTCTTGGTTAAGATTTGCCATTGCTGCTGACATTTCATCAAGTGTCTTTTGATATTCCCCGATCTCCACCTCCATCTTATTCTTCTCTTTGATCACGGCGCGAAAATCTGCACTGGTGGGTGATTTTGACCTCCCACCCTTCGACGTCGATCTCACGCCCTTCTGCGACGTCCGTGGTGTCGCAGGCGAAGATGATGATCTTCTCGGTGGGGATTCTCTTTTCTTCGACTCCTGATGAACATCGATCTGCTTCCATGATCTTGTGAGAGTAGATATGTCGCTGAATAGCGCGGAACCTCCGCTCCCAGGTTCGTCCTGTGAATCTGCAACCATATCCATCACCGCAGGAAGAGCCATCAATCCATTGGATCCCTCTGAGCTGCTGTTCCCAAAAGTTGCAGTACTTGGGCTCGCCGAAGACGCCATTGTACTGTGTAGGTAATCGTTCCTTTATTGTCCCTGTACCCGCAATAAACCAGCTGTCTCCCAGTCCAGTGTAGAGCTTGTAGTTACGGCTGATAACCTGTCAAGAGACGGCAAGGTGACGTCCCGTGGGACGCTGTGCACCGAACCCTCAAGCTTTAATACCAACCACGTAGAAAGGTGAATACGGACGATGCCGTTATAGCCGAACCCGTGTAAACGTTGTAAGGGAGAAGGAATGATAGTTACAACAGTAGTCCTGACAAATGCAGAATGGGACGCAAATCAGTGTTTTGCTCTTAAAATGCCCGGATCAACGTATATATGCCAGTCACACAATAAACAAACTCGGGATCTTGAACCTCAATTGTGTCTTGAGCCAAATGGCAATCAATGGAACTTGGGAAGCAACACCAACAAGGACCTCAGAACAGCTACCCAATTTCGGCACGGGGCCTAGAGGGTTTTAACACAATTTGTGTCTCAATGTCGTGCCCAATGTTGTTTAAGACGGTGTTCAACTCGTCGGGATTATGAATATTGTATCTTCTGCTTCTTAACCGCCTTTGAATAAGTTCGTTGTCGGGATTTTTGAATGATAAATCGGTTTCCACGATTATTTTCATGTTCGGGCTTCTGTTCAGGAATTCGGCCAGTCGTTGCTTCTGGTATTTTAAGTAGGATAAACCTTTCATCCCCTTTAATCCTATATCACTTACCGAGTAGGTGTTGGCGTATCCCTTGAACGCTTGTTGCTCGTCTGTGATTTTGGACTTGAAACGCTTGACATAATCCTGTAAGGGTCTGCCTCTCGTTAGTTTTAGGTAATTAGCACCTTTCATTAAAAGGCCATGCTTTCTATATCCGTCACTCCTCGCCACTTCCTTGAGTTTCGTGTTCAATACGTTTGAAACTGGTTTGTTCTTAGCATATCTGTAGGTCTTATCGCCTATTTTGAGTTTTTGTGTTTGCCTCCCTTCTTTTTGTATTAGTTCGCCTTATTGGCTGTTTAAAATGAAATCTATGATATTTTTCTGACATGGTAACAATAATACTATACTCTATATAATATAAGGTATTTTCTCTTTAAGTAGTTTTTCGGGCTGGGGTTGACTGTTGGAGAAAATGGGTTTCGGGTTGAGAATGAACGCATTAATCTCATTAAGTGTTTTTAATAAGATGAATGATTATTTTTTTTCATAATGTGCATTGTCGCGAAGCTTGAGAACAAATTTTAGATTTCTTTTGTTTAGATAAATTTGATTTGCTTGATATCGTCCTTCCACAGTCCTCACAAGTGTAAGACTGTTTTAGGTTATTGTTGTAGTAATTCTGGTGGTAGTTCTTCTGGTCGTCCCTCCACCTCACGGGTTGCTCACTGTCAGCGCTCGAAGTCTGCTTCTGTTCGCTTATCATCTGTAAGACTAAGTCGTTTTCTGCTTTCATCAGTTCAACCATCATATCAAATTCGTCATTCGTTATTCTCTGTTTACTATTACCGTTAATGAAAATTCCTGTCATTTTACTATATTAGGGCGTTTTGTCTTTAAGTAGTTTTATTTTTTCTTCTTACCTCGGCTACTTTTTGTATTTGTGCTTTCTGGGCTTCTACTCCTGCTTCTTGTTTCCATTTGTTCCCTCGTCCATTCACTACCTCTTGCTATTTCTTGGGGTGAGTTGCTCCTGCTTCTTGTTTCTAATTGTCTTCTGTTCATTGGATTACCTCTTGCTCTTTCTTCTGGTGAGTGACGCTCGGACGAGCCTCGCGCGCTCAGCGAGCGACTTCTGCTTCTTGCTTCTACCTGACGTCTTGACCAGAATGATGCCCTCGGTTGTTCTTCTTCCTGTTCCCTTGATTGTTCTGATGGTGTGGATGTCTTCTTGTCACGACTGAATAGTTCAAATACGCTCTTGTCTTCTCCACCTAAAAATATGTTTCTTAACGATTTTATTTCTCGGCTTTCCTCTTTCTTATCTTTTTCGGTTGATGCTGATGACGATGATGATGTTAAATGAAGACTTTGTAAATCTTCCTGCTTTTCATCTTTTGGTTCATCCTTTGGTTCATCTTTTGGTCCTGAAATTGCATTACTATAAATTTCATCAGCAAAATCTTTTGCTATATATCGTGTTGTTTGTGCGTCTGCCTCGTTGTTTTCATATAACTGTGATGTTGGTGCTACTTCATCAAACATATCAGGGAACAATTCCTGTTGAAGAACTTGTTTATCAGTTTGAACCCTAGCATTCAACCGTAGTCTCCTATCGTATTTTGAAAGGTCAAAATCGTCAAAATCTATATTGTTGATTGACAAGTCAATTACCTGTCTTTCGGGGATGATTTCAATTTTTAATCTGTGCGTCATCGCTCCCTTTAGCATTGCTTCAAAAGTAGGGCGTCGGCGTAATCCATAATATTTAGCAGTCATATTAAATATTATATATTTTATTAAACGTCCGCAGGTATTTCTTTAACTGAACCACCCATCACGGTTGGACTATCTTCTTTTTCCTTAGGTCGCGGGTGGAAAACTGAGTAATACACTTTATCATTGTAAAACCTTACTAATTTCAATCTGTGTTCCTTCTTGATAAAATCACCATCGCTCTAATTAAAGCATTATATAACTCAGTGAATTCTTCATGAACACTGTCTTTAATCTTTCTAAATCCTTTCAGTTTGTCCATGACTGTTTTCATCTCTTCTGGTCTGCTTGCAAGATAAGCGGGTGTTAGTTCAGACGCTCTTTTCTTAAACTCGTTGTAACCATAAGCGTCTTCTGCTTTTGATTCTACTTCAACAACTGGGTTGTCTTCTCGTTCATCTTCTTCTTCGCCTTCCTCTAATGGTTCTAATTCTGGCATTTCATCAGCGGACACCATTGAATGAACTTCTACACCGGCAGGATATGAACTCTTCGAAACAGCACTTGCCATTTCTTCGTGTTGTTGTCTCCAAAGTCTCATTCTTTCAGCAAGTTCTTCTTTCTGTTTCTGTGCTTCCGTTAGTCCTTCTGTCTTCATTCGCGATCCAGTGGTCTCCTCCTTCATCGACGTCCTCTGAGCCAATCTTCCCAGCGTGTCTGAAGTCGTTTTGGGCGTTTTGAACCCCCCCCTTTCTATCCCTGCGAATTTTGGGAGCAATGGGGTAGAAGTCGACCAGACAGCCAAACGGCAGAATGACTCCGCTGAAGTTCCCGTCACCGTGGCGTCGCATTCAGGGTGATCTCGTCGCCTCGGTTCTCAATGTTTCTTGCCATGGAGAAATGCCTAACGGCAAATGGCCACCATCGAGGTTCAAACCCAGCTTGACGCAGGAGCACACGTGCCCCATGGAGAACAAGCTTGACTTTGTTCTCGATCAGGCCGTTGGTCTTGGGCATGCCCGGCGTAGAAAGCCGGTGCAATGCTCCAAGCGTAGTGACAGCATTCTTAAGCTCTGGGGCCTGGTCGCTGTACACTAATTTCAGAGTTTGCCCCCCTGCAAACCTGCGAAATGCCTCCAGCGTATTGCTACGGGATCTGGCCAGGAAGAACCTCGAGGTAGTCAGTAGCGAGGTCATAGAACACTATCGCATCTGCCTTGCCATGAAAACCTCGATCCTTCAGTCCTCTCAGCACCATTGTATCAGCAGTGGTTAGGTCCCCGAAGCTCACCACATCATGCGCAGCAGCACCACCCTTGCGGCGAAGCTTGACATTCTCCATCTTCGCTCGCTGACAGTCTGGGCAATAGGGGTTCTTCGGGAGATGCGTGAGCATATGGCGGAGCGTTTTAGCATCTGCACGCCATCAGTGCGTAGCCCGGAGAGAAAATTTATCTCAACAACGTCGCCATCGTCTCCTTCCCCTGGGCCTGGAACAGGCAGTGATCGGCTATCGCCCTCACCCCCTGGTCTCGCATTTGACCTGAAACCACGTTTCACCTGTCCAAGGAACATCAGACGCTATCGCATGCTGATCCCTTTCGGACAACTCCCACAGACCATCAACCAGCACCTCATGGGTAACCCCATTCCGGTGAATGATCGTCTTCCTATAGCCGTCCAGTTGATTGATCCCAACGGGGCAATCTCCGTCAGTCGGCACAAACTTTGCCCTGCGCGGGAGTCGGTGCTCTTTCACCACATGGCCTGATCGCTCAGTCCTCCAGGTGTCGTGAGATTCACTCTTGACCGTTCATGCAGGCTTGCATAGCGGAACCTCGTCAGCTTCAAGCCCTCGATATGCCACGCCAGGGGCCGACATAGCTGGAAGTGGTTCAGCATCATCAAGAGTGGGAGAAACAAACTGAGTGTCGCCATGAGGAAGATACGGCACGTTGTTGACGACATCCAATGTCACTGCGCGACCCGAAGGACACGTGAGAGTAGGCTTACAACCTGCAGTCCATACAAACGAGTACCCCGTGTCCATACAGCGCTTTCCAACGGAGATGATGGATGGAGTAGATTCAAGGACGTGTGCCTCAATCACCTCGTCCAGGTTGCCGACGTCAGCATCAACACGACCAGCGGTGCGAGTCGCCCCGTTAGCAGTGTGCAGCGCGTGAGTTTGTCCGCCTTTGGCGGCTCTATCGGGTCCTTTCAGATCACCAAGGCCGACCAGATCCATTGGACAACCAGTATCTACCAGCCATCTCACCCCGCTGTATCCAACAGGTGCAGCAACCTTTTGAGTGTACTTCGGCTTTCGAACAACGCGATGTCCCCGCACATCGCCAGGGTTGGTGTCGATGTCTTCATCATTGTCAAGGAGCACTTGAGCATGAACAGCCGCTGCTCTTATCAGAGCACTTTGAACCTCCCTAGCAATTTTCTTGCGAGATGGGAACTTGATCGCATTCGGATGACCGTACCCGGCCTCTCTGCAGCGATTCACGACCCTGCCGGTGTTGTCACTTTCAATTGAAACAACAAACACGTCAGGGAGATCAGGGATCTTGACCCTCAGAGGTTCCCTATCGGGACCCTGTTGAAAGTACTTGCTTCTCCAGGACAGCACAACCTCCGCATCATCGCAGTACCAGAATGTCGTCTTGGTATTTGTTCGTTTTGGGAGCCTCTTGAACAAGGTCGCCCGGCGATCACCGAAGTTCACCCCGACATCCTCGATCACGGTCCCGTTTGCGTCAACAGTCCTCCTCCAGATGACTTGGTCCCATTTTGGACCTCCACCCGAGACAACCCGGTGCAGACCCACCGGTGGCTGGGGCAACAGCCCACATAACTGGACACGCCACAACAACACGGTTGGCCTCACGGTTACGGCCCGCCCCACCTAAAAATCCGTCAATCCTTGAGCGGGGCTGTCGAGACGCCTCGCCTCCCTATCGGGAGGACTGGGCGTAGGTGACCTTGGGGTATCCCCCTCCTCATCCTCAACAACAGGGCCAGCAGTGGAACGAGGCGTAATAGGCTTCGTACCCGGAGGTGGTTTCTGATGCAGGTACTTGCACTGCTGAGCTGTGCACTTGCCACACATCCAGTCGTAACAATATCCGAAGTATATAGGCTTGTCCCTAATGGGCCTATCACCAGTCCTCGGAGTGGAGGGCGCAGCAGGGTTCCTCGGGCTCTTGTCATGCTCGAACTTGCATTCCCGACCCAGTCTTTGTATACTCCCAGCAGGCCCGATCAGCAGGCCCAGCAAGCGACTGCCTCCTTGGTGACTTGGGAGACGGGGTGCGCCTGTCCCTCTGACTGCCTCTCCCAGAAGAAGCTCTGTCTCTTTGACTGCTCCTACCTGGCGAAGACGACCTTGGCTTCCCATCCGGTCTCCCATCCCTTCCGGACCTAACGGACCTCGAGGGACTTGGGTCGCTTTTCCTCGCGAGTGGGTCATATCTCCGAACAACCCCAGGAGCTCCAGGATGCCGATCTCTCTCACGAGAGTGAGATCCCGATCCGCTCTGCTCATGGAAGGTCTGATGCATCTGAAGCGTGTTCTGTCGCTTCTGCCATCGCTCAACACAGTCCTGACATGCTTTATAGAGCCACTGAAAAGACCTAACGGTCTCATCGCGGTCCCATCTTTCGATGTCAGGCCGCATACAGCGTAGATGACGAACGTTCTCGATGAACACAGCTAGCAGCACTCCATCATCGATCCTCCTCTTGATCCCGTAGATGAGATTGTCCCAGGTGCTCAGATAACTCCGGAGCTTCATCATCGGAGTGACCTGTCTGTCGACACTTGAGACTGGTCAACTCGGCAATTCTGGTCGTCTTCGAATTCAGGCTGCAGATGGTTCAGCAAACGCTTCAAGATCTGCCTTCCCTTGATGCCCTGAGGAGGGGTCATATTCTGAGCAGCTTCTGTTAGGCGATTCATCTTATCCCTAACGGCCCTCGTCTTGATGCAATCCCTGATGGCGCTCGTGAAGTTGGAATCCAAAACCGGGTACTTACAGGGCCCTCCAAGAGCGTCATAGTCGAGCCTTTCAGTCTCTGAAATCCACGCTAACGCGTAATCAGAGTCGAAACTGAAAGCGTTCCTGACCCTCTCCTTCACCTCGGAAATCCATTCCCGAAGCTTATCAGCTGTCGGTTCAGGAGGCAACGTGATAGTGTTGCATTTGTGATGGTACCGATCCTTATCAGCAACAGTCGAAATTAAGGCCCCTATCGGGGTGCATGACGTGATCCTGCAGCTCTCACACAGCCTGCCTGGAAATGGACAGCACACATCACAATCCCTCATTCCACAACCAACGCATGGGACCAAAGGAGGGCCGGTAATGGGGACTCTGAGGCCACACTTGTGTCTTGTCTCGCCCGTCGTCTCTTCTGATTGCTTCACGAAGAAGACCGCCATCCCCTGGCCTATCGGCACCATTGGCGCTAAAGCCATGGCAATGACCCGCTCCAGGATTACTGGCATGCCCGATGCTTGCAGGGTAGCCTGGAGCAACGTTGGGCTGACTAACGCCAGCACCAACGCCCTGATTGTAGACACCACCCCCATAGGCTGGACCATAGAAACTCGAACCGCACTGATTGTTCTCAGCTCCATGAAAGTCACCATAGAATCCGGGCGCTCCACCACTCGGGCCTCCAGGAGGTCCAGCGGAACCTTGACCCCCACCGGGGAGTCCAGGTCCCCATGACCACCACCTCCGCCTCCACCTTGGCCGGATGGTCCGCCATGTCCACTTCCTCCCCCGGCCCGGGAGGAGGAGGAGGGGGCGGTCCAGCGTCAGCTCGTTCACGCCGAGTATTGCTGGATTACGGTTAGGGTTCGGAGAGACGCTCCCACTATCGCGGATCGGCCTGTCCGGGTTCGGAGAAATGCTCCTGCCATCGCGGACCGTCCTTTCCCCTCTCGATTGCCGATTCCGGACCTCAGATCCCGTATCAGGGGACGGCAGCAGGCCTCGGGCTCCTATTCCTACCCTCATCCCTGTTAGGGGAAAGCACGCCCAGTCCTCGAGCTCTTCTGCTTCTGCCAGTACCCCGACCATTTCCTTCACCAGGAGTGGGCGTTGGTGATCTGATCCAAAAAAAACCAGCAAAGGCATTGTACCCACTGCTGATCCTGCTGGACACCCTGAATAATGTCAGCAGCCTCATCAACATGACCTTCAATCTCAGAAAGCTGAGCCATGATCCTGTTGTTCATTCCATTAAGAGTACGCATGTTACTCTCGACCGTGGTAATTCTCCGCATTGCGCCTTCCAGCGTGTTCCGAAACGAATCGAGTTCATGCCTAACGGTGGACCGTGCTTGGTCACTACTTGCTGGGAGATTACGGATCTGCCTTCTGATATCATCAAGAACCTGATTCAGAATTCCCGATCTCGCCTCGTACTGCTCAACATGGGACTTCACGGTCTCAAACCTCGCAATGACATCGTCATGATCCCGACGTTGACGTTGAACTCCGCGAGATAGATCCTGGATCTTCCGATGGACCTCGTCAATTGCTTCATGCCAGTCCTGCGGGGAATCAGGCCCTGATGGTCTATCGACCGCCTGGGACCCCCTTCCGCTTTGCAGCCTCGACATTCGATCAGCAAGGATAATCTGTTCCTCATTGATGCCACCAATGGATTCGGAGCCCACTTAGCAAACTTCTCGTGTTCAACAAGGATCTTCTCGAGCTTCAGGTTTAGTTCCCTGAAATTCGCGTTCGCCCCACTGCTGGCAGCCCTATCGGGCAATTGCGCAGCAAGGTCACCTGTCGGCGTCCGCATCCCAACGGTTTTCTCTATCGAGAACATCCGCCCCTCTAGCTTCTCCAAGTCCTTAAGCATCTCGTCCTCGGAAGCAGCATGGCTCCTGTGGATGGCCTGAGGATGACCTGACGAAGTTGGCTAGTTGCGATTTCATTGTCCTTAACGGATTCATGAACTTCGTGGGAAAGCAAGTTGATCCTCTGATCCACAATCTCAGCCTGTTCATCGATGGCTTGCCTCACAATGGCCTTGCTGTCAGGGATAACTTCGCTGGCAAACCGCTGAACTATCATTCGCATCCTACCGGCATCAGACTGAGTCGAATCTCAGTAGCCAAACGGCTGACCCTGTCCTTCGTCTGCTGATTCTCGTCGCTCCACTCTTTTCGCATGGAACCCACCTGACCGTTCAGTAACCTGATTTGGTCAGCAAAGATATGGAACGCTTTCGCGACTGAACCAGACACCTCACCCCTCTCGAGCATCTCCTGGATGTGCAAATCAAACAGCGCCACCTGACTCACCGGAAGAATGGGATCTGTGGGCTGGAGGAGTCGATATCTCGATCCTCTCAGGAATCCTACCAGCTCTAGCATGTCTTCTGGGGTCGCCTACAGGATCATCATCAATCTTGGATGGCCTACTCGGGGTAGATCCCCTTCTCCGGCTATCGCCAGCTCGGGGATCAATATTGGATGCACGAGACTCAGGAGTAGAGTGGATATGAACATCAGCAGGATCGAACATTTCCTCATCCTGCTGAGTTGAACCTAACGGTGAAGGGCTAGCCCTCCTTGCCTTTGACCTATCGGTCTCAATGGCCTCTTCGCAGAAGCACTACGCTCCCTGGCGGTCGATCCCCATTGAGGAGTGAACTCGTTGCTAGACCTTAGCGTTTCGATGTCACTGGGATCTCGCCCTAGCGGGCTAGCGATCGACGGACGATCCTCGATTCCGAGTGCATCGGCAAGCCGGCCATCTCTTGCACCTGTCCCAACAACATCGGCAGCCCGTTCAGTGATCCTCGGCGAACCAGTAACCCGGTTCGAGTTCTCTTCTCTCTGATGCAACGGACCTCCAAATGTAATGTTGGGAAAAGGGGGAACATTCGGGGTATTATCAACCACCGGAGGACCTATCGGTCCTTCCCGGTCATGGATGGCCTCCAATCCCCGAAGAACTTCCCGGCTATCCCTGGCTCTCTCTCTCTCGCTTCGGGCGTCCCTGTCAGCACGAAGGTCCCTAGCGGCTCCACGAGAGAGGCTCCTGGGCCTTGCGGCAGCACGGCTCCTTGCATTTCGGCGTGATTGGTCCTCCTCCTCATCCGCAAAACTGTAGTCTTCACCATTGTCAAACTCAAAATCGGCAATTACGGGGTTGGGCCTATCGGCATCAGACTCCTGCTTTGCGCTACCACCCCAGCCTGCGGTTGATTTCAACAGATCATCGTATCCGAAACCTGTGAATTTCCTCTCCTCATGCTCATCAAACTGACCTGGATTTTGAGAACCGGTTGACCGACCCGAGATATCTCTCGGAGCCAGAACCATGGTTCCTGGTCCTCGCGGCCTGTCCCCGAGCTCATCCGAGACCTGTGATTCACCTGGAACAAGAGATCTTGGGGGTCGGGTCGGCATGGCCTCCGGGTCGTCTGAATGAGGGCGGGCCATGTTCATCGCCATGCTGATGAAGTCGAACTGTCCGTGCCTGAGACCTGACTCAAAGCCGCTCCTATCGGGGCGAGCTCTCTGTGCTTGCTCATCATCAGTGGCCTGACGGAAAATGCGATCGTCTCCATCGTCGGTGTACCTGCCACAGCTCCTGGGTGTGTCCCTACCGGGATCTTCACCCCTGCGGTCCTGACCTGTCGAACCTGCTTCGAAATCCTCGTAGTCGAAGTCCGGTAGGTCCTCACCTGAGCGAAGGCCACCTAGGATGGCCTCCTCATCCACGACGCTCCTCCGAGATCGTGGGGTCGACGTCCTTGAACTTGTAGTTGATGGTCTCAAGCGCGTAGGACAGTCCTACGGCTGATAACCTGTGATTCGGGCACGAGCCTGTGCCCAGGCAATGGGTATGTTGGGGTAAACAAGCCACAAAAGAAAGGTTCCCCAAAAGCAAACCAATCCCCGGTCCCAAAGATCAGGGTTTCCCACACACCAGAGAACAACAACCAAAAGGAAACAAACCAAAAGAGAAAAGGGTTAATGGTCCCTACCAACCTGGCGGCGGCCCGAGGTCTCTTTCTCCCCCGAGATGCCGTCGGTCGACGCAGGGGCTCGGCGACGCCCATTCGAGGCGCGACGGAACCCGTCAAACTTGAGCCAAAACACCACAGGTCGGTCACTACCGCGACGTCCCTGATGATGATATGAACCATGGCTAATCACACTTTTTGCAAAGCAAAAACGATGTGGCATGCATGTTTGTGCAAAAATTTGATGTGTCTCCAACAATGATGAAAACCATTCCCGGCATCTGGCCTTCCGCCTGGCGCAGAACATGATTCGATGTCTCCCAAGAAAATCTTAAGGTTTTCCGTTTCCCCCCCTTTTTGCAGAGCAAAAACGATATGGCATGTTTGTTTTGGTGGAGAACCAAAACCAGATGTGTCTCCAAATGATGAAAACCTTACTTAAGGCTTAGTGTTTGCCCCCTTCTGCCTGGGTCAGAACGTTAAGGTTTTGCATTTACTCCCCTTTTTGCGCAAGGCAAAACCGATGTGGCATGAATTTCTCTATGGGGAACCAAAATCTGATGTGTCTCCAACAATGATGAAAACTTTAAGGTTTAGTGTTTGCCCCCTGCTACCGGTGCAGAGCATGATTAATGTGTCTCCCAAAAAAACTTACGGTTTTGCGTTTGCCCTTTTTGTTCGCGAAGCAAAACCGATGTGGCATGCATTGGTGTGCAAACACCTGATGTGTCTCCAACAATGATGGGAACCTTAAGGTTTCGTGTTTCCCTTCCGCCTGGCGCAGAACCCGGTCAACATGTCTCCCAAGAAAACCTGAAGGTTGTGTGTTTGCCCCCTGCGGCATGCACTTTTTGTGGAGAACCAAAATCCTGTCTCTCTCCAACAATGATAAAAACCGTAAGGTCTAGTGTTTGCCCCGAGAACATGATCGATGTGTCTTGTGTAAACCTCAGATGACCCCAGACAATCGGATCGAAGAAATCCTTACAGTAAGGTTTTGCGTTTGCCCCCCTTTGTTTTGCAGAGCAAAACCGATGGGGCATGCATTTGTGTGGCGAATTCAAATCCGATGTGTCTCCCAAGAAATAAGGTTTTGTGTTTTCTCCCTGTGGCATGCATTTGTGGAGTGATGTGTCTACATCCAACAATGATGAGAACCTGAAGATTTAATGTTTGACCCCAGAACTTGATCAATGTGTCTCTCAAGAAAACCTTAAGGCTTTACGTTTGCCCCCCTTTGCTTTGCAGAGCAAAACCGCTGTGGCATGCAATTCAAGTTTGTGGAAAATCAAAATCTGATATGGCCCTCTTCTAACATGATCAATGTTAAGGTTTCGCGTTTGCGCCCTGCCCTTTTTTGGCAGAGCAAAACCGATGTGGTCTGCATTTTTCTGGAGAGCCAAAACCTGACGTGTCGCCAACGATGATGACAATATCAAGGTTTAGTGTTTGCCCCCGTTCGCATGGGCAAAACCCCCGCTGTTAAAATGGTCTACCCAGAACAATTGAGAAGACGGCCACGCGTATTTTAAGGTTTCGATTAGCCTTGGTCATTGTCATCTACCCAAATTTTGAGTGTGGCTCAACTGATGGAGTTGGAGAAAAAAACGCAACAAGCAAGATGTGGGGCATCGCCCCACGTTAGCCCTTCCACGGCTGTCCTCGCAGCATCGGCGGATCTCGTGGCGATTTCAATATAACCTCAAAACTGACACAGCCGTTATTGGATATTCGGATGCCAAAACAGCAATGCCGATCAAAATAATTGAGTTTTCGGACGCCAAAACAACCAGATCAAATTGTCCACGTCTAAAATTGAAGGAACTCCGGATACGAAACCTTCGCATTTGCAGATACGTTTTTCTAGCTGGACCTAAGCAAACACTATGGTATAACTGGTTTTGAACAAGCTGCCAACACGCCCGAAAGCGACCACCCAAACATGGCCGACACCCCCCCACACAAGCCGCGGGTGCGCCCGAAACACACTGTTCAACTTATTTGAATCGAATGAAACCCTTGCATTGGATGCTGTTTGAGCCACAACGATCAAGTCATGGTCACCAAAATCATAAATAGCCGAGTAGTCAGCAGATTGATTTGAATAGGTATGGCGAACACAGCTATGCAGGCAAAACACAATGCACGCCATGTTTGTGTGAATGCAGCATTAAATTCAACGGAAAACATGTAAGCCAAATTTCAAAAAAACAAGTTTATGTGGCGAACAGACCCATGCAAAAAACACAATGTGCGACATGTTTATGTCAACTAATCAACTAACATTAAATTCCGTAAAAAAATGTAAGCAAAACTAGCCAGCCGCGGGGACACCTTTTTACATTGCTGCGGCGAGCGTGTCTGCATGCGGCGATGCTCAATGTGTATGGTCACATGAGAGCTCCATCTTATCATCCGAGTTTCCTCTCGAACTGCGCCGCGCGATTTCTCACGAAGTGGTCTGCGCAAGCTGCATTGTTCCAGGCTGCCGCGCGCAAGTTGCTCTCTGCAAGCTGCTGCACGCAAGTGCTCTGTGCAAGTTGCTCTGCGCAAGTGCTCTGAGCAAGTTTCTCTGCGCAAGTGCTCTGCGCCAGTTGCTCCGTGCAAGCGCTTTGCGCATGTGCTCTGCGCAAGTTGGTCTGTGCAAGTTGCTCTGCGCCAGTTGCTCCGTGCAAGCGCTTTGCGCATGTGCTCTGTGCAGGTTGCTCTGCGCAAGTGCTCTGAGCAAGTTGCTCTGCGCAAGTGCTCTGCGCCAGTTGCTCCGCGCAAGCGCTTTGCGCATGTGCTCTGTGCAAGTTGGTCTGTGCAAGTTGCTCTGCGCAAGTGCTTTGTGCTCTGTGCAATTCGCAGAGCGCAAGTTGCTCTGCGCAAGTGACTCTGCGCAAGTTGCTCTGCGCAAGTGCTGCCGGAGCTGTGGGAATGTACTTCGCGTACTATTGTTGTACTTAAAAGTTGCGATTTTCCAGCCGGGGCTGCAGGAGCACGCTCCGCGTACTACGTTTGTACTTAAAAGCTGCGATTTTCAAGCCGGAGCTGCCGCGGACCAGGGGGGAATCGAACCCGCGACCGCAGGATTGCGAAAGCAGGCGCGCCAGCCACGAGACAATTTCGCGAGCAACAAATTCGCACGGCGCCACAGCGAGAGCGCTTCGACACGCACGATCCCCGCCCGCAGAGCGTCGCGCGCGCATGTTAGAAATCGTAAAAAGTCCTCAGTTTTTGTTCCTCGACCACGCGAATCTTCGCAGAGGGTCGCGCGCGGCTTGCAGAAATCGTAAAAAGTCCTCAGTTTTTGAACCTCGACCACGCGAATCTCCGCAGAGGGTCGCGCGCGGCTTGCAGAAATCGTAAAAAGTCCTCAGTTTTTGAACCTCGACCACGCGAATCTCCGCAGAGGGTTGCGCGCGGCTTGCAGAAATCGAAAAAAGTCCTCAGTTTTTGAACCTCGACCACGCGAATCTCCGCAGAGGGTCGCGCGCGGCTTGCAGAAATCGTAAAAAGTCCTCAGTTTTTTGAACATCGACCACGCGATCTCCGCAGAGGGTCGCAATCCCGAGCGATGATCAAACTCCCGCCCCGGCGCCTTAGAAACCCAAACTAACTTACATAGCTGCTTACGCCGAAGCTCTAGGCAAGCTCTACCTAACCTTGGCTCTGTGCCACTTGGCTCTGTGCCACTTGGCTCTGTGCCACTTGGCTCTGTGCCACTTGGCTCTGTGCCACTTGGCTCTGTGCCACTTGGCTCTGTGCCACTTGGCTCTGTGCCACTTGGCTCTGTGCCACTTGGCTCTGTGCCACTTGGCTCTGTGCCACTTGGCTCTGTGCAACGTGGCTCTGTGCCACTTGGCTCTGTGCCACTTGGCTCTGTGCCACTTGGCTCTGTGCCACTTGGCTCTGTGCCACTTGGCTCTGTGCCACTTGGCTCTATACACTTGGCTCTGTGCCACTTGGCTCTGTGCCACTTGGCTCTGTGTGCCACTTGGCTCTGTGCCACTTGGCTCTGTGCCACTTGGCTCTGTGCCACTTGGCTCTGTGAAACTTGACTTGGCTCTGTGCCACTTGGCTCTGTGTAACTTAGCTCTATGTACTTGGCTCTATGTAACTTGGCTCTATGTAACTTGGCTCTGTGCAACTTGGCTCTGTGCAACTTGGCTCTGTGTAACTTGTCCAAGAGCCCCGCACGGAAGAACCCTTCGCGATGCTTTCGGGAATTCCAAAAAGGCAAGTTGCCTCCAGCTTGACCTTCATCTTCGAGATAATTCGAGATAGTTCGAGATAATTCGAGATAATTCGAGATAAAATAAGATAGCCAAAAACCCCCAACTCTAAACCCCATGAATCTGGTACCCGTAAAGTTGTTTGGGATTCAACCATTTCTGGATCCCCACCTTCGGATGCATCAATGATTTCCGTTGTACGCCCTCGGCTGATGTTGTCAGGATTAACCGGACACTCCTTTGTTCCCGTCGGTGTGAACAGCGCCTTGCGAGGCGTGATGTGCACACGGATGAGCTGCTTGTTCTTCTTGTCGAGTATCCAGTGATCCTGCTTCAGAGACCCAATAGTTTTGGGAGTCGCTGTCTCTTCCTTTGTTTTGGTTTCCTTGCATGCACAGACTTGTTCACTCACTGAGTGTTCCCTCGATGGGAATTGGATGCTGTCATCATCATCGTAAACGTAGTTGGTGAGGCCCTTGATGGCAATCTCTCCATGGGATTTCACTCTTGCTACTCCAGCACCATGAGAGACTCCTCGAAGTAGACCGTCTTGTAGGCGCGTGCCCCGCACGGAAGCCTGTTCCGGCCGCACTGTACCAGGAGATCCCCTGCGGCACGCAACAGCGTGGGACCGGAGCCGTTGCTCAAACGGAACACCTTGGATACCTCCCGCGTGGCCAGCTATCCAAGAGCCTCCTCGTTCGCGATTGCCGGCGCCAGCGTGCTGCTGTCCAGCTTTGAGGCCAGCTCTGCGGTGACCCGGTCGTCCAGGGACTGGATGGCCGCTGCGTTGTTGCCGGAGGCTGTGCTTGGCTACCTTACCTGGGCATGAAGTGAGGGAAACTATCCTTCACTTATGATACCGCTCGCTGTATCGTGGTTATGACGAATTGACCGATGGCGTCGGTCAAAACGCTTGGGACACCTCGGCCTGTGGCACATGATGAATGTCGATGTTGGTACTGCAAGGAGGCGTCGTATGATACCTGAGGTGCAAGGTCCAGTTTACCTTGGCTGTCTCTCCATTTGCAAAAGTGAACTTGGTCTCGGCCGGGATGTACGAGTAGGAGATGAGGTTTTCATAGGTTCGATGGCCTGGGTAAAACGCTGGATTGCATGCCAGCTGCCCCTGGGTCTGGTACGTCCGTTGTCCAGGATCGCATAGGTCGGATTGTGCTGCGGGTTGATGACAGGCGCCATCAGCTTTGTTGCCAAAAGGCTTTGTTTTGCTGTCGCCGTCATTGACTGTTCAGAAACTGCATCAGCTTGGATCAGCTTCTCATGGACGGCCGCCTCCTTCTCATGCTGCTCATATGCGTCATGGAATGTCATCATCGCTTGTCCGGTGCTGGATGACTGATGGGATGAGTACCAGCCTTGTTCACTCCAATTCCAGGATGGATCCCAATCCTGATCTGTCCAGCCGGCGTGGTGCAGTCGGCTGTATGGCGGCCCCGTCTTCTCTGCAATGGCTGCAAACGTCTTGGATTTTCCTTTTTCTTGTCCGCCTTTTCCTTCGCCATTGTCATAGGATGGATAACCGTTGTTTCCATCATCGGGATATTGGACTTGCGATTTTCCTTTCTTTCCCTTCTTTCCTTTGCCTTTTCCCTAATATGCCTGGTCGTCTTGAATCTGACATTCCGCCCAGACACTTTTCTCGCAATACACGCATCGTTCTCCTCGAGTACCCAAAGTGTCTCCTCATCGTTGGTGGACATGAAGCCTTCTTGTCCTTCTTCGTCTTCCACCCAAAAGCCTTCTTCTCCTTCGTACTCTCCTTGCTCGAGAATATAGAAGGTGTTGTTCCGATTCCTCCTGGAGGTCGGATGGATGGATCTTGGATGGATGTTCTGGTCGTGATGATGAGGTCGTGGTACTGCGCTTTCATCATTTCGTAAGTATAATTCTCAAGCGAAATGTTTACACTTGAATAGGCTTCTGCGAAGCCTTCTCCATCACCACAATTGAGACTCACTGCCAGGGGTACCGCATCCCCGAAGAGAGCTGGTACCTTGTGGTAGAAGAGAATGTATTTGTAGGTCCCTGGATCTATTCTGCAAGAGAGTCCAATATGCAAATAGTGGAGGAACTGAGAATGGAAGTCCCTGGTTGTGTAAATGTGAAAACCTGCAAGGCGCCCTGCTAGGTCCTTTTGTAATGCAGGATGCAACGGTACTACAAGATAGGGCCTTGAGCCAAAATGGTATGTGTGTGGTGCAGGTCAATTGCGAAGCAAAAGCAACACAGGGGGGTGGGCGGACAGAACGTACTTTGAGCCGCCCTTCAGCCCTCCCAGCAAAGACTTGGAGGGCCAGGCGCATCTTCGACTTTGCTGGCATGCCTTTCAAGGCCTGCCAGGCGCTGCTCAGGTTTGCTTTGGCTTGGTCGTCGATAGCAGTGGGAGCGCTCCTGTTCACCCCGCGTCTATCTTTGGGCTTCGGGGTTTTCGGGCGCTGTGCGTGTTGTTTCGACCGACAAGTGCTTGTGGGGCAAGGAGTTGCGCTAAGCTACTACTTTGCTCCTTGGCAGACTGCCAGCATGGCTGACGCAAACTTGAAGATTAGCGACTCGGGTAGGTGCTGTCATGGCCATCGCACAGGAAGTTGGTTGGCCTCTGTTGACACAGCCGTTGCAAACCTTGGGTGTGCCCTTCTTGCCCATGGCAAGCAGGTCTTGAGGAGGCGACAAGAGCTGCACTTTTCGATAATTTGTTTGCAGTTTGCATGTTGTCGCGGGCGCGCGCCTTACATTGGAGATAGGTTTAGAGTTAGTTTTTGTGCTGGGAGCACAGCAGAAGGCATGGACACTCTGTGCGCAAAAACTCGAAGACAAAGCGTAGCGCATCATAGAAAGCCAGCGTGCCCAAAGCGTGAAAGCTAATGCGTGGCAGCTCCGCAGGCGCGTGGCACAGAGATACGGTGTGGCAGCTCCCAGCACAAGACAAGTGCACATTTGTGGCTTTCGGGCCGGTATCATACCGAACATACTGACAATTACTGACATCTGGAGATGCTTTCGGCCTGGTTTCCTCCTTGTGACATGTGATGCACAGGTGGGATGCATGCTGGTGCAAAGAGCGCCAACTAGCTCAGGACAAAGTACAGGTTCATGAATGGGGGTTGATCAAGAACCGTTCATCCCCAAAACCATGGGTAACGTTACCATTATCATTTAGTGGCGCCAATTTCGAGTGCTGTATTTTTCAATTCATAGGTGCCCATCTACCTCGCCATTCGGCGAAGAGCCAAGTAAAACTCGGGCTCACAGAAGCCACTGCCCCGTCTGGGGGTAGCACCTCGGCGCAACTTGCCCGTCTGTGGCTGGAAGCTCATCAATTGTCCAAGCATCTATGCCATCCAGTCGACCCCATCTAATCCCCATCTCCCGCGATTTGACTTATCTTGAATTTCCTTCAGTTCATGTCCAACCTTTCATGATATATGTCACTTCTGTTTTGCTTCTCTTTTCTCTTCAACTCTCGCTTTCTCTTGAGCTGGGCGCAGCATGTGACTCGGCAGGGTGCCAGTGCCAGGTCCGGAGCGTGACCGTTCCTCGACTCCAATCGTGAAAGCGAGGAAAAGTGAGGAGAAACTAGAGAAAGAGAACAAAAGAAGAGCAACCAACTGCAAAAGAAGGGCAAACAAGAAAGGTAAAAATGGACAAAAATGGGGTATAACGAGGAAATACCATGTAGCGGGATATGGGGATCTCAGGCCGCCACAAGTCGGAAGTGGCTGGAGGTCAGCCTCTGACACGTTTCCAGATCCAAACCGGATAAGCTGCCCGACGCACTTGATGCTCCTGCCCAAGCGCTGACTCCCTCTCAATCCATTTGAAACTTGCTGGGGCTCCTCCATGTGGATGCAGCTTGGGACCAAACACGTGTGCCTTGCAATTTGCAAAAAAATGCAGCGGGCACAGCAAATCCATCAGCCGGCCGTCATCTGCGGATGCTCCGCCAATGACAACCCAGCCTTGGTTGCTTGTTCTGGCTTGGAGATGTGCAAGTATCTGAGCTGGCTGCCCACATGGTCGGCGCTCTTCTTAAAGGATTCACCTGGAAAACGTACAAGAAGACTCCCGCCAGCACGCCAACACAGCCTGTCCTGTTTGACCCTCTCATCTGCACCTTGGTGCGCACGCGGCAAGCCAATAAATGCCGATAAATGCTGCACATGCAAGCGTGCCTGTGCTCCGGGATACCTGGAGCAGTTGCAGTCCCACTGTCCACTTCGCAATGCGCAACGCGCAGCGGGCTGCCTTGGATTCCTCGCGTTGCTCGATTCGCTCGACCTCAGCCCTCAGCACCGGCAAAGGCCTGCAAGGCGACGCAATGTGAAGATTCACGCAAAGCTCCACGCATCTCCTGCGCGTGATATCCAGGGACATCACATGACATCATGTGATTTTGTGTGACATCGTATTGTTGAATGCATGGTTGGTTCCTTGAGGTCTCGAAAGCAAATGGCATCGTGGCTCTGATCGACTAATGTTGACCCAATGAATAAAACAAACTCTAGCTGATTAATAGGGGGGTGTCCCCTATTCAGTGGGGATTCAGCACTGTGCGAGGGAATGACACCTATTAATAAGATGGGCTTATGTGTCCAGGGCACCGGCGTTGGGGGAGAACGAGGCCATGAAAAGACTAAAGACTCCACGAAACGTCGCTGCGAACAACCCATGCAAGCGACGTAAAGCACGGGTTTTCAAAGCCAAGACACCAAGAGCTAAGTGAGCAAAGGCAACATGAATGTAGATTCGGATAGCAAAGGTTGCCTCTAGCGTATCAAGCACGCAGTCATCCCGATGAACCAATGCCATTGCCCCCAATGCACGCGGTAGCTCTAGCCAACAGCTGCCAAGGTGCCTGCAGGCACTGCGCAGCCGTAGGCGGGCAGCCCGCTCGCGTTCAATGCCCACCTTCGTGCGCATGCGCCATTGAATTGTTGCTCACCCTTCACGCCAAGCTATTGGACCCCAAGCGCACTCCCATGTCGGAAAGCACTGAGGCACTGGCTTGCCATGTCGCGTGCCCCGTCTGGGAGAACAACTCCGGCCTGGCGCTATGATACTAGGATGCACTGTTACGCAGCACACGCATTCCGGAGAGTGTCACCATGTGCAAAACGTGCCCACACAACATGCGCAAACAGCGTGGCCCATCTTAGACAGTGGGACAACACCCGCATATCGAACGCCAAAGGAAAACACTCGTGACATCAAGAAGCCAAAGGCACGGCATGTTCAGTGTCTCCGCGGGCTCGAGCCAAACCAAAGTTGGAACACGCGAGCTTGCCGGACACTACATGCTTCAATGCAAGCGAACTCGGCCCTCACGCAGCAGTCGCAATTTTCATTCAATTCCAAAGCTCTGGCAAGGAGGAGTCTCGAATAGAGTCAAGGGGAACTGGCTGCCAACAAGTAGCTGTGCAGCTGAGGCGCCGGGTGACCTTCGACGTCCAGGTTTATTCCCATGTGTCCACTTGCTCGTTTCATATGCCTGAGCCGAAACGCTCCTGTCAAATGTCCGTCATTTCGCTGACTGCTTTGAATCAGGCATGGATGCACACCCATGCCCCTTTTTTGCGCCCCCCCCCCCCCTCATTTTCGCTTGCGCGCCGCATCAAAGGACTTCTGCAAAGATTTTGCCGTCCTTGCTCTCGGTGATCCAACCACACTGGCCACCTCTTGTTTTGACATACATTCGCCGACATCCTGCTGCCTCTTTTGGCCATTCGAGCACTTCGACCACGTCTCCAGGTCTCAGCGTGCCCTCTGCCTGCTCTGCTTGCTGCGGCTCTGCCATCTCGAAAGCGTCAGTCAGGCGCGAAGAGACCATGACTTTGAAGAGGTGCGCGCCCTGCCTCAGGTGTGAAAGTGTGACCCACCCCTCCACGCCATCCTCGGTGCGGCATTTGACTCGGCTCACGCTTTCCAAGCCCTTCACTTCCTTGTGCTTCGGGGCCTCCATTTCCACAGCTTCCTTTTCCTGCTCCTCCTTCTCCTCCTTCTCCTCCTTCTCTTCCCTCTCTTCCATCCCAGCCTGCTCCTTCTCTTGTTCTTTTTCCGCCTCTCGGTTTTCCGCTACATGCCTTGCCTCTCCATTCTCCGTCACCTCAAGCAGCTCTAAGATGTCTTTGGGCTTCAGCAGTCGCAGTGTCTCCGTGGCGGACTCCTCTCGCGTAAGTGACGTCTCCACGGCCACAGCTACAAACTCCTTGGCCAAGCGTGCCCACACCTGGCAATGCAAAACCTAAATGGCCCAACCCTTCAAGCTCCACTTGATGGGGGTCCTGTGGGTTTGCGTTGTTCGCGTTTGTATGTGGTGCGGATTTGTTTTGGGATTTTGGCTCATTTTCTTGTCGGATTTCTTTTTTCGTTTTCATCTTGGCCAGTAAAATGTCGTGTTTTACATTTTCTCGCAATATTGACGACAACACCCCCAGAATTGTTTTCAACACCCCCCGCGTGTCCGACCAACATCCCCAGCATCACCAACAAATCGTGAATAAAAACTCCAAAAAGTAGTCGGCGGGTTGACGGGTCGAAAAAATGATGATTCAAATAGGGGGGCATTTCACCCCGGTGAAAATCTAAAAAGTAGCGGGCGGGTTGGGGGCGGGATGATGTTTGCAATTAAACGGGGAGTGAGGTCCCAAACCGGGGTGTGGGAGCAAGGTCATGGTCTATCGTAGGTCCGTGGTTCTATTCCACACGATGATCCAGTATGTCAATGGCGGATGGAGTGTACATGGAAGTTCCTGGTCGGATTGTCTTGTGGGTATAACCTGTAAGCGGTCCGCAAGCAATCCCTTTTCTCTGTGTGTACAGTGGCAATAAAGAGTAGAAGAGGGGCCTTGAGCCAAACGGTTGCATGGAGATCAACATAAGAATCATATACAAAACAGACACAAGTTTCTTTTGATCTCCAGCAATGAATTGCTATTTCAACGCTGGCTTCACGGCCTTGACCCTAGCCAAGTGAAACTTCTTTGAGTTCCATAGCCTAGTCTATATAGATTTGTGACAGATATTGTAGATCATGTCAAAACTGAAAACTAATCCTTTTGTCTTGGGTGAGTTGCTTCGTCTGCGATCAACTGGAAAAGGTTTGTACACATGCGGATACCTATTTGTATCAAGATGGTGCGTGGATACCTAGACGTATCAAAACGGTGTGAAACTATTGGCCTCTCACTACATAACCTTGTCGATGGTGAGGACCAATCTGTCGGAATTCGTGGTGTGCGTGTTTGGTGTTCCCTCTTTCGAATTGTAGATTGACACACTGGCATGTAACTCAGACCAAAGCAGGTCAGGTTCATGCCCAGGAAGACTGAATGGCAGCTCATAGTCCTTCCATGGTAGCCGCTGGATGCCTTATTGTAACTCCAGGATGGCCATGCCGTCTCAGTCTTCTTGCGGTAGTACTTGTTGAACTTCATTCTGAGTCATACGAGCCATTCAGGAACATCTCGTTGGTGATGTGCTTGGATCAGTCTGCTGATGTCACCTTGTAATCGGTAACCATGGACAGTCTGTCATTCTCCATTTTCTCCAGTTGATCCTTACTCAGCGCATTCAACTGCTGCTGCATGTCTGTCTTGCTTGCCCCGGCCGACTGTAAACGTAACCATATAGTCTGGAAATGATCGAGCATACACGGAGCCAGTTTTCATGTAGAGGATATGTGGAAGGATGGCCTTGACGGTGCATGTAGATTCCAGTGTGCGGTCTGGTCTGGCAATGGGATGGTGTCGTTCCAGGTCATCCGGGCATTGCTTCACGAGGTAGTTCAGAAGGCAATGAACGTATTCCCATCTCCACATCAGCTATGGATATGAAAACTCCAATTGTCGCGCATGGAATTATAGCAGACCCGAAGATATCATGCTGATCAGATAAGCTGAATGCTGATAAGCTGATAACATCCAAGATAGATTCAGCAGCTAGCCATTGCTTGAAGAGGGTTGCGCCGTTGATGTTTCCACGGTTTCTTGGGCCAGGTCTTGTGATGCGGCGATTGTCGTAGCCCTCCTTGGGATTGGAAGTCGGATGTCGGATGGTCGTATTCAGGGTTGTTGTTGTTGCTATCGTCCGCATTAGCGACCACCGAATTTGCACGTTTTAGTGGTGTTCCGCTGTTTGGGGGGGGGTGGGAGAATGTGTACGTTTTCCAGCCCAGTGCGAAAGGGGATGGGTGTGTGTGTGTGTTTTTAATTTAAACCTTGATCTCCATGCAACATTTGGCTCAAGGCCCTTTTCTTCTACATAGCCTTTACAGACTCATGATGCATTGATAAAAGGCTTGCAGACCGCTTCGCAGGTATGGATTTCCTGCGGAATAGATCCAGAGACCACATATACGATCCTTTACTACCACAAGGTCTCCGTTCAATTGTCAATTGTGGTAGCGGAGCGGGTTTTCCGCAAAATCCAGGAGCAATGTCATCCGATGGAGAAGGCTTCATGGAAGCGTATTCCAGTACAGCCCGGTCATCCGGCTGTACTGAAGAGACACTCAATTCATCAATGACCGCCCAGCCGCCGCCATCTACGGCGGAAAAGTCAGCTGGTTTGAAGAACTCGTAGATGATTGGACAACCTTCACAACGATCGAAGCATCCAAGCAAGAACCTCTCCTCAAGAGCAGACTCATTGGAGATGCTTACATGTGCAAGGCAGTCCTTCAGAACGACCGATTGCAAGATCCTGAAGAAGGAGCCAACTACTCCGCTGAAGCAGTACTTCCTGAAGGGTACCACGAACGTGTATCTCTACAGGCTCCTCAGTTTTTTCAACCACCGGAGGAGAACAGCGAGGCCCTCTCAAACATATCACACTTGAGAATTACACTTATGAGATGCTGAAGACGGAATACCACGACCTTTTCATCACGACCAGAACTTCAATCCAAGATGCATCCACCAGACCTCAAAGGAGGCAACCGAAACAACATTTTCTTCATCATCGAGCAAGGTGAATACGAAGGAGAAGAAGGCTTTTGGGTTGAGGATGAAGAAGGACAAGAAGGATTCATGGCGAACAATGATGAAGAGACGTTTTGGGTCCTCGAGGAGAACGATGCGTTCATTGCGAGAAAGGTGTCTAGGCGGAATGTCAGATTCAAAAGGAATCATGGAAAATGAAACAACAAAGGCAGTCACCTACGAGATCCTTCAGTTCTGGCGGGAAGGCCAATATGGCCAATGAAAGCAATGATCCCTACGACCAGGCATGTTAGGGAAAAGGCAAAGGAAAGAAAGGGAAGAAAGGAACATCAAAATTCCAATATCCCTACGACGGGAACAAAGGTTACCCATCCTTTGACAATGGCAAAGGAAAAGGCGGACAGGATAAAGGAAAATCCAAAACGTTCGCAGCCGTAGCAGAGAAACCGGAGGAGCATCCTGCGATACAGCAAGCTGCTGAACTCCCAGAGCCTACATATGCTGGTTGGACCGACCAAGAATGGGATCAACCTTGGAATTGGAGTGAATCAGGCTGGTACTCATCTCATGAGACATCCAGCACAGGACAAGCAATGATGGCATTCCACGACGCGAGCATCATGAATGAGAAAGAGGCCGTCCACGAGAAGCTGGTCCAGTCAGACACAGTTTCAGAACACAACTCACAGCCTTTCGGCAACAAAGCTGATGGCACCTGTCATCAACCCTCAACACAATCCGACCTATGCGATCCTGGACAACGGTTGTACCAGATCCATGGGCAGCTGGCATGCAATCCAGCGTTTACTCAGGCCACCGAACCCATGAAAGACCTCATCTCCTACCAGTGCATCCCGGAACTTCACTTTTGCCAATGGAACGACAGCCAAGGTGAATTGGACCTTGCATCTCAGAGATCACACGACACCTCCATGCAATACCAACTCGGAACGCGACTCACCAAGGTCAACATGACAAAGGTCAGAAAGGATGAAACCATCCCAATTGAAAAAACATGGAACTGATTTTCTTTTACCAGATGAAGGAGCATCATTGCAGAAGGAACAAGGCGGAAGACCTCACATCCATTCCTGAACAAGCACATCGGAACTGTGTACGCAAAGGACAGATCCACGTTCTTGAGATTTCTGCAGGTAGTGCCAGATTCTGTCAATGCTGCGCACTTACGGGTTTACTCCCATTGACATCCGTACAGGATTTGACGTAATGACATCGAAGGGACGACACATGGTCATGGGGATCATTAAGGAGATCCTCATGGCAACAGTCTGTGGACCATAGTCAAATATGCAGAACATCCAAAAAGAAGGTCTGGGAAAAGCGACAGCGCTATATGCCGATGGTTGAGTTCGTGACATCCATTGCGCGGTATCAGTTGAAGCACCGAAGCAACTTCACAACAAGCGCAACGCAACTACGAGGTGGACTATGACATAAGCATGCTCACTGGGATCTACAGCCTGAGGAACAACTACAGTTGGAACTACCACATGCCTCTGCTGCTCAACCACCGCGGCCAACTACACGACTTTCAGTACAAAGCAATCACTACCATTCTCCACAAAAGCGCACGCTACAACGGCTTCACACTGCTCACCATGACCACCACAACGACCCCAACTCCACAACTACCTTCGGTCTAACAACCTACAACTGGCAGAGAATCGACTACGTGGAGCGCCTGAAACTACTTCAACAACTACTTCGTTACACACTACTTCAGCACGCTGGATGACAGGCTGAAGTTGGTGCGCGACTACAGGCTTCATCACTGGCAGCAGCATGCCTGAATGCTACCTGCTGGACTACATTTTCTGAGTAGCTGAGAATACTGAGGGTTAACTAGGACCCTGTGCAGCAACTACACCTTTTCGCCTTTGAGGGTTAGATGAACTACAGCCAGCAGCGTTGTAGTAGAACTACCTTTGGTCATTTTGCAGAACAGAAAACTACATCTCAGTTCCTTTTCAATTCCCCCTTTCAACTACGGTTGCACTTGCAGGTTGCACAACTGAGGGCGTGTTAAACTACAGTGAATGCATGATACAGTTGCATGTGCGCTACACTGATGGTTGATACATACCGCAGGCCTTGAGCCTAGCTTGAACTACATCTGGAGAAAACAAGAGCTGCGGCAGACTACATTTGCTTTTGATAACAACTGCACAGCATTTGCACTTGTATTTTAACGAGAGAGTGTGAGAAAGACAAATATCACGCTGCACTACTTGTCCCTTGTGCATGCATGATGTACACTACCCGACCGCAGGCCTTGAGCCTACCAGGAAAAGAATGCATGCTGGCTAACTACATTTGTGTTTGTGACAACATAAACAACACCTGCACTTGTAGTAAAGTATCGACGTATTTTAACGTGGTAGCGGAGCTGAGATCCTAAACATAGGGGAGCTCCAGTAACAGCAGTAAGTACTACAACTGCACAGGCAACCACATGCCCAACTACTACGACATGTCAGGAGAACCAGCAGCAGCATCAGCACAACCAACTACAGGAGCAGACAACGGGCCCACAGCAGAGGAGACAATAGGAGACACAACTACGGGAACAACACAGGAGCAGGAAGACGTCCAAAGGCTACACAAATACAAACTGCCACCACCGTTCTTCACTGGTGACTACTCGCAGTACGAAGAGTGGCTGTTCAAACTACAAGCATACCTCGGACTCATCGACCGAGACTTCGACATGGTACTACAGCTAGCACAAGCAGCTACAAGACAAATTGAAGATGCAGACATCAGAGCCCACATACGCGACCCTACACAGGCAGCAAAAGCAGTAGACCTCTCACGAGATCTACACTACATCCTCATCAACATCTGCCAAGGTGCAGCAGCTACAGTGGTCAGACAAAACCGCTACAATGCCCATGGATGTGAAACACTACGGCTTTTGCACAACAGGTTCAGCCTACCAGTAGGAACACGCAGTGTTGGCTACCTCACCAAACTACTGGAACCTACATTCAACGAAGCACAATTTGAAGAACAATTCCTACAGTGGGAGTATGACATCAACCGCCACGAGAAAGACAACGGCACAGCACTACCAGATGGAGTGAAGATTGCAATGCTACTCAACAAGACCAAAGGAGCACTTCAACAACATCTCCAACTACGTGCTGGACAGATCACGAACTACAACGAGATCAGAGTTGTCATCCTGGACTACTACAAGACCATATCTGCATTCTCAGGAGCGAGCTCAGCAGTTGGCACAAACTACAATGGTGGAACAGCACCCATGGACGTGGACAACATTTGGAGGAAAGGATGAAACTACAAAGGCAAAAGCAAATATGGAGGCAAAGGATCCTACAAAGGAACAAAGGAAAAGGCAAGTACAGAAGCAAAGGCCACTACAAAGGATTCGACAAAGGCAGCAAAGGAAACTACAACAAAGGAGGATACAACAAGAGCAAAGGAAAAGGCTACTCAGGACCCAAAGGATATGGATCAAGCAAAGGCTACAAAGGCCAAGGAAACTACGGCAAATCAAAAGGAAAAGGAAACAACAACTACACAACATGCCATCGATGTGGCAAGCCTGGCCACTGGGCACAAGACTGCAGAATGCCAGTATGGCACATAGGAGAAGGAGAAGAACTACATCCACTAGAACAAGAACAAGCAGATCATGACAACAATGAAGAACTACCTCAGGATGTGAGCGACACTTGGGACTGGTACTACAAAGGAGAAGAAGGACAACACGAGGTGAACTACATGGAGGAGAACTGGAACGACTACGACTATGACAACAGCTGGGATTGGAATGACAACAGCTATGAGGACACAGCAAACTACATTGGAGGCATTAACGAATCACACCTCACCATTGGACACATCAGACAAGCAAAGTCACGACTACACAAGCACAAATCCAAATCACTACTTGGCAAGAGAACAACACACACAACATCATGGAACGACCACAGCAAGAGCTTTCAACAATTCCTACAAGAAGACAACACACAGCCACACTTTGACATACATAGCAGCAGCAAGACAACAACAAAGGAACAAGAAGATTGAGGACACTATCACACTCTGCATCATGTACTCCAACTTCAAGACCTGTTGATCGACTCAGGAGCATCTACGCATGTTTGCCCGAAGGACTACGCACCAGACCTACCGCTACGACCTTGTGGAGAATCGGTTCCACAACTCTACACGGTTACAAACAAGAAGATTCCTGTCTACGGCATCAAGTACGTTCCCTACAAGCAGGACAACTTCAGGATCATGATACCCTACTACGTTTGTGATGTGAAGTATCCAATCCTCAGCGCATCAAGACTACTTGATAGAGGATATGGACTTGACTTCACTCCACGACACTGCACCATCACACATGGACAACAACAAGCACACCTTATAAGACACTCAGGACTTTCTACCTACGAGCAGAGAAGATCGACATCCCTACAGGATTCGACATCTACCCAATGACTACAGACAATGGAAAATCCATTGCTGTGATTCAACCTACGGAGAAAACAGTACAACAACAAGAACAAATCGCACCACTCACACACACAGACCAAGGACTACGACAGATCCTTGGTGGAAACACTGACTACTGGAAACTTGATGGTGACTACGCCATCAGAGTACACAAACGACCACGCAAAGCACTGTTCACACCACACAACAGTGGCTGCCCAATACCAGAAGGAGAACTAGATGATTGGCGACTAACCATCATCAACAGACAAGGGCAAGAGCAAGAACAACTACAAGAGAACCCAACACAACTTTCCAAGCAAGAACTACAACGAAGACTAGAAGGTGACAACTGGACTGGAGAAACCAGATTCAGAAGAAAGATAACACCTACACGCAGAGCAACATCAAAGACCACACCAACAAGGCAGAGCTCACAACCACAACGGCTAATGGACACACCACCAACCAGATCAAAGATCCAACTACGAGCACCACAAAAGATATGGAGACCTAAAGCAGCACCTTCTACAAATCTTGACACCACACAACCAAAGGAGACAATCCACAGACCACTCACAGCACAGGAGGACAACCAAGACTACTGGGAAAGACAAGGTGAATACTGGATAAGACACCACACAACACTTAGAACAACTCTATTCACTCCAACAGATGGACCAGGACATCCACCAATCAGCACACTTGAACCTCACAGAACTACAATCACTCACAACCACTTTGGAGAAGTTTCGCAACGCAAAGATGACTGGACAGTCATGGGCAACGCAGCACTACCATTTCAATGGAAAGGAACAACAAGGTTCACCGTGAAGAAAGACTACGAGTACATCCAGGAGAACCACGATGAGGAACAACAACACGAGCATCATGAAGCACACAGAGCAAGAGGACTACGACAACCGCAGCAGCCCACTCCACAACAAATAGCAGAACACAACTTGACACACCTACCATACAGAAATTGGTGTCCAATTTGCGTTCAAGGCAAAGGACGCCAGGACAACTACAAGAAACAACAATCACGACAACCCATCATCCAAGTGGATTTTGCCTACATCAAATCACGACAAGATCCGAAGACCATACCAGTCTTAACGGCAGTTGATGTTACTACACAACTGTGCATGGCGGTATTGGTTCCGGACAAACCATCAATGATGGACTACATGATCAACAACCTACAAGCATTCATCTTTGAATGTGGAAGAACACACGGCATACTACAAAGCGACAACGAAGACACACTCAATGCACTACTAAAAGCAACAGCATCTAAAGTCGGCTCAATGACTGTACGACATTCACCATCCTACAGCAGCAACAGTCAAGGAAGCGTTGAGCGACTACATAGAACACTTCTCGGACAAATCCGCGTCGTCAAAGCTCAGGTTGAAAGCAACTACAGCATGACGATGTCCACAAAGCACTGTCTACTACCTTGGATAGTACGACATGCAGCATGGACGGTAAATCGCTACGTCATTCACTCAGACGGCTACACAAGCTTTGAACGCCGCTGGGGAAGAAACTACGAGCGAGCAATCTGCGAATTTGGCGAGACACTTCTTTACCTTCCACCACAACACAAGAAACTTCCAAAAGCAGACCTACGGATGCAGAAATGCATCTGGATCGGAAAAGTTTCCGAAACCGGAGAAAACTACGTCGCAACGGAATCAGGCGTACAAAAGGTACGAACAGTACGGAGACTACAACCGGACTTCAAATACGACCTCGCACTGTTGAACAAAGTTTCCGGCACACCATGGGCACCACGACGGAACACCCACAACCCATCGTTCGCAACACTGTTGGATACGCAACTACAACCGTCAGAGAAAAGAAGCTCCACGCAAGATTTCGGACAACAAACGAACGCTACGGACGACATCGTTGCGGAACCCGCAACAAAACAACAACGCACTACACCACCTCCACGACTTCCGTCAACATCGACGTCAAGTTCACGACCACTACCGGATAGTCCTATGGCTACTTCACCAACTGGACGACAACATCCACCACTACCAGCACCACCTCGACAAACACTACGACGTTTAACTCCGGAAGAAGTACTGCAACCAACTAAAGCACAGAAGACCTCAAAGGACACTACAATCAGATCAACGGAGCAAGCAACCAAAGAACCACCACCACTACGACAGAAAATTAACGCAGTGACACTTCCCAACGGAAAATCCATCACCTCCTACACAAACGACGACACCTCAGAAGACCAACCCATAATCTTCGACACGACGAAACACAACTACTGGAAGGAATGAAACACGAGTCAAACCAAATGAAGCTACATGACGTCTACGACGAAGTAGATGCGTCCACCGTCGACGACAACGTCATCAGAGAAGCGATACCTACAAGATGGGTACACAGAAAGAAAGGACCAGGAGTACGAAGCCGAATCGTCGCAAAAGGCTACACAGAGAAGATCGAGGACGAAGACTCCGTCTACGCTTCTACACCAATGTTCACGACACTCCGGACACTTCTCGCACTACAAATGTCAAGAGACGGCAAGGTGACGTCCCGTGGGACGCTATGCACCGAACCCTCAAGCTGTAATACCAACCACGTAGAAAGGTGTATACGGACGATGCCGTTATAGCCGAACCCGTGTAAACGTTGTAAGGGAGAAGGAATGATAGTTACAACAGTGGTCCTGACAAATGCAGCGCAAGCGAAGTGTTTTCCGCTCTCAATGCCGATCACGTATGTATGCAGTCACACATCAGATCTTGAACCTCAATTGTGTCTTGAGCCAAATGGCGATCAATGGAACTTGGGAAGCAACACCAACAAGGACCTCAGAACAGCTACCCAATTTCGGCACGGGGCCTAGAGGGTTTTAACATCCCCCATTTGGGTCGCATTGTTCATCATGCGGTCCAAACACCACAAAACGTTCCACTGGCCACGGCTTCAGCTACGAAATCGTGTCGTGCATTCTTTTACTTGCAATCACTACACCGTTCATTCGTTGTGAAACATGCCGGGTTCGATTGTACGAAAAGTGAAACATTCATCCATCAATCGAAACACACTTCCATATGCAGGTGTATACAATACACAATCGTCACGTCATTTGACCACCAACGAACAATCCAGCTGCCGCATTTGCGCATCGCGCAGCTGTCATCCATAAATGGGTTGGCCACAAAAGTTCATCAGAGGCGCCTGCTCGTAATCGGTCTGCATATTTCCGGCAAAGAAACATCGGTGAGTAATCAATGCAAATCATAGCCATTCCAGATACCATGGACAATGCATAAATAATGAAAAGATATCATCTATAAGGTAATAGTTCCATCCATGAATATCCAGAGCGTCATAGTCATCGGAATATGTAACCATGTACACATCCAGTCATCTTGGACACATGAATATAAATCATGACATAAGTCGTTCCGCCGCAATAGTGTCGATGTGACGCAAGTAACAGATGGGGACTGACCCACATCGTACCGCAATCATCATCTTCACGAAGCATACCTGTCCCCAATGGACAGCCTATGGGTACGTCGGCGGAACTCCTCGTCCAAGTTCTTCTGGGCTTCTCGTGCCCGGACACACTTCTTGTTGTAGTCCTCTGGCAACCAGTGCCCTTTCCGAAGGCACCAATCCAGCAGGGGTGTGTCGCATTTGTTCGGGTCGATGGCCGAGATGATGGCGCTCACGTTGACCGTGTAACCATTCTTGCCAAGGTTCAGGCCATCCCTCACGAATGATATATACTTACAGTTGAAAGCTAGTGCAAAACATCTGAAAATAATATCACCCACCGGGTGCACTCGGTCCTTGACCAGGAGCTTCATTTCTTCCTTGGTGACATCGAGGATTCTCGCTGCAATCCACAGCTTGTAGAATGTGTAAAGTCCCTCGCATTTGCACACCATCATACGAATATAGTCTTCACGCTCCTCAACCGATCGGAAGGATCTTGTCCGGACATTCTCCGATTGAGAAATTTTCTTCGCTGTTGATGGCAAGAGTATACCTTCCTGATCTTGATCGGTGATGTTGGGGTACCTCTTGAAGTCATTGTGGTAAGGGCAGCCCGGCCTCCCTTCGAGTCCGGCATTCATCGTTCTCTCCTCACCACCTTCAAACATCCCCCACATCTTGGACACTGGAGTGCGATAAATCCTGCCATGTACTGAGCCTCACGCGGCTCGTCAAGGCAGATCGCCATCCGCTGGGAACTTATAATGTCCCGTGACGCCAGATCAGTGTCGCGGTAATGCCAACCGCTGTCTTCTTCTTCTGACGCATAGCCGGATGTATATCCTTGCGTGTCCATGTCGTCATCTTCTCCCGGAACTTCCTCCGCTTCGTCTTCATCCTCCTGTGCCGCCGCATCGTGGTTAGCTTCTTCCTGTGCACGCCTGGCATCTCCAGAGACGTTGGGGTTTTGGTTTTCCTCCTCGTCATCGGAGTTGATGTGGATGTAGTATCTTCCGATGGAGATCAGTTGTGCCTCGCACTCCAGGCATAAGCAGAAGCAGGTGGGGATCGCGGTCGCACATGATGGACATATCCGGCACCTCAGTCCTTCCCATGTCTCATCATTCAGGATGACGACTTTGCTGATTTCGTCCCGGACCTCGTTGACCTGTGCATTGAACTCTTCCATCTTGTTGTTTCGATAGAGTTCGCAGGCACGATTAACCATGTCAACGATGTAGTGCAGATTATCGGCACCTGTCTCAGTCTCCGGCATCCTCTCGCTGATCTTTGTGACGTTCTGGAGGAACATCGCAGCCGACTCTTGGGATGAGTTGACGAAGCCAGGGCAGATCTCGTTCTCCACACACTTCGAGTACGCCCTCTTGGTGTCAGCGTACTCCAGGCGTTTCCCCCCGTTGCTCTTGCCAATCCAAATGGACTTGACCTCATAGAACGGGATCACGTCAAAGACCATGAATGTCCCATTTGCCGCGACTCCAGCTCCATACCGCGCGAGGGTTGCACTAGGAATGTAGATGATCGCAATCGGATCCCCTTTCCTTACGTTCCGCAGCGTCGTCTTCGTCGCCACGTTCATCTCATCCCATGGAGCAAACGCTCCGAAGTGCAGTGCTAGCCTGTTACCGCCATCGATTCCGCCGGGGACTAACCCACAGCGTACGATGCTTGGCAGGTTTTCCACATACGTCACATGGAATGCTCCTCCGAGAGAATCACCCATTCTTGCGGAATACCTATTCGCCAGTGCGGATGAGCTCATGAATCCAAAATCACTGTGACCAGTTGTGACTCGGATGCACCAAGGTCTGTACCATCCATCGCATCTGTTGAACATCCTATCGATGTCGTCCCGAACCATGCCGGCTTTGGCCATTTCTTCCCTGGCCGCCCTGGTGTCATTCGGGTTCATGATGCTCGGGAACCTTGCTGCCAGAACCTGGAATCTCGATTTTCTGCTTCCGGATTCCTGCCACTTGATCACCTCCATGATGCCCATGTATCGTTTCGCTCTCGTGGTGTATGGTGGGAATATGTCGTTGTTCCGGTCATCAATGACTGCATCAATGTCGACCCATCCACCTTCGTCGCACCTGAAAGCACTTCCTCGGCAGCTGCCGATCTTGTGTCGAAGGACTCTGCATAGGTCGTGAGATAGCTGGTTTGCTTGGTCTCTCGTAGCAAATACCGAGCGATCATCACCAATCCTGCATGTGGAGCACCGTCGAAAGGGGCGACGCAGAAGTTGACACTCTTGCCAAGTTGCATCACGTCCACCTGCTCAAGGATTGCACCTTTGGGAAAGTAATTGGGGTCAACGATGGACGCATACGCCCATGGCAAGTGCACATCACTCACATCGCCATACTTCGGGATGTAGCACGGGATGGTGTCGCATCCCATCTCAAGCGTCTTCTTGAATGTCCTGTTGTCCCCGCACGGGTTGTAGGTGAGGTCGACGCCACCACATTGTAGCTCTCCTCCCTCAGCCGTGTCAGCCATCTCCACCAAGTTGATGGTATAGCTATACATCTCAATTGTTTCTTTCCCTGCTTGTCCTCCTCTCTTTCTTTCCTTGGACGTTGATGAGGACGGCTCCTCCGTATCCCCCATGTCTTCATCAGATGAAACGGGGTCACTGCTGAGTAGCTCACGGAGCACCTTCATCGCCTTCTCATTTCCAGCAGCCTCCTCAATGTCCTTGCAGTCGCCGTCGTGGGCCAGGTTCGCGCACTTCTTACAGATCCCCATATCTCCCATGCACTTCTCCATTGACTCCAGGAATCCTAGTGCCGCTCTCCGCCCGTCGATCACTCGCTGCTTCTTGTCTTCCTTCTCAGCATTGGGCTGAGAACTTCGACTCGGGTCTGGTGCTTGACCAAGACCCTCATCTTCGCCCTCCGTGGCCTTTCTCTTGGACCCTTGTGCAGAGGGCTCGGTGATCAGGGATCGTGGATGTCTGGGCTTGACCTTGTTCATGATGTCAAGCACCTCCTTCGTGGGCACGCCGAGCTGTGCGGAAGGTCTGTTCCGCTTTCTGTTCTGGCCCGTCGTGTGGGTCACGTTCCCGGCGAGGTGTCGCACTATTGACTGCTCGAACTCCCTCTTGATCTTCCATGCATCCTTCCACAGTGGCAGTTCGTGCTGGAAGTACGACATCACCTCAAAGAATCCCAACACCATCTCGACGACGTCTCCCAAGGATTCCTCGTTTGTGGTTTGTCCCAGGAGTTCATACATCGTTCCTTGGTCGAGCACACTCTTGATCCAGGACGAATATGCCACATTGCCAAGATCCTTGTCTATCAAGAAGATGGACATTCTCTCCTCGACCCCCTCGGAATTCTTGCACACGATCACATCCCGGGATGCGCACAATTGCTTCCCGTGACCGTTGTTGTAGAACTGCGCTGCTTGATCCACAGTCATGCTCACGAATCCCACGTGGGAAAGCTCCTTCTTCAGCTTGAATACGCGAGCTCCCGTATAATCGTGATCATGGCCTGGATGTTGTTGACGTCCACCATGAGGTTTTGAAGGTCGGGGATTGCCACCACGCATTCCGCGAAGAGGCGCGTGTACATTTTCTTCCCCTCGATAGACCTTGCAATACCGTTCGTGTCCGCGTTCCAGTTCGCGCAACAGTTCACGCAAGAAGTGGGATTGAACTTCGAGTTTGGTCCGAGCACCTTCGACTTGCTCATCTGCATCTCTCTAGCGCAAAGTTCGCAGATAAACTTGCTGAGCTCCGTGACCGTATACCATCGAAGACGTGGATCACCGACATCGGCTTTTCCAAAAGCATCCTGTTCGCCGTGTCCTTCATCTTGCCGTTCTTGTTTCCTCTTCGATTGTGCAGTGAAGGTCGGCTTGTACTCAAACTTCACCTTCGACTCTTCCATGTTCTTCGGGATGTTGAATCGAAGGTCGGGCTCGTTTATGCACGTCCCCTCCAGCTCACACACAAACGCGTTGCTTGGTGCGACCGCATCGATGGATTTCTCAATCAGCAGTCGCTTCAGGAGGAAATGTTGCAAGTTCGAGCTCCCAGGGATCTTGTAGTTCTTTCCTGTGAGCGCATGGACCACGCGCCACAGGCGATCGTTCTCGGTCACCAGCGCGCCTGCCGCCTTGCAGATCTCGCTAACCTTGTTGGCGATCGTCCCCAAGTCCCCTCTTCCACCATGGAAAGCAACATCGCGATTCACGCACACCACGACCAGGCCCTTGCATGTGTTGACGAGGTCAGATATCGCCTTCTGCAGGGAGTCGATGATGGGGTTGGCGGTCACCTGCCATCCGCATCCTCTCATGCACACCCAATCATATAGCGACATCCAAATGTGCACCGACATTGGTGAGTCATCCATGTCTCGCCTCCGTCGTTCAGCGATGAGCTTATCCAGCTTCTGCAATCGGGAGATGATATTCAACGTGTCGTTGGGTGAGGAGACTTGCTCACTCGACCCATAGTATGATCTCTCCTCGATATTTGTCCATCCCTGTTCGTTGACCATCATCTGGAAGGTCTTCGTGCTCCCTTTCGAGTTGACGGCCCTCAGGGGCCAATCCAGGACCAAGAAGCTCTTCTTGTGGATCATCATGTCGCGAATCGTCGCCTCGCCGATGGGGCTCCTCTTCTGCCTCTTGATAATCCGGATCAACTGTCCAGGTGCGTTGTCCGGGTTCTTCTCCGCCTGAATCAACGCGTTGATGGCTTTGGCGCCCGGAAGGCGTCCAGTAATCAAGCATCCTGTTTGGGCACACAAGAAAGCATACAGCTGTAGCCATGCCGCATTTCCCTTCCCAACATAGGAAAGAATGATCTTCTCCGCGCTGGTCTTCTCCTCGAAGTGCAATAGCGAAGAAGTCAGGCATCTCAGCATACACTCCCAATATGTTGCGTTCTTGCCTTCTGCAAGACACGGCCCAAATACAGTTTGTATGATCGGGTACCCTGTATTGTTGTCTATGTTGAACTTCACATTGACAGTCGCGCCGCTCAAAGTAATACCCCCTTCGAATGAAGTGTAGGTATCATGTCCAGCAGTTGGGTTGATAATTACCCATCTGTCGTCGTCACCACCAGAGTTCATTCGGAAAATGGAGTCGATGATCTCGTTGTCGATCTTGACAGCGTCGCTGGCTTGCGACCCCCCACTTGGAGCTCCCTGCTGGGGGACTGACCCACCAGCGGTTTGACTCCTTTGTCCGGAGCTCGATGCCGACTTCTGCTGTCGCTCCGTCTTCCGCGGCGGCTCCGTCTTCGATGAGCCCATCACCCACCATGTCGGCTCTTCCCCAACCACGAAATCCTCGGGGTACTTCTCCAGTTCCCTCTCGATTTCATGAATCGTGCAGTATTTATTCTGGAAGAATTCGATCATGACGTCCTTCTCGGCCTTCTTCTCGATCTCCTTCATCCAGCTTACCCACTTGCGCCGATCTTGGTTCTCAGCGGCCCTGTCAGCCGCTTGCGGTGCCAAACTGATGGAGTTGATGTTCATCGCAGGCAGCTTCGACTCATAGATCATATCGATGCACCATAGGAAATCCCTGGCGTACTCGATCTCCCGGTAGAGATCGTTCAGCTCCCTTTTGTCTGGACGGAAATAAGCTGTGTACGACTGATCTTTGGAGTCCTTCTCACCGAGCAATGGCTGCAATCTCCTCATGATGAACGATACGCACATGAGCGAATTGACCGCCCCGATGCACGCGTCAGAGATGTCACTGGGGGTTGACCCACAGATCATCCAGCGCAATAGATTGTTCTGGCTGGCATTCTCATCCCTCCTCAGTGCATATGCGAGGTTCTTCATCGACGCATGCAGCTCATTCTGGTAGACCAACCCAAGGTCCCAATTCTTCTGGTAGTCGTCCTTGGAACCACGACCGTAGGAGTCGATCTTGGGAGCCTTGATCACGCTCAACGTGAACACTTTCCCCCAGTTTCGATCTCTGTACTTTGCAATTCTCCGATCGTGCCTCTCAAACTCTGCAGTCGTCTGGAACTCCTCGGAGCTCCTCCACCTCCTCGATGACGATGCCCTAGATGACTCGTCGCTGATGAATTCTTTGTACACCTCCCCAACCGGGGTGTCCTGGTGGAATGCAGCTTTGAACGACCGTTCATCGTTGTCCTCGGCCACGCCTAATGCGAGATCCCAGATGTTCGCAATGGATCTCAACATATCCGCCCCCTCTATGCAGTACTTGGTCACGTTGAGCAACTCGGGGTTCTTCGCTAGCAACGACGCCTCACCGCAAAGTTGGTTCAGCGCCGACACAATCTTCTTTCCCTTGCTGCAAAATTCCCTCCATCCAAGCATGCATTCGTCGGCAGAAAGCTGTCCGAAAACTTTGCTGATGAACTCTAATGCAACCCTCATGGATTGCCCTTCACCTTTCATCATCCCGCGGCCCTTGGCAGAATAATATGCTGAGTATGCATAAATAGCGGGGACGCCGATGTCCTCGATCCACTTCACGCACATACCCAGGTCGCTGCTCATCTCCATCCTCTTGGGTATCCTCTTGCCTTCCTCGATGGCGTTCTTCACCAAATTTCCCAAGAAGATTGCTGCTTGCCTAGATTTCCCGACAGGCACGCAGAAGAACTCATTCGTGTTGACGACAGTCGGATTGGCAGTCATCTTGATGATATTCTCCAGACCCAGGAAAACCCAAAATAAGCAGCTGCAAATGAAGCCACGGAATTGTCCCAATACGATCCCAGTTTCAGATTGAGGTGATGAACTCGTCCAACTCCTCCTCGAAGCTTGGGGTTCGGGACTGACCCAGCTCCCCGTATGCACCAGAGGTTCGGGACTGACCCAGCACCTCGGTTGTGCAGTTGGGGTGGTGCAGATTTCGCTCGCAGTAGCTTGGTGCTTCCGCGATCTCCCTCGCGTAATGCAAGCAAGAGCGAGTTTCAATGGTGCCGGCTTGAGGCACCTTGCTCGAGCACGAAAACGGCGAAGGATCACACCCACAATTATTGACGTGTACAACTGGGTTTCTTTGGTTTCACGACCAGCACAAGGTCCATGCTCATGGTTTCCATTGCATTTCTTAGACAACGAGCCACCAAGTTCAAAGTTCCATGAGACAACTCTCCATGGTTTCTTGATTGGCATGGGTTTCTTTGCATATCTTTGTTTCAAGCCATAGCGACACCCATCAAACTCGTGACTAGTCCCATCATGCACGACCTCATGCAGTCTCTCATCTTTCCAATAATCACAACTTCCAGGCAACTCAAACAAAATCGCAGCTCGTTTTGTCATGGCATGCCGTTTAATTTCAACGAACCGTTCAAATAATCTCCAAAATTCTCTTTGTTTGGCCTCGATTTTCTCTGCGGTGTCAATTCCGCGAGTCTTGTTGAGGCGTGCCCATGATGATCCCCCCGTGCAAGGCCCGGCGAAGAACAACAAATCGGAAGGTTTGGTAAGCACATGTCTGGCGATTCTCCCCCCGTACTCGCTCAGTAAGTCATCAACCAGAGTTATGGTGACAACCTGCGGCCCGTCATGGCGGGCAAGAGCAGTGAACCAGTTACGTGGTTCGGAACATGCCATCAGCACGATAGGCCGAGCCAAGTCAACACTGTAAAGAGTGACGACTGTGCGAGTTCTCATACCAGGAAGCGAGACATGAACAGGAGCGCGAAGCACACCACCGTCATGTTTGACCATCGCGAGTTCAATACCCGGCGCTAACTGTGGCTTGTGCTTCACCGCAATGCGATACGGAACAAAACAACGACCAGGGACAAGCTGCTCGTGATTGATATGCAGACAACGCATGAGCAATTTCAATCGGAGCAACGTTTCCAAAGCAAGGTCGTTAACACACTTCAACTCTATGCGCTCGTTCGACAGTTCTTCAACAAATGCGGCCAGCACGGACTGCATGTCAACATCCCCGGACCCGACGTGAATTGGTCGTGGCCGTGGAGACCGTTCCCGCGCCGGTGCAGCGACCGGTACGGGATGAAACTGCCAAACTGCGCGTTCAACCCAACCATCAATCCGCACACATTGTAGCCCCGGGTCAACTCTATCCTCAACTTTGAGCCATGACCCATTCTTCAGAAACCAAGTGGAACGAAGCCACTTGCTCCCAAACGGTGTCATAACCGCGAGTGGAGGTTTCACACGCATCAATCTGGGTCCCTTGGCAACAACAACCGGATCATGTCCTTCATGCTCATGCAATCCCTCTTTGGATGTTAATCCAGACCACCACAGGTCCGGGGGCATGATCGGAATGTGTGTGTACGGAAATGTTGGAACTCCGTCAACTGTCCCCGAAGCGGTCTGCATGGTCCCCTTTATGGGATCACACGTGGGTGTGAGCGCCTTGAGGGTATCCGGGTCAGACAGCAAGCTCGGGTCAAGTAGACCAATCTGCAAACATGCATGTTTCCATTTGCGCCCATCATTGAACGCCTTGGTGTAAATATCGGCCGCCATCCTGTCGGTGACCTCATACGCCAAGTACATGTAATCACGTGTGAACATCTCATGCATCCACGAAATGCTAACACCATGGCTTCTCTCAAGGTGGCGCATCGTGGGGTTCCTCCCCGATCGCACGACACCGATCATAGCCTTGTTATCGTCATAGAACACAAAGTTCGGTGACTTCTTGAGAATCCGCTCTACCAGCTTGAGAGCGGGCATACCCATCGATCTCATGGCAACGTCGGCCGCAACAATCTCGGCCTCGGGAGTGGAGTGACTCACACAACCCTGTCTTTTAGAGCTGCCAGACAACGGAAACCGGGTATTAGGCCCTTGTATATTCAAGTGTCCACCGGAGGTGGAACGCAGCGAGTCAATGCATCCCGCAAAGTCAGCGTCCGCATACAAGGCCAAGTGCACATCGTCCATAGGGTCTCCAACCCAACCGACCATGCGCCAATGTTTGGTATGATGCACATAGCACATCAAGTGATGCAAACCCCGATCATCGGAGTCAGTCCACCTATGCACGTTCCGTGCTAGGCGATTCACTTGCCGCAACAAATCGAAGCGAGCAATCCGCGCACCGTACAGCAACTTCATCAGTACGCTAGCGGCATGCGGAGCAAGGTGTCCACGCACGGGCTCCTTCATGGCCAACTCAGGAGTCCCTCCCCGTTGGTCCGGCACTGTGGCAGAACCGTCGGTGGGCACAAGATTGTTACACCAATTGCACACGACTGACGGCCCCTCTCTGGCAGGCTTCCGTGAGACGTGATTCTTTGTTTCTTCATGCAACTCAGGAGTGACAACCTTATTCAACTTTACGTCGCCCGCCACTTCAAGATAGCGGTCGACACAGGAACGTAGGAACTGTTCCATGTCATAGGTCACCGTTGTTACTCGGTGTCCGTTCCCGAGAGTGACGTTTCCCTTGCTTTGATTGCAACCAAGGTACATGTCAAGTCCAGTCTCGGGCTCAATCTTCAAACGTGTACGCAACATGCTCCACCCTTGGGCAAGGTTCTTCTGCGGCCCTGCCATTTTGAAGTCGTCGACATACACAACCAGAACAAGCTGGAGCTTTTCATGAATGTACACTGAAGGCCATTCTTCGCCGATGGGCTCAAAACCAACGGCACGCACCGACTCATCGCAGTGCTGCTCCCAGAATGTTCCCGCATCTGGGTGTCCGCACATCGCCTTCCTCAGCGGGACGACTGGTCTTCTGTACTTATCCCATTTGCATTCACTTGGCACAGCCTCCGGTGGCAATTCAATCCAACACGGCGTGCCTCTCAAGGTGGCCTGTATGTACGCTTGAACAGCGTCGGCCATCTGCACATCCCAGCCATCATGACAACCCAAAAAATCCGCCCAACGCGAGGCTTCGAACGAAGCAGGAGAGTTCCCCAAATCTTGAAACATCGCAGCCTCAAAGCTTTGGTTCTTCACTTGGTTCCCCAGCAACACGCCTCTACCCTTGAACTTCCTCTTAGGATCACCAACAGGCAACTGTGAGTGCTTTTCAACGCAAATGCCATGTGCGCGAGCCATGTGTATCTCTTCCCCTTTCGCTTTTGCTTCTTTGGCTACGGCGTCATATTCGCGCACCGCGCCGAGATCGAAGACACCCTGGTCGATTAATCCCGACCATTCCTTTTTCATCGATGCTAACGCATCAGGGTTGGTCAACATCTCTTTCCGGCCTACCGGCCTGGACACTAAAGCGTCGAAGAATCGCACAACTTTCGCAGCTTTCTCTCTGTGCTGTATTCGCTCAGAAGTCACGCACGGCATCGATGGGTACTTCTTGGCTTCACCGTCTTCGCCTATCGCAGGCATTGCGAGTGGCACTTTTCCAGAAACTACCTCAGCAGACTCCTCCCATTCATACCAGGTAAGATCCGTCGATTCGTCGACCGATGGATCCGTCCCCGATGCCGTCTCAGCTTCGTCTTTATGACTCTCCATGACTGATGCAACCGCCTTCGTCCAGTTTGGAGTCGACTTTGATCGCTCCTCAGACTTGAACTTCCAGGCATAAATTACTACCAGACACTCAAATTCTTTCTCAAGCTGAACGTTTCGTCTCAAAACGTCTTGGGACTGCTTGGAATCCATGAGAACAACCACCCCGTCGACAGGATTAACAACAATCCTGACCCATTCAAGCTCAGCCAAGTGCTTCCCATCCATTGGGTTCTTGATCTTTGATATGTTCTTCCGCAATCCCCAATTGTACTGCCATTCTACTCCACCCCAGCGGTTCCGAAGCATCGCTCGAATTCTCTTACCACCGGGCATCTGTAATGTCCGTGCCTCTGCCGGCGCGGAAACCTCAGACTCTTTACCCTTGGGATCTTCTTCTTTCTTTTTGCCACCGCCCTTCACCTCGGCCTTCTCTTCTTTGGTGTAATATTTACTCATCATCTCCCATTTTTCAGGGGTGAACTCCGGAGGTCTCGATGTCTTCATTAGCCTGAATCCATCCTTCCCGACAGGATACGGTCTTCCGGCCTTGTCGATTTTAACCTCCTTGCCATCGTCGTTGACGTACGTGATGCCATCCCCGGGTAGTCCAACTGACACGTGTGGAAGGTCGGATTTCGCAACCTTCTCATCGCCCTTGGAGTGTCCATCTCCTTTCCCTTTTGAAGAGCTCGGTCTAGCGTCTTCTTCTCCAGCATGATCCCCCCGACCTCCGGCGAGTACCTCCGGGCCATCGTCGAGCAGTAGACCAGCGATCTGATCGACCTCGTCGTCAAGCAGTCGCTTCTCGTCACTCTGCAGCAATTCAGGCTCGTAGTCCTCATCTTCGATCAGGCGGTCACGCGCATCCAGACCGATTGCATCGATAGACATCTCTATTCCTTCCAAAGTCTCGTTGGCAACCTTGTACTTCTGTTGTATTGGGAATGTCAGAGGAGATTTCAGAATCATCCTCTCCGTCTGATGTGGCATTCTCAACCGAGGTGGAACCTTTGCCTTCTTGATGTTCAGCTCTGCACCCGCAAATGCAGTAAGTGCCCAAGCACGATACTTGTTTGCCCAATGCATACCGGTGCTCAACACATATCCAGCAAATATACCAGTTTCCCCTCTCGGCTCGAACTTCTCCCTCTTCCCCCCTCGTGCTTCACTCGGCTTGAAGTCCACTAGCGCACCAAAAGGTATCTTCTCGCCCTTGAACTCCTCGCCATGCAGTCTCATCCATGCACTCGATCCATTCACCTCTTCGATGTTCATGAGGTGGCACAGAGTGGTGATGGCCTGCACCCAATAACACGTGGGTAGACCGGCATGTACTAGACAAGCCGAAGTCTGGTCAATGATGAATTGATTTGTTCTTTCAGCAAGGGAATTATTCTGCGGTCGTCCAGGCAGCGATAGGTCGTGGTTCAGCTTCAGCTCCACGCACGCATTGATCAGTTCCGGGCCGTCATCCGAATATACCTGCTTGATTTTCCTCCTCCCGCAGAAGTGCTTGATAGCCCTGACGACAGAGTCAGTGTCTCTTCTCGCGGTGGGATAAGCCATGATAATTCCGGTATATATGTCCCGGATGATGAGCGCATACCTGCCTTCCACTTCATGATCTCCTGATGCCGTCACAAAGTCGAACGTCACCAGGTCACCGAACGTCTTCACTTCTCTTTTGAAGCTCCCGTTCGTGATCTGAAGTGTCTCATCTTTGCCTTGACGCATGATTCGCAGAAAGGATTTCGGTATCTGTGTGTAAGCAAATGAGCGATGGAGTTGGCGTCCTTCTTGAGGACTCCCACTTTCCTCTTTATTGATGATCCTTCGTACACATCAACTTCGATTCCGGCATCTGGATCATCTTCATCAACCTCTTCCTCGTGAGCTTCGGCATCACCATGTCGATGCGGGACTGACCCAACATCTTCAGGTAGTTCCTCAGCCACGGGAGGCGGACGTACCGGACCGGCTCCTCCGGGTGGCCCGAAGTCGAATGCCCCGTCGTGGTGTTCGCCCTCGGCCTCTGCGGACTCACCGACAGCGGCGGGCGGGTGTGACGTCGTTTTCATCGTCACCTCCCTGATCTGCCTCGTCGTTCGTTACCATCGCCAATACTTCCGAAAACGTGGGTGTCTCATCCAATACATGCGGCTCGACAGTCTCGTCCAATTCGTCCACGACTATCTTGGCCACATCGGATGTGGAAGTGGAACCATTCGCGGTCTGGAACACGATCTCGTCGTCATCTTTCACGATGTCGACGCCCAGGCTCTTCGCCTTGGCTCGTCCGATGAGATCATGACCACATCCGGTGTCCATCAACCATTTCACCCGTTTGCTGATGCACGTTGACATGGCGAAAACGTTCTTCGGCATACCATGCTGCTTCTTCCAGTCGACGGCCGATTCCTTGATCTCGTCCTTGTTCCGATCATACTCGAACATTATGCTGCTCTCCTTGGTCACCGGGAAGTAGTGCTTCTTATATATATCATCCACCACTTCTCTCAGTATCTTCGCACGTATCAATGATCGTTGGACTTGATAGGCTGATAATTCACGATGATCACTGCTTTTGAACTTCTTCTCGTCGACGTACACGTACTGATAAGGCTCGTTCTCATTGTCCTCATAACCGTACCATTCCCCTTTTCGTTCCCATTGCCTTCTCTCGTCTTCGAGGTAGGTAATCTCCCCATTCTCGTCGACGTCGAGCACTTCCTTGAACCACACCATTTTCTCGGGGATCTCGGACTCGCCAGACCATCTCGATGATTCGCTCATCGCGTCGTCATCGTGCTCGTGGTAGACAGTCTCGGTTTCGTTCGGTTCGACCTGGTCAACGTCCTTCTTGAAGCTTACCTTCCCCGCAGGAGCCGATTGCTTCAGGACTATCGCGGGCATCGCGATGCTCCTCCTCGCAATAGCTGGCGCTGCGGCCTTGGCGGCAGCCTTCGACTTGGCTTGTGCCTTGTCGCTTGACGTCGCCGGAGCTGAATTGTTCTTGATGAGCTCATGCCTATACTTGCAAGCGCTTCCCCTATCGCACTTTCCCTTCTGGAACGCGAAACATGCTCCATCATCTCTCTTTGGTGACGATGACCTGGACTTGGATTTGCCCTTTCCTTTCCCCTTGGGCATGTTCTCCAACTTATGCTCCGTCTTCTTGCTGTGGGAAAACGTGCATTCATTCCCTTTCACGCACCCCTTCGCTGATTTGAAGTGGTACCAGCAGGGGTTATCCTTGCCTCCGCTCGGACTCTTGCCTCTGTCGCTGGCACCGTCGGACTTGCCGTTCTTGCCAGCGTGGCCCTTCGCCTTGGCTTTTGGGAGCACAGGAGCAGCATCAGGTCCGCCGGGTTTCCCCTTTCTGCCCTTGCCACCCTGATTCTCCTGTTTGCCAGTTGCTGGAGCCGCATCCTTCCCGCCTGACTTCATCATCGACTTGACCGATCTCTCCTTCATGTCGAGCATCAGGTCTTCCCGATCTGCCTTGATCTGATAGTCGATCAACGCCAATAAGAATTCATACGTCTTCTGAGGATGCTTGTCCGGTAGTCTATGGTAGGCATTGAGGCCGAACTCCATCTTCTTGCTCCCTTTGATCTTCCTGTAAAGGATGTCTCTGAGAGCCAGTTTACTGGGCCTGTCCTCGCTCCTCATCTTCAGCAGCAAATCATACCATTTGTTCCTGAACATGACCAAGTTCTTGTCGCCAGGAAAGTCAAGGTTGAATAGATGCTCGATGTGGTAGACAAGGTCCGTTCTATCGGAAGTTCTGAATGATTGCATAACCAATGCCACCAACTCTCGTCCCTTCACGATCACCCCTTGTTGATGTCGTAGTTCAGAGTGTCGTGTAGCATCGAGGTATACGTCCTTGGCTTCGTCAGGTGCTTGTTTCAGCATGTTCTGCATGCCCATGGCCATCTTAATATCTATCGTAGCAAACCTGTCGCCACCTGAATCGCTAAGCAAATCCAGGTCTGGGTTCAACCCAAGAGCCTGTTCCAACCATTTCGTCCATGCATCGGTATCTGGATCTGCACATGCGCTCAGAACATTCATCAGCAGTTGCATCTTCCAGCTATCAAGTTGATGGATCTTTGGCCAGGCCGGAATAGATACTCTCTCGGCCTCTTTCCTCGAGATTCTCGGTCGATCATTCTTGATCTCTCGGTCATCTCTCGATCTCCTTCGTCTCCTCCGTGTCCGATCGTCTTCTTCCTCTTCTTCTTCCTCGTCTTCTTCATCTCCTTCGTCGTCGTCATCCTCATCCTCATCATCGGGTGGATCATCCGGAGGTCCTCCTCCGCCACCAGCGAGGCTCAATTGACGTCGACCTGCTCCCTGCCCATTCTGTTGGGCGGGAATCCACCGTAATCCAATGGGGGCGTTGTACCGTTGTTTCCCCCTCCATCGCCGCCACCATTCGCAGTAGTGGATTGTGGGACATGTCCGACAACTCCCTGCATCTGGGATAGGTGTACATCGATCATTGGATCACCGAAAGACGGAAAGAGGATCGAACCTGGCATCAGCGACGAATTAGGGATCTGTTTTGAAGACGATGACGGGACTGACCCAGCCACCTTCCTGTCTACCCTAGTTGAATTAGCTTGGGTTCCTCCCTCAGCGCGTTTCACTACTGCTCGTTCACGATGTCCATCTTTGCTGTTGGAGGCTTCCTGTGTCTCCAGCTTCTTGTGTGCACGTAGTTCCTCGTTGTCAGCATCGAGTTGGCGTACAAAACTCTCTTCTTGCTTGAGCGTCGCCTCCCTTTCCTTCAGTTGTCCCTGAAGCTCATGCATCTCCTCGAGGTACTCATCGTACATTCCCTTAGCTGTCAATCTCCAGTACTCAGCCTCCTTCGACTTCTCGTCCATCGTGCACCGTTCTTCTTGTTTTTCTTCTTTGACCTGGGCTAACTCCAAGATCGCATCCTGACGATGACCACCTTCGACAGCAATCATCTGGTCCTTCATCGACACGTCGGACTCATACTGTTTGACGATCTCTTCCTTCTCGCGAAGCAAGCAATCTGCTCTCTTCGATTCTTGTTCCGCAAATACTGTAACGTCATTCAGTCTCGCCATCAGCTGTTCCCTGGAGTCCTCCAAAGAGTACGTCTCGGGGCGCTTGACGAGTGCGTGCTCCAACTGTGATTTCAGACTTTGGACCATCTCCTCCTCGTTGAACTTCTCGATAGATGTAGAAGATTCTATGCCTCTGATCTGTTGCTGATAAACTGATATCTGCTGTGAAGCTTCACGGTGTATCTGATTTGCACGTATAGCTGATTCCTGCGCGGCCGACTTCTCGCTTGCCATGTAGGATTTCATCAATGCAATCTCCCGCTTCTGCTCCATGATAGTTCCTTCAGCTTGTCTCATCTGTTGCATTATAATATTCGACTCCATGTCTTTCTTCTCCCCGTACTGAAATGCGTTCATTTCCACCTTGCGCATCTGTTGGGCTTCCTCCTCAAACTTGCGCCATGCCTCAGCCATGTGGTGTTGGTGGTGACTCACTAGATGTCCCGACTGCTTGCTAGCAATCTCGCATCGTCTCTCCAGCTCCTGGATCCGGATGGTGCTTCCATAATCTTCCTGATGAAGATTCGCCATAGCTGCCGACATTTCATCAAGTGTCTTTTGATATTCCCCGATCTCCACCTCCATCTTATTCTTCTCTTTGATCGCGGCGCGAAACTCCGCACTGGTGGGTGATTTTGACCTCCCACCCTTCGACGTCGATCTCACGCCCTTCTGCGACGTCCGCGGTGTCGCAGGCGAAGATGATGATCTTCTCGGTGGGGATTCCCTTTGCTTCGATTCCTGACGAATATCGATCTGCTTCCATGATCTTGTGGGAGTAGATATGTCGCTGAATAGCGCGGAACCTCCGCTCCCAGGTTCATCCTGTGAATCTGCAATCATATCCATCACCGCAGGAAGAGCCATCAATCCATTGGATCCCTCTGAGCTGCTGTTCCCAAAAGTTGCAGTACTTGGGCTCGCCGAAGACGCCATTGTACTGTGTAGGTTATCGTTCCTTTGTTGTCCCTGTACCCGCAATAAACCAGCTGTCTCCCTGTCCAGTGTAGAGCTTGTCGTTACGGCTGATAACCTGTCAAGAGACGGCAAGGTGACGTCCCGTGGGACGCTATGCACCGAACCCTCAAGCTGTAATACCAACCACGTAGAAAGGTGTATACGGACGATGCCGTTATAGCCGAACCCGTGTAAACGTTGTAAGGGAGAAGGAATGATAGTTACAACAGTGGTCCTGACAAATGCAGCGCAAGCGAAGTGTTTTCGCTCTCAATGCCGATCACGTATGTATGCAGTCACACATCAGATCTTGAACCTCAATTGTGTCTTGAGCCAAATGGCGATCAATGGAACTTGGGAAGCAACACAACAAGGACCTCAGAACAGCTACCCAATTTCGGCACGGGGCCTAGAGGGTTTTAACAACAAATGTCACGACCAAACTGGATAGCGCGACTAGGCGACGTCTCTACAGCATTTCTACACGCACCCATCGCAAAACACCACGACGGTAAACAACGTGACGTCTACCTTTGGCCACCTAAAGAACTTTGTCCACAACAGGACAAAATCTGGCGACTAAAGAAAGCCATGTGTGGACCACGCAGTTCACCAAAAGCATGGCAGGACTACCTGGCTGAAGTGTTACAAAAGCTCAGCTTTGTAAGACTAAAGTCAGAACCTAACGTCTACACCAATGCGACTCGCGACTGCTACATCATGGTCTACGTGGATGACCTCTTGGTACTTGGTGACCAGACTACTGTCGACTCCACCTTCGAGGCCATCCAGAAGCAGGTACTACTCAAGCACATTGGCTACCTCGAACCTGGCAAATCACAACAATTTCTTGGAAGAAACATCGACCACTTTGGCAACTACTGCAATCTTGGACTACAGGACTCCTACATCGACAATATGATCGAGGAGTCTGGAATGAACAACTGCAACTCAGTGAACGCTCCAGGAATTGCACACTACAAGCCAACAATAGAAGATGAAGCACTACTTGACCACGAACAACACAAAAGGTACAGAAGGATTGTTGGCAAACTTCAATGGTTAGCATACACACGACCAGACATTGCATACTCCACAAAAGAACTAGCACGAGACCTCACAGCACCTACAGAACTTTCACAAAAGAGAGTCAAACATCTACTACGCTACTTGCACGGCACCAAGCACTACAAATTCACCATAGAACCAACAACAACACTCAGAGCAAACACCAACACATCCTGGATCTCGACGTTCATGTCGATGCCGACTGGGCAGGATGCCCTACTACCAGGAAATCAACTTCAGGTTTCAACATCATCTTTTTAGGAACAACAGTTGCATTTGGCAGCAGAACACAAGCTACAATAGCACTCAGCTCAGCAGAGTCTGAACTCTACGCCATTTGCACAGGAGTTAATGAGGGACTACACCTCAGAAATTTCCTACTTGAAACCAACATTTGCAGCAAGCTAAACCTACGCATCCACACAGACTCCACAGCAGGCAAGAGCATTAGCTACACGACAAGGCGCTAGCAAACGAGCAAAACACATCGACCTTAAATTTCTCTACACACAAGACCTCATCAAGCACGACATCATCAGAATCCTCAAAATCAACACACTTCACAACAGCTCAGACTTGTTCACAAAATACATCAGCAAAGAAACACTACAGAGGCTCATACAGAGCATTGGCATACGCGTTTAGCACTACGAACAACAACTGTTTCACAACTGTTTGACATCAACCACAACCGTTTGTATATGGCCATATGTAACTACTTGCATGTAAGTAACAGCAACAGTAACAGTAACTACAAGTCACAGTACTTGTAACCACCAGTAATTTGCACTTGCACGTTTGGCGGCTTTTGGCGGCTTGGGACAACGTTACATGTTGTTTTGTTTTACTACATGCCCGCATGTGCTCTTGTGAGCTAACATTGGCTCACTACTGTCTGCCCCGTTTCACTGCATCTCGATAGGCCGAACTACCAGCAATGGCTGGAACTACGCCCATGGATGCGACTACGCTGAACGTCATGCCGATGGAGGTTACTACATCAGCTCCAGAGGCTACTCTGCGCGTCGAACAACAGGCTGGCATCACTACACCGGACCGTGTTTCCACACCACCAGATCGACAGAATACACTCCAGCAGCATGGCCACTTTGGCCACACCACCACCTGAGGCACACAACGCCCTCAACTACAACTTCAATCACCAACTACCCACACCTGCGCCTTTCTACAGACCCGACGACATTTTGGCACATCTCACTACTGTTGAGAGCAACTTCCCTGACACTCCAGCGATCGACCCGGCACAGAACTACTTCAGGGTCTACGTGGCTTTGACGCTAAGAGGAATTTCAACTACTCAGTCAACAACAAACTACGCACATTCCCGAGCCCAACTACAACCTATCAATTCACGACCTACCCTCAGACATTCGGATGACTCACCTCTTCACCTACGTCTTTCAGAGGCAGTCAACTTCTACTACTACAACCTGACATCACTGCACCTCACAACCCAGTACATCAACTCGATGGTCATTGTCCAACTACACCTTCCACAAGAAGTTCTACTACGATTTGTCAGTGCTGGACAACTCATCAACTTCTGCCGCGACTACGTGAGCCACATGATCTCCATCACCGACAAGCACCACCTTCCTACACGCCAACTACATCAACGACTACACCGAATCAACTACGATTTGGACCAAATCACCACTACATTCAACCTATCCAACAAGTTCATTTGGAACTACCACATGCCCTTGCACCTACCCGAACTACTCAACTACTTCGACCAACCACAACAACTTCAAGACCACCACTACAAGTCCATCAACACGATTCTACACAAAAGTGCCACCTACTACGGCATCACCCTACTCACGGCTACGAATCTTTCCGTGCAACACAAACTACTACTCCACAACTTTCTCGCTACAACCGGCCAAGCACTTGCACCACCGGAGTGCGACTACAACCGTCTCCGTGGCGGTCCAGACTTCCTCAACACATTCACTACCAACCACTATGCAGGCTTGGACTACCGCATCGGCCAAGTCCAGAACTACCGAGTCCACCACTGGACTAAGCACACCTGATCTACAGGTGGAACTACAACTACTTGCTGTACTACGTCATCGTACTACGAGATGACTGAGAGCCACTTAGGGTTCTTGTACAGCAACTTCACATTTGATCATTTGAAGGTTAGTTGAACTACAGACAGCAGCGCTGTAGATACCTACCCTCGGTCATTTTTTTAAAGAGACTACATGCCTGTTCGCTACAGTAGCATCGGCAAACAACATGTGCATTCGTTTTTGCCACTACTGTCAATACCACCTTTTTGGGTCTATGGTTAAAAGGACACTACAAGGTCTTTTAACCAAGGGCCGTGTCAAATATCACGCTGCACTACTTGTCCCTTGTGCATGCATGATGTACACTACCCGACCGCAGGCCTTGAGTCTACCAGGAAAAGAGTGCATGCTGGCTAACTACATTTGTGTTTGTGACAACATAAACAACACGAGAGAGAGAGAGAGACTAGGCTTTCCCCCCGCCAAACAGCGCCATGTCATGTTGACCCTCTTTTGTCGGAAATTTGCGCGGCCTGGGTTGGGCTGGTTTGGCTTTACTTGACTTAGTATTGCCAAGAGTAAACTTGGTATTGCCAAGACATAGACTGCCAATGCTAAATTGAGTGCTGCCACGACCTAATGTTAGATCCCGAGTATTTAGTTTTGTAAGTAGCGAGGCTAGGATAAGGGCACCCTTTTTCTGTAGAGGGGCGTGGGCAGGAAGGAGACAGGGAGACAGAAAGAGAGAGAGAAACACATGTCAAACTACATGCTTCACTTTGCACTTGTGTTGCATGTATGTTCAATACTGCAGGCCTTGAGCTTACTACTCCGCATGAGTCAAAAGGTTGGCAGCTGCAGACTACATTGGTTGACCGTTTGTTTGATCACTACAGCACTTGCACTTGTAAGCAAAGTAACAACAGATTTTAACGTGGTAGCGGAGCTGAGATCCTAAACATAGGGGAGCTCCAGTAAGCAGTAAGTACTACAACCAAAGCAACAGCAGTCACATGCCAAACTACTACGACATGTCAGGAGAAGCAGCATCAGCCTCAGCACACCAAACTACAGGAGCAGGGAGCGGGCCAACAGCAGACACAGTAGGAGCCACGACTACGGGAGCAGGAACTGAACAAGACAACGACGTTCAGAGACTACATAGATACAAACTGCCACCACCCTTCTTCACTGGTGACTACTCCCAGTATGAAGAATGGCTGTTCAAGCTACAAGCATACCTCGGCCTCATAGACCGAGACTTCGACCTGGTGCTACAACTAGCACAAGTGGCTACACGACAGATTGAGGACACAGACATCAGAACACACATACTCGACCCTACACAAGCAAGAAAAGCAGTAGACCTCTCCAGAGATCTACACTACTGTCAAGGAGCAGCAGCTACAGTAGTAGGGCAAACCGCTACAACGCAAATGGATGTGAAACACTGCGACTCCTACACAACAGGTTCAGCCTACCAGTAGGAACAAGAAGCGTTGGCTACCTTACCAAACTACTGGAACCTACATTCAACGAAGCGCAGTTTGAAGAACAATTCCTACAATGGGAATACGACATCGACCGCTACGAGAAAGACAACGGCACAGCACTACCAGATGGAATCAAAATAGCAATGCTACTCAACAAAACCAAAGGAGCACTGCAGCGACATCTCCAACTGCGAGCTGGACAGATCACGAACTACATCGAGATCGAGCACTCATCCTGGACTACTACAAGACGATTTCAGCCTTCACGAGATCGACTTCAGCAGTAGGGACAAACTACAATGGAGGAGCTGCACCAATGGATGTTGACAACATATGGAGGAAAGGAAGAAACTACAAAGGCAAAGGAAAAAGGAAAAGGCAACTACAAGGGAAGCAAAAGCAAAGGCAAGTACAGGAGTAAAGGACACTACAAAGGATCCGGCAAAGGCAACAAAGGAAACTACAACAAAGGAGGCTACAACAAGAGCAAAGGAAAAGGCTACTCAGGATCTAAAGGATATGGATCAAGCAAAGGCTACAAAGGCCAAGGAAACTACAGCAAATCAAAAGGAAAAGGAAACAACAACTACACAACATGCCATCGATGTGGCAAGCCTGGCCACTGGGCACAAGACTGCAGAGTGCCAGTATGGCACATAGGAGAAGGAGAAGAACTACATCCACTAGAACAAGAACAAGCAGATCATGACAACAATGAAGAACTACCTCAGGATGTGAACGACACTTGGGACTGGTACTACGAAGGAGAAGAAGGACAACACGAGGTGAACTACATGGAGGAGAACTGGAACGACTACGACTATGACAACAGCTGGGATTGGAATGACAACAGCTATGAGGACACAGCAAACTACATTGGAGGCATCAACGAGTCACACCTCACCATTGGACACATCAGACAAGCAAAATCACGACTACACAAGCACAAATCCAAATCACTACTTGGCAAGAGAACAACACACACAACATCATGGAACGACCACAGCAAGAGCTTTCAACAATTCCTACAAGAAGACACCACAAAGCTACACTTCGACATAGCAGCAGCAAGACAACAACAAAGGAACAAGAAGATTGAGGACACTATCACCCACTACATCATGTACTCCAACTTCAAGTCATACCACCACCTGTTGATCGACTCAGGAGCATCTACACATGTTTGCCCAAAGGACTACGCACCGGATCTTCCACTACGACCTTGTGGAGAATCAGTTCCACAACTCTACACGGTTACCAACAAGAAGATTCCAGTCTACGGCATCAAGTACGTTCCCTACAAGCAGGACAACTTCAGGATCATGATACCCTACTACGTTTGTGATGTGAAGTATCCAATCCTCAGCGCATCAAGACTACTTGATAGAGGATATGGACTTGACTTCACTCCACGACACTGCACCATCACACATGGACAACAACAAGCACACCTCATAAGACACTCAGGACTTTTCTACCTACGAGCAGAGAAGATCGACATCCCTACAGGATTCGACATCCACCCAATGACCACAGATACTGGAAAATCCATTGCTGTGATTCAACCTACAGAGAAAGCAACACAACAACAAGAACAAATTGCACCACTCACCCACACAGACTCACCCACACAGACCAAGGACTGCGACAGATCCTTGGTGGAAAAACTGACAACAGGAAACTTGATGGTGACTACGCCACCAGAGTACACAAGCGACCACGCAAAGCATTGTTCACACCACACAACAGTGGTTGCCCAATACCAGAAGTGGCGACTAACCATCATCAACAGACCAGGGCAAGAGCAAGAACAACCCAACACAACTTTCCAAGCAAGAACTACAACGAAGACTAGAAGGTGACAACAGTCCGAAGAAAGATAATACCTACACGCAGAGCAACATCAAAGATCACACCAACAAGGCAGAGCTCACAACCACAACGGCTAATGGACACACCACCAACCAGATCAAAGATCCAACTACGAGCACCACAAAAGATATGGAGACCTAACGCAGCACCTTCTACCAATCTTGACACCACACAACCAAAGGAGACAATCCACAGACCACTCACAGCACAGGAGGACAAAGACTACTGGGAAAGGCGAGGTGAACACTGGATAAGACACCGCACAACACTTAGAACAACTCTCTTCACTCCAACAGATGGACCAGGACATCCACCAATCAGCACACTTGAACCTCACAGAACTACAATCACTCACAACAACTTTGGAGAAGTTTCACGACGCAAAGATGACTGGACAGTCATGGGCAACGCAGCACTACCATTTCAATGGAAAGGAGCAACAAGGTTCACCGCGAAGAAAGACGGAGAACCACGATGAGGAACAACAACACGAGCATCATGAAGCACACAGAGCAAGAGGACTACGACAACCACAGCAGCCCACTCCACAACAAATTTCAGAACACAATCTTACACACCTACCATACAGAAACTGGTGTCCAATTTGCGTTCAAGGCAAAGGACGTCAAGACAACTACAAGAAACAACAATCACGACAACCCGTCATTCAAGTAGACTTCGCCTACATCAAATCACAACAAGACCCAAAGACCATACCAGTACTGACAGCAGTTGATGTTACTACACAACTGTGTATGACAGTAAAGGTTCCGGACAAACCATCAATGATGGACTACATGGTCAACAACATACAAGCATTCATCTTTGAGCGCGGAAGAACACAAGGCATACTACAAAGCGACAACGAAGACACACTCAATGCACTACTAAAAGCAACAGCATCTAAAGTCGGCTCAATGACTGTACGACATTCACCATCCTACAGCAGCAACAGTCAAGGAAGCGTTGAGCGACTACACCGAACACTTCTCGGACAAATCCGCGTCGTCAAAGCTCAGGTTGAAAGCAACTACAGCATGACGATGTCCACAAAGCACTGTCTACTACCTTGGATAGTACGACATGCAGCAAGGACGGTAAATCGCTACGTCATCCACTCAGACGGACACACAAGCTTTGAACGCCGCTGGGGAAGAAACTACGAGCGAGCAGTCTGCGAATTTGGCGAGACACTACTTTACCTTCCACCACAACTCAAGACACTTCTTCTAGCAGACCTACGGCAGAAATGCATCTGGCTCGGAAAAATTTCCGAAACCGGAGAAAACTACGTCGCAACGGAATCAGGCATACAAAAGGTACGAACAGTACGGAGACTACAACCGGACTTCAAATACGACCTTGCACTGTTGAACAAAGTTTGCGGCACACCATGGGCACCACGACGGAACACCTACAACCCGTCGTTCGCAACACTGTTGGATACGCAACTCCAACCGTCAGAGAAAAGAAGGTCCACGCAAGATTTCAGACCACAGACGAACGCGATGGACGACATCGTTGCGGAACCCGCAACAAAACAGCAATGCACTACACCACCTCCACGACTTCCGTCTACATCCACGTCAAGTTCACGACCACTACCGGATAGCCCTATGGATACTTCACCAACCGGACGACAACATCCACCACTACCAGCACCACCTCGACAAACACTAAGACGTCTAACTCCGGAAGAAGTAATGCAACCAACTAAAGCACAGAAGACCTCAAAGGACACTACAATCAAATCAACGGAGCAAGCAACCAAAGGACCACCACCACTACGACAGAAAATCAACGCAGTGACACTTCCCAACGGAAAATCCATCACTCCCTACACAAACGACGACACCTCAGAAGACCAACCCATAATCTTCGACAACGAAGGTTACGACGAAACACAACTACTGGAAGGAATGAAACACGAGTCAAACCAAATGAAACTACACGACGCCTACGACGAAGTAGATGCGATACCTACAAGATGGGTACACAGAAAGAAAGGACCAGGAGTACGAAGCCGAATCGCCGCAAAAGGCTACACGGAGAAGATCGAGGACGAAGACTCCGTCTACGCCTCTACACCAATGTTCACGACACTCCGGACACTTCTCGCACTACAAATGTCACGACCAAACTGGATCGCGCGACTAGTTGACCTCTCTACAGCATTTCTACACGCACCCATCGCAAAAGACCACGACGGTAAACAACGTGACGTCTACCTTTGGCCACCTAAAGAACTTTGTCCACAACAGGACAAAATCTGGCGACTAAAGAAAGCCATGCACGGACTACGCAGTTCACCAAAGGCTTGGCAAGACTACCTGGTACTACAAAAGCTTGGTGTGAAGAACGTGCCACATTCTTGGGCTTGTATATCGAATCCGATGGCCCCTTTTATCCTCAGGTGCGGAGGGACTGTCTAGATGACTTCAACCACACCGGCTGCGCCCATGGAAAAGACCGCTTAGGCGGCGTGCTTCGTGTTCACTTGTTGGACCTCGTTTGCCCTCGAGTTCTTGTTGTGGTAGCGGAGCCGGTGGAGACCGGCACAGGGAGTTTGGTTTCGCCCTTGAGGAGCTCGGCGGCACGATCATGCCCAAGGCCGAGGGAAAGGGCAGTGAGCAGCCCTCAGAAAATGCCTACACTGGCAAGGCGGACTCACACGTCCCGGTCTTCAGCAATCTGCAGAAGGACTACCGTGAGTACCGCAAGAGGGCCGAGCTCTACAAGAAGAAGATGGAGCTTGCCGGGCGTCAACAGGAAGTGGTCTTCAACCTGGTGACGCTGATGACCGGCAGGGCTTGGGATCTGGTGGACGATATGGAGATGGCTGACCTTCAGAAGGAGGACGCGTTAGACAAGGTCTTCGCCCGTTTGGACTCTGCCTTTAAGCCGGACCTGATGACGGAGCTGCCGGACGACTTCGAGGTGGAGCGCAGGCTTCGGGCGTCGCATCAGGTGGAGCTGCCGGAGGAGGTCAAAGCTTGGTGGTTCCTGCGGAGGAGTGGCGTCAGCCGGGAGCAGCGCACGCAGATCGGCACTGAGCGCCTTAACTTAGCTGCCGTTGAGCGCGCCATGAATTTCATCATGGGTCAGGACTCCAAGGTGGATGCCTTCCGCGGTGGCCATGCCAACAAGCAGAAGCCGACCTACGACATGTTCTACTCCGAAGAGGGCATGTGGCAAGAACCCTATGAGCCGGACACCGACTACACCGGAGCGCACTGGCAAGAAGACGAGGATGATGGTTCGTACTATGACATTGCCAGCGAGACCGGAGGCCACGCGGACGGTGTCTACATGGCCCAGGATGAAGGCTTTGACGAGGTTTTCGACGTGGAGGAGTATGACGATGTCTACGCAACCTACGTCGAGGCCAAGAACCGCATGAACATGATGCGGACTTCCAGAGGTTTCTACCCGGTAGTCGCCATGGTCCCGGGTTCCGGAGGCCCCTTTTCTGGAAAGTCAGGGAAGGGACGGGGAAAATCTCCGAAGGGCGGCAGCAAGAAGGGCGGCAAGAACAAGATGCCGCCGCAGAAGGGCAGAGGGCAGCAGCCGCTCTTGGCCGAAACCTGTGCCTGCGATGTGGGCAAGCTGGTCACTTTGCCCGCAACTGCCCCAGCAAGTCGGAAAAGAAGTGGAAGGTTGATGATAGCTCTGACGCGGCCGTGATGATGGTGGAGGAACACTACGATCTGGCCGCAGAAGATGAGAAAGACGACACCGTCAACACCGCTGCGCAGGACGGTGGAGCCGCTTCGGTTCTGGGGAGCCGCCACTACATCCGGAAGTACATGCGTTACCTCCTGGAGAACGGCTATGACGTCTGCGAGATCGACATCTTCAGATGCCAGAAAGGCTTCAGGCACGGCAACTCCGAGAAGGAGGTCACCAACTTGTGTGCGCTGCTGCCGATCCACGTGGGGGGGCAGGAAGATCAAGGTGCTCACCTACGTGAACAAGGGCACGGCACCGATCCTCTTCGGCAGGCCCATCATGGAGAAATTGGGCCTTCAGCTGGACTACAGCGCGAAGAAGATGAAGTGGCCTAATCATGAGTGGCATGATGTCCCGCTGGGTCCGAAGGGAGAGTACCTCGTCAACCTGGTGGAGGACAATTCCATGCACCGGTTGATCCACGAGAAAATCGCTTTCGAGACCCTGATCCCGGAGGACTTCATGGACCACGTGGACTTTTCGGAGAAGTTGCCGCCCAGCGTCATCTTGGGTGAGATGGAAGAGTGCTTTGAGGAGGGCTGCCTCGTGGCCAAAGATTTCGGCATGACTTTGAAAGAATTGCAGGCAGAGGTCTTTGCCAAGGGGGTCGAGACTCCCCCAGCCACGCCGGAGGATGCGAAAAAGGGCAGCTCAGAAGGGGGCTGCAGCCCGGCGTGTGAGGAGGAGAAGAAGGACGACCTGCACAAAGACAGCCCCTCGAGGTCTCCGACAGCAAGCCAGGAGGCGATGGGAATCAAGCAGATGGAGATTGTGTGAGAAGGCTGAGAGGAAAAGATCTCCGGAAGCTGATCTATGGCACCAGCAAGGCCATCAAAGATCAGGAGATTCTCTTGGCGGAGGCAAATCGGATCCCCGCCAAGGGGAGAGAGCGCCGCGTGGTATGGGAGGTCTTCGCCGGGAAGGCCAGGACATCATCCTACCTTGCAAAGATGGATGACGTTAAGGTTGAGACCTTTTCCCTGCCTGAATGGGACCTCATGATATCGGAGCACCGGAAGAAGCTCCTGAGACGCATCAACAAGGAGAAGCTTGATGAGGTGCTGATGGCCCCCATGTGCAAGCTTTGGTCAATGCTGCAGGAGCTTTCCCTGGCGGCTCATCCAGAGCGCCGAGAACAGCTGGAGGCTGCGCATGAGGAGAACCACGACACGATCCTCATGATGTGTGCCGTGACCTATGAGTGTCCGAGACGCGGCAGCAGAGGGGCAATCATCGAGCACCCATGGAAGAGCAAGGCATGGAGGACAATTGCTTTCGCTTCCCTGGAAGGATACTGGACCTACGTGGACCAGTGCCAGTACGGCCTGATGCTGCCGGACAACAACGGCACCTGGGGGCCCGCCAGGAAACCCACATGCTTCCTCACCACTAAGGTTTCACTCTATCTTGGCCTGCAACGAACATGCGCTGGCCAGCATCAACATGTTCCCATCGAGGGCTACGTGCCTGGCCTGGGCCTGAGGAGTGAGGTGGTGGAGTCCCACCCGCCGTGCCTTGCAAAGCGCTTTGCGGAGCTGGTCGCTGCGGCTCCCACGCTGAGCTCATCAATGCGGTAGAAGATGATGAGGCGAAGAAGGAGGAGCAAGGCAACGTGGTGTCGAAGGAGGTCGAAGACCAGATGCCAGAAGCAGATGAGATCAAGCAGAATACGGAGCTGCGCATCAAGGTCGGACAGAGAGATTTCAACTACGTTGCCAGGTCGCACAAGAACCTCGGACATCCTTCGGCAGAGGTCTTGGCCAAGATGTTAGAGGAGGTGCAGGCGACGGGCGACGTGATGAAAGCTGCTCAGGGCTATTTGTGCCCGAAGTGCTATGCGAGAAAGGCGCCAAGCGGCACAGCACCAGCAGCTGGCCTCACCGCTAAGGAGCTTAACAAAAGGCTCCTCATCGATTCAGCTTGGGTCGATACGGACAATGGCCGGAGATGCGTGGTGACCGTGATGGACCAAGCAACCCGCTACGTGGCCATCAGCCTGCTCAAGACCGAGCAGTCGGTCGACTTCATCAAGGGCATGGAGCGCTCAGGGGTGAAGCATTGGGGCTGCCCAGATTTGTTCGAGTGGACGAAGCCAAGGCATCACTTGCCGTGAGAGAATGGTGTTCAGACAGGGGGATCATCCCCTGCTGAGTCCCACAATTGGCTGGGGGCAAGCATCAAGTTGTGCGCCGGGCACTGGAGACTGGAGCTCTTCATGGATGAGGAGGGCGGCCGCAATGAGACGAACCTCGTGAAGGCCGCAATCTATGTGCCCCAGCAGATCAACAGCTTGAGCATCCACAAGGGGTACACGCCTACTCAGTGGGTGATGGGGAAATCCACACAGACCCAGATCTCTCTGAGCGGCAAGGTCTTCAACCCCGGCATCCAGCCGCTTGATGACCAAGGCACCTTTGCTCAGGTGCAGAAGAGACGCCTCAACGCCCAGATCGCCTTCCTCAAAGCTGACACGGACGCGCGACTTCGACGTGCGATGAACCAGAACTTCAGGACAGCTGGTGTGGTACTGGCGAGTGTCAAGGGCCAGCCACCTGCTGAAGGCGAACTGGAGAGGACCCGCCCGCGTTGTGGCTATCGAGCAGGACAGCACTGGCAACCCTAGCGTGATCTGGGTGGTTCATGGCACGTCCTTGCTGCGGTGCTCGCCGAAGCAGGTGAGGCCGATGGTGGAGGAGAGTGGGCATCCTCCTCAGGCCGATCCACAAGCTGCACTTAAGGATCTACAGGCGCTGAAAGCGAGAAGCACCACGCAGTTCAGGGACATTGCCCAGGAGCCCGACAACGAGATCCATGCCGACATTGAGGACCAGATGGACGACTACGAGCCCAGCATCATCGGCGAGGATGAGCAGATGGTTGCACCCCCGATGAGCTCGGAAATTGGGAGGCTGATCGGCGAGATCAACGAGGACGCCTCGACTGGGCAGCCTTCCTCGAGCAGCCGGGCAAGATCAACAGGGGATGCTGGACTTGGAGGTCCTGCTGGAGAAGGAAAACGCAGACGGATGGGCAGCAAGACGCCAGCTACAGACAAGGGCACCGTCACCATCAGCGAGCCACCGGATGCTGCACCCAACACCTCACCTATTACAAGCACGGATCAGGTGGCAGCAGTACCGGTTCCAGATGAAGTTCCTGGGGAGCTCATGGCTGATGAGATCCTGCCAGACGAGCTGAGGTTTGATGATGTGCAGTTCGTCAGCGGCGACTTGCCAACAGGCTGGACGGTGGTGGAAGAAGGATGTCTGGAGGCTCCGACAGGAAGCAGGAACGCCAAGATGATTCAGCTCGTGGCATGTGTGAACCAGAACTGGCAGCTGCTGTGTGGAGATGTGCGCGCAGCATTTCTGAGCGGCGAGAAGTTTGACAGGGACATCATAGTGGTGTTGCCGCCAGACCGCGCGGCACTCCTTGGACGCAGCGGTCGGATCCACATGCGCCTCAACAAGTCGGCCTACGGTCTGGCCGACGCACCCCTACTCTGGTGGCGATTCCACTTCGGCGGCACCCTCTGGACAAGTGCGCGTACATGTGCTATAACAAGGAGGGCGTGCTGAAGGGCTTGGTCACCCTCCACGTCGATGACATGATGATTGGGGGCGACCACAGAGATCAAGACTTCTCGGACGCCCTGGAGCGCATCAAGAAGAGCTTTGACTTCGGCAAGTGGGCCGTCCTCGACGTAAAGAACCCCATGGTTTTCTGTGGCGGCCGAATTCAGGTGACTGCGCAGAAAGAGCTCACGCTGGACTACGAGGAGTTCTTCAAGAAGGTTCTGCCCATCAACATCGTCAAGAACAGGAACATGAATGAGCCCCTCAATGCGAGCGAGATCAACACGCGCGCGGAGACGAAGCGTCGAAGCGAGGTCTCAGAGCGCACCCTCACGGTGGAGCAGCGACAGCAGTTCATCGAGGCCAAGGTCGAGGAGCTGAACAGCTACTTCAAAAATGCTGTGTGGACCTTTGCGGAGCCTGGCGCGCATGGAACCGGCAGAGTCACTACTGCCCGGTGGGTGCTGACCTGGAAACGGGTTGACGAGGGGAACGACAGCAACCCCCGGTACAAGGCAAAAGCGCGTCTCGTCCTGCGAGGTTTTCAAGACCCAGACCTTGCTCACCTGGACAAGGCTTGCAAAGGCTAACGGCCAGGTGGCTTTGCGCGTCGCGAAGATCGCCTCTAGCCTGGAGAAGGTCTGCTTCGTGTGCTTCAGTGACGCTGCTCTGAGCGTCAGGAGCGACCTGTCTAGCCAGGGTGGCTTCATGATCGTGGCGTGCAATGAGGAGGCGCTGATCGGCAAGGCGGTACCCTACACCTTGGTGTCGTGGAGGTCCTTTAAGCTTCCACGGGTATGCCGCTCGAGCCTAGCTGCGGAGGCACAAGCATGTGCCATGGAGCATGTGCCATGGCCCTGGACGAGCTCATGATCGTGAAGGTCTTCTTCGGCATGATGCTCGACCCCAGCAAGGGCATCGCTGACAGCGCAGAGCTCTACGGCAGGGGCAAGTGTGCAATCGTGACCGACGCCAAGGCCTTGCATGATGCGGAGAACATTGCGCAGAGCCTGGACAAGCGAGCTGCACTGGAGATCCTGTGCGTGAAGGACGCCATCAACTCTTTGAAGGCGGAATGGAGGTGGGTCAGTAGTGAACGGCAGATGGCCAACAGTCTGACCAAGCTCGCAGCCCGCCAGGACATGGCCGACATCATGGAGCATGGCATGGTGCAGCTGGCGCACGACCCGGAGTTCACCGCAGCTAAGAAGTCGCACAAGGAAATCGAGAAGTCCTGGGAGAGCATGACGGGAACGATCAAGAAGAAGGGCAACAGCAAGGGAGTCAAGTCTGGCTTCAAGGTGGCGGATGCGATCATGGTGGCAATGGCCGCGAGCACTGCCACTGGCGCCAAGGCAGAAAGGCCAGAAGAAACTGGCTCGGCCGGCGGCTTGGAGTTCGAGGTGATGATGTTGATCATCGTCCTCATGGTGGCGATTTTGGCTTTCTTGGTGGGCCGCCTCTGGAGCCGTAAGACCGAGCAGGACCTAGCTGACAAGGTCGAGAACCTCAACGGCAAGGTCAAGCATGCCGAAGAGGTGGCGAAGTTGGCACGCGAGGACGCGAGCCACTGGGAGAATCAGGTCTCGAAGATTGTACATGGCAAGGCGAGGTGCAAGACTGCATTTTCGCCCGCAGTGCCAGTATTTGCAGCACAGTCAGATTGAGCTGCGGCCATGTGAGCTTTGTGCAGCGCTCACTTGAAGCCTTTTTTCCCCCTGTGTGAAGAACGTGCCACATTCTTGGGCTTGCATATCGAATCCGATGGCCCCTTTTATCCTCAGGTGCGGAGGGACTGTCTAGATGACTTGAGCCACACCGGCTGCGCCCATGGAAAAGACCGCTTAGGCGGCGTGCTTCGTGTTCACTTGGGGGACCTCGTTTGCCCTCGAGTTCTTGTTGCTTGGCTTTGGAAGACTAAAGTCAGAACCAAATGTCTACACCAATGCGGCTCGGGACTGCTACATCATGGCCTACGTGGACGATCTACTGGTACTTGGACTGCGGTCGAGGCCGTCAGAAGCAGGTCCTACTCAAGCACATCGGCTACCTTGAGCCTGGCAAACCACAACAATTTCTTGGAAGAAACATCGACCACTTTGGCAACTACTGCAACCTTGGACTAAAGGACTCCTACATCGACAACATGATCGAGGAGTCTGGAATGACCAACTGCAATACTGTGACCACTCCAGGAATCGCCCACTACAAACCAACAATAGAAGATGAAGAACTTCTTGACCACGAACAACACAGAAGGTACAGAAGGATTGTTGGCAAACTTCAATGGTTAGCATACACACGACCAGAAATCGCATACTCTACAAAAGAACTAGCACGAGACCTCACAGCGCCTACAGAACTTTCACAAAAGAGAGTCAAACATTTACTACGCTACTTGCATGGCACCAAGCACTACAAACTCACCATAGAACCAACAACAACACTCAGAGCAAACACCAACAACATCCTGGATCTCGACGTTCGTGTCGATGCCGACTTGGCAGGACGCCCTACTACCAGGAAATCAACTTCAGGTTTCAACATCATCTTTTTAGGAACAACAGTTGCATTTGGCAGCAGAACACAAGCTACAATCGCACTCAGCTCAGCAGAGTCTGAACTCTACGCCATTTGCACAGGAGTCAATGAGGGACTACACATCAGAAACTTCCTACTTGAAACCAACATTTGCAGCAAGCTAAACCTACGCATCCACACAGACTCCACAGCAGGCAAGAGCATTGCTACACGACAAGGCACTAGCAAACGAGCAAAACACATCGACCTCAAATTTCTCTACACACAAGACTTCATCAAACACGACATCACTAGAATCCTGAAGATCAACACACTCCACAACAGCGCAGATTTGTTTACCAAATACATGAGCAAAGAAACACTACACAGGCTCATCCAAAGCATTGGGATACGCATTTAGCACTACGAACGACCAGCGCAGCAGTTTCACAACAACAACAACAACAACAACAACAACAACAACAACAACAACAACAACAACAACAACAACAACAACAACAACAACAACAACAACAACAACAACAACAAACAACAACAAACAACAACAACAACAACAACAACAACAACAACAACAACAACAACAACAACAACAAACAACAACACACAACAACAACAACAACAACAACAACAACAACAACAACAACAACAACAACAACAACAACAACAACAACAACAACAACAACAACAACAACGACTTTGGACATTTCTTGTATGCAAGTAGCTACATGTAACACGACACCTTTGGTATGTAAGCAACAGTAACTACATGTATTTTTTCACTTGCACTTTGGGCGGCTGAGTCAACACTACCGCTGTTTGTTTTACATGTCTGCATGCGCCGCCTGCCTGATAGCTACTGCTTAGGCTCATTTTGTTTTGCCCCGTTTCACTACATTGCATTCCACTGCAGCCGTGGCCACTCTGGTGCTACGATGGGAGACACCTGAGGTGGCGGTCACTACGGACACGGAACCCCACCACCTCAAACCTACAACGAGTCCAACTACCACTTCAACCATTCTACGCCTAGCAACACGGTCTACTACAACCCGACAACGGTAATGGACCAACTACACATCACTGAGCGCCAGACAACCACTACTCCACCACTGCCCGACAACACACCCTACACTCAGTTTTTCACTGCACTCACACTTGAAGAGTATCAACTACTCTCGACTTCACTCCACACTACAACCACTAGTCCTGAGGCACCTCACTTCAGGACAATTTCTACACTTCACAAGGGACTACATCTCCTACATGATGTCGGTACAACACAACTACTACCTCCCGACTACACCAACCCCACAGACCATCCACAAGGTAAACTGCAACACGACCACCTTCACCGACAACTACAGCCTGAGGAACAACTACCTTTGGAACTACCACATGCCACTACTATTACCTGAACTACTCCACTACCTCTACAACCGAGACCAACTCCACGACTACCAACACAGTACTACGGATTCACACTACTCACCATGACCAATCTCACTCAACACCACAAAGCACTACTACACCGTTTTCTCAGGGAATACGACCAACACATGTCCCGAGACAACCTTTTTCACCATACATTACTACGCGACCTTGGACAGCAGACTACAGATGGTCCAAGACTATCGCGCCCAGAAATGGGGACTACATCTTTGAGCATGCTCCACTACAACGAGTGTCTGCCTCACGAATTCCATCCAGCGCCCTACATCGAGCTGGAACATGAACAGCGTGAACTACTGAGTGCAGGTCACTACTTTTGCCACTACAGTAGAACTGATGAACAACAGTGGTTTTCATCACTACTGTCAATCCATGCTTTGCACCTCAGTTGAAAAGGTACTACAAAGACCTTTTAGCTGAGGGGCCGTGTCAAACTACATGCTTCACTTTGCACTTGTGTTGCATGTTCAATACTGCCTTGAGCTTACTACTCCGCATGAGTCAAAAGGTTGGCAGCTGCAGACTACATTGGTTGACTGTTTGTTTGAACACAGAGAGAAATGTCAAATATCATGTTGCACTACTTGTCACTTGTGCATGCGTGATGTACACTACCCGACTGCAGGCCTTGAGTCTACCAGGAAAAGAGTGCATGCTGGCTAACTACATTTGTGTTTGTGACAACAGGAAACAACACTTGCACTTGCAGTAAAGTACCAACGTATTTTAACGTGGTAGCAGAGCTGAGATCCTAAACATAGGGGAGCTCCAGTAACAGCAGTAAGTACTACAACTGCACAGGCAACCACATGCCCAACTACTACGACATGTCAGGAGAACCAGCAGCAGCATCAGCACAACCAACTACAGGAGCAGACAACGGGCCCACAGCAGAGGAGACAATAGGAGCCACAACTACGGGAACAACACAGGAGCAGGAAGACGTCCAAAGGCTACACAAATACAAACTGCCACCACCGTTCTTCACTGGTGACTACTCACAGTACGAAGAGTGGCTGTTCAAACTACAAGCATACCTCGGACTCATCGACCGAGACTTCGACATGGTACTACAACTAGCACAAGCAGCTACAAGACAAATTGAAGATGCAGACATCAGAGCCCACATACGCGACCCTACACAGGCAGCAAAAGCAGTAGACCTCTCACGAGATCTACACTACATCCTCATCAACATCTGCCAAGGTGCAGCAGCTACAGTGGTCAGACAAAACCGCTACAATGCCAATGGATGTGAAACACTACGGCTTTTGCACAACAGGTTCAGCCTACCAGTAGGAACACGCAGTGTTGGCTACCTCACCAAACTACTGGAACCTCCATTCAATGAAGCACAATTTGAAGAACAATTCCTACAGTGGGAGTATGACATCAACCGCTACGAGAAAGACAACGGCACAGCACTACCAGATGGAGTGAAGATTGCAATACTACTCAACAAGACTAAAGGAGCACTTCAACAACATCTCCAACTACGCGCTGGACAGATCACGAACTACAACGAGATCAGAGTTGTGATCCTGGACTACTACAAAACCATATCTGCATTCTCAAGAGCGAGCTCAGCAGTTGGCACAAACTACAATGGTGGAACAGCACCAATGGACGTGGACAACATTTGGAGAAAAGGAAGAAACTACAAAGGCAAAGGCAAATATGGAGGCAAAGGACACTACAAAGGAAACAAAGGAAAAGGCAAGTACAGAAGCAAAGGCCACTACAAAGGATTCGACAAAGGCAGCAAAGGAAACTACAACAAAGGAGGATACAACAAGAGCAAAGGAAAAGGCTACTCAGGATCCAAAGGACATGGATCAAGCAAAGGCTACAAAGGCCAAGGAAACTACAGCAAATCAAAAGGGAAAGGAAACAACAACTACACAACATGCCATCGATGTGGCAGGCCCGGCCACTGGGCACAAGACTGCAGAGTGCCAGTATGGCGCATAGGAGAAGGAGAAGAACTACATCCATAGAAAATGAACAAGCAGATCATGACAACAATGAAGAACTACCTCAGGATGTGAACGACACCTGGGACTGGTACTACGAAGGAGAAGAAGGACAACACGAGGTGAACTACATGGAGGAGAACTGGAACGACTACGACTATGACAACAGCTAGGATTGGAATGACAACAGCTATGAGGACACAGCAAACTACATTGGAGGCATCAACGAGTCACACCTCACCATTGGACACATCAGACAAGCAAACTCACGACTACACAAGCACAAATCCAAATCACTACTTGGCAAGAGAACAACACACACAACATCATGGAACGACCACAGCAAGAGCTTTCAACAACTCCTACAAGAAGACAACACACAGCCATACTTTGACATAGCAGCAGCTAGACAACCACAAAGGAACAAGAAGATTAAGGACACTATCACACACTACATCATGTATTCCAACTTCAAGTCATACCACCACCTGTTGATCGACTCAGGAGCATCTACACATGTTTGCCCGAAGGGCTACGCACCAGACCTACCGCTACGACCTTACACGGTTACAAACAAGAAGATTCCCGTCTAAGGCATCAAGTACGTTCCCTACAAGCAGGACAACTTCAGGATCATGATGCCCTACTATGTTTGTGATGTGAAGTATCCAATCCTCAGTGCATCAAGACTACTTGATAGAGGATATGGACTTGACTTCACTCCACGACACTGCACCATCACACATGGACAACAACAAGCACACCTCATAAGACACTCAGGACTTTTCTACCTACGAGCAGAGAAGATCGACATCCCTACTGGATTCGACATCTACCCAACGACTACATACAATGGAAAATCCATTGCTGTGGTTCAACCTACAGAGAAAACAGTACAACAACAAGAACAAATTGCACCACTCACCCACACAGACCAAGGACTACGACAGATCCTTGGTGGAAACACTGACTACTGGAAACTTGATGGTGACTACGCCATCAGAGTACACAAACGACCACGCAAAGCATTATTCACACCACACAACAGCGGTTGCCCAATACCTGAAGGAGAACTAGATGATTGGCGACTAACCATCATCAACAGACAAGGGCAAGAGCAAGAACAACTACAAGAGAACCCAACACAACTTTCCAAGCAAGAACTACAACGAAGACTAGAAGGTGACAACTGGACTGGAGAAACCAGATTCAGAAGAAAGATAACACCTACACGCAGAGCAACATCAAAGACCACACCAACAAGGCAGAGCTCACAACCACAACGGCTAATGGACACACCACCAACCAGATCAAAGATCCAACTACGAGCACCACAAAAGATATGGAGACCTAAAGCAGCACCTTCTACAAATCTTGACACCACACAACCAAAGGAGACAATCCACAGACCACTCACAGCACAGGAGGACAACCAAGACTACTGGGAAAGACAAGGTGAACACTGGATAAGACACCACACAACACTTAGAACAACCCTATTCACTCCAACAGATGGACCAGGACATCCACCAATCAACACACTTGAACCTCACAGAACTACAATCACTCACAACAACTTTGGAGAAGTTTCCCAACGCAAAGATGACTGGACAGTCATGGGCAACGCAGCACTACCATTTCAATGGAAAGGAACAACAAGGTTCACCGTGAAGAAAGACTACGAGTACATCCAAGAGAACCACGATGAGGAACAACAACACGAGCATCATGAAGCACACAGAGCAATAGGACTAAGACAAGCCCACTCCGCAACAAATAGCAGAACACAACTTGACACACCTACCATACAGAAATTGGTGTCCAATTTGCGTTCAAGGCAAAGGACGCCAGGACAACTACAAGAAACAACAATCACGACAACCCATCATCCAAGTGGATTTTGCCTACATCAAATCACAACAAGATCCGAAGACCATACCAGTCTTAACGGCAGTTGATGTTACTACACAACTGTGCATGGCGGTATTGGTTCCGGACAAACCATCAATGATGGACTACATGATCAACAACCTACAAGCATTCATCTTTGAATGCGGAAGAACACACGGCATACTACAAAGCGACAACGAAGACACACTCAATGCACTACTACAAGCAACAGCATCTAAAGTCGGCTCAATGACTGTACGACATTCACCATCCTACAGCAGCAACAGTCAAGGAAGCGTTGAGCGACTACATAGAACACTTCTCGGACAAATCCGCGTCGTCAAAGCTCAGGTTGAAAGCAACTACAGCATGACGATGTCCACAAAGCACTGTCTACTACCTTGGATAGTACGACACGCAGCATGGACGGTAAATCGCTACGTCATTCACTCAGACGGCTATACACAAGCTTCGAACGCCGCTGGGGAAGAAACCACGAGCGAGCAATCTGCGAACTTGGCGAGACACTACTCTACCTTCCACCACAACACAAGAAACTTCCGAAAGCAGACCTACGGATGCAGAAATGCATCTGGCTCGGAAAAGTTTCCGAAACCGGAGAAAACTACGTCGCAACAGAATCAGGCGTACAAAAGGTACGAACAGTGCGGAGACTACAACCGGACTTCAAATACGACCTCGCACTATTGAACAAAGTTTCCGGCACACCGTGGGCACCACGACGGAACACCTACAACCCATCCTTCGCAACACTGTTGGATGCGCAACTACCACCGTCAGAGAAAAGAAGGTCCACGCAAGATTTCGGACAACAAACGAACGCTACGGACGACATCGTTGCGGAACCCGCAACAAAACAACAACGCACCACACCACCTCCACGACTTTCGTCAACATCGACGTCAAGTTCACGACCACTACCGGATAGTCCGATGGCTACTTCACCAACAAGACGACAACATCCACCACTACCAGCACCACCTCGACAAACACTACGACGTTTAACTCCGGAAGAAGTAATGCAACCCACTAAAGCACAGAAGACCTCAAAGGACACTACAATCAGATCAACGGAGCAAGCAACCAAAGAACCACCACCACTACGACAGAAAATTAAATTAACGCAGTGACACTTCCCAACGGCAAATTCATCACACCCTACACAAACGACGACACCTCAGAAGACCGACCCATAATCTTCGACAACGAAGGTTACGACGAAACACAACTACTGGAAGGAATGAAACACGAGTCGAATCAAATGAAGCTACATGACGTCTACGACGAAGTAGATGCGTCTACCGTTGACGACAACGTCATCAGAGAAGCGACACCTACAAGATGGGTACACAGAAAGAAAGGACAAGGAGTACGAAGCCGAGTCGTCGCAAAAGGCTACACCGAGAAGATCGAGGACGAAGACTCCGTCTACGCCTCTACACCACTGTTCACGACACTCCGGACACTTCTCGCACTACAAATGTCACGACCAAACTGGATCGCGCGACTAGGTGACGTCTCTACAGCATTTCTACACGCACCCATCGCAAAAGGCCACGACGGTAAACAACGTGACGTCTACCTTGGGCCACCTAAAGAACTTTGTCCACAACAGGACAAAATCTGGCGACTAAAGAAAGCCATGTATGGACTACGCAGCTCACCAAAAGCATGGCAGGACTACCTGGCTGAAGTGTTACAAAAACTCAGCTTTGTAAGACTAAAGTCAGAACCTAACGTCTACACCAACGCGACTCGCGACTGCTACATCATGGTCTACGTGGATGATCTCTTGGTACTTGGTGACAGGACTACTGTCGACTCCACCTTCGAGGCCATCCAGAAGCAGGTCCTACTCAAGCACATCGGCTACCTCGAACCTGGCAAACCACAACAATTTCTTGGAAGAAACATCGACCACTTTGGGCATACTCCACAAAAGAACTAGCACGAGACCTCACAGCACCTACAGAACTTTCACAAAAGAGAGTCAAACATCTACTACGCTACTTGCACGGCACCAAGCACTACAAATTCACCATAGAACCAACAACAACACTCAGAGCAAACACCAACAACATCCTGGATCTCGACGTTCATGCGGGACGTGCTGGGGGCCAGGGTCTGGAGGCTGCACAGAGCCTACCGCTTCGCCTGCAGCCCCTTCATGGCAGGCTTCATGGAGCTCAAGCACTGCGAGCGGAGGCAGCTCAAGAGAGCGTGGTCGCCGAGGTGGTGAAGCTCACCCAGAACGCTATCTTCGGCCGCTGCTGCATGAGCCCCGAGTTCAGGAACACGAACGCCTACGTGGACCCGGCCAAGTAGCTCCGTGACGAACTTCGGGTTCCAGATCAACGACTTGGAGGGGTTCCTGGCCTTTGTGGAGACGCTCAAGACGAACCGCAGCAGCGCCTGCATGAGCGTGCCCACCCAAGTCAAGTCGGCGCACGCTGCAGCTCATGATGGAGAAGGTTTTTTTGTCACCTGCGCGCCTTGGGGCAATTGCCATCGGTCACGAAACCAATTGTACATCGGAGATACGGTGAGGTGAGACAAGGTGAAACGGGGAAATAACACGTAAAGTGAACCGATAGAACCGCGAAGAGAGAAAAGACAGCGCAACGGCCAACGAAACACAACACGAAACCACAAGACAGAAATCGTTTCACCCACATGGGAATCGACATCATAAGAAGAATCACAAAAGTGCGCGACCTGAGCTCATCAAGGCCAGACGCGTTAACTAAGGTGACGGGCTTAAAAGTCAAGACGCACTCAGATCTGCTGGGGGCACATTTGCGCATCGTTAACCCCCACGAATGGCCATGCGGAGAGAGCAAAATGCGCATGAGATGAACTAAAAAGTCCGCCGAAAGATACAGCAAGGGGATTCGTTAAAAAATCACTTGATGCCGACTGGGCAGGATGCCCTACTACCAGGAAACCAACTTCAGGTTTCAACATCATCTTTTTAGGAACAACAGTTGCATTTGGCTACAATAGCACTCAGCTCAGCAGAGTCTGAACTCTACGCCATTTGCACAGGAGTTAATGAGGGACTACACCTCAGAAACTTCCTACTTGAAACCAACATTTGCAGCAAGCTAAATCTACGCATCCACACAGACTCCACAGCAGGCAAGAGCATTGCTACACGACAAGGCACTAGCAAACGAGCAAAACACATCGACCTTAAATTTCTCTACACACAAGACCTCATCAAGCACGACATCATCAGAATCCTCAAAATCAACACACTACACAACAGCTCAGACTTGTTCACAAAATACATTAGCAAAGAAACACTACAGAGGCTCATACAGAGCATTGGCATACGTGTTTAGCACTACGAACAACAACTGTTTCACAACTGTTGCACATCAACCACAACCGTTTGTATATGGCCATATGTAACTACCTGCACTTAAGTAACAGTAACAATAACAGTGACTACAAGTAATCGTAGTTGTAACCACCAGTAATTTGCACTTGCACTTTTGGCGGCTTTTTGGCGGCTTGAGTCAACACTACATGTTGTTTTGTGTTTTACTACATGCCCGCATGTGCTTTTGTGAGCTAACATTGGCTCACTACTGTCTGCCCCGTTTCACTGCATCTCGATAGGCCGAACTACCAGCAATGGCTGGAACTACGCCCATGGATGCGACTACGCTGGATGTCATGCTGATGGAGGTTACTACATCAGCGCCAGAGACTACTCTGCCCGTCGAACAACAGGCTGGCAGTACTACACCGGACCGTGTTTTCACACCACCGGATCGGCAGGGCACTACCGACTCCAGCAGCATGGCTACTTTGGCCACACCACCACCTGAGGCCTACAACTCCCTCAACTACAACTTCAATCACCAACTACCCACACCGGCACCTTTCTACAGACCCGACGACATCTTGGCACACCTCACTACAATTGAGAACAACATCCCTGACACTCCAGCGATCGACCCGGAGCAGAACTACTTCAGGGTCTACGTGGCTTTGACGCTCGAGGAGTTCCAACTACTAAGTCAACAACAAACTACACCCATCCCCGAGCTCAACTACAACCTACCAGTTCACGACCTACCTTCAGACCTACGGATGCCACACTACGACTCACTACCTCTTCACCTACGTCTTTCAGAGGCAGTCAACTTCTACTACTACAACCTAACATCACTACACCTCACAACTCAGTACACCAACTCGATGGTCATCATCCAACTACACATTCCACCAGAAGTTCTACTACGATTTGTCAGTGCTGGACAACTCATCAACTTCTGCCGCGACTACGTGAGCCACATGATCTCAATCAAAGACGAGCACCACCTACCTACACGCCAGCTACATCAACGACTACACCGAATCACCTACAACTTGGACCAGATCACCACTACATTCAACCTGTCCAACAACTTCATTTGGAACTACCACATGCCCCTGTACCTACCAGAACTACTCAACTACTTCCACCAACCACAACAACTTCAAGACCACCACTACAAGTCCATCAACACGATGCTACACAAAAGTGTCACCTACTACGGCATCACCCTCCTCACGGCTACAAATCTTTCCACACAACACAAACTACTACTCCACAACTACCTCACTACAACCGACCAAGCACTTGCACCACCAGAATGCGACTACAACCGCCTCCGTGGCGGTCCAGACTTCCTCAACACATTCACTACCAACCACTATGCAGGCTTGGACTACCGCATCAGCCAAGACCAGAACTACCGAGTCCAACACTGGACTAAGCACACCTGATCTCTAGGTGGAGCTGCAACTACGTGCCGTACTACGTCATCGTACTACGAGATGACTGAGAGCCATTTAGGGTTCTTGTGCAGCAATTTCACTTTTTGATCATTTGAAGGTTAGTTGAACTACAGACAGCAGCGCTGTGGATACCTACCCTCGGTCATCTTTTTTAAGAGACTACATGCCTGTTCGCTACAGTAGCATCGGCAAACAACATGTGCATTCGTTTTTGCCACTACTGTCAATACCACCTTTTGGGTCTATGGTTAAAGGACACTACAAGGTCTTTTAACCAAGGGGCCGTGTCAAATATCATGTTGCACTACTTGTCACTTGTGCATGCATGATGTACACTACCCGACTGCAGGCCTTGAGTCTACCAGGAAAAGAGTGCATGCTGGCTAACTACGTTTGTGTTTGTGACAACAGGAAACAACACTTGCGCTTGCAGTAACGTACCAACGTATTTTAACGAGAAAGAGAGAGAGAGAGAGAGAGAGAGAGAGAGAGAAAGAGAGAGAAAGAAAGAGAAAGAGAGAGACAGAGAGAGATGTTAAACTACAGTGAGTGCATGATACAGTTGCATGTGCGCTACACTGATGGTTGATACATACCGCAGGTCTTGAGCCTAGCTGGAACTACATCAGGAGAAAACAAGAGCTGCGGCAGATTACATTTGTTTGTGATAACAACTGCACAGGGTGGTATTTTAACGTGGTAGCGGAGCTGAGATCCTACCCAAAGGGGAGCTCCAGTAGTAACGACTACAGTAGCACCCCAGCATGCCCAACCACAACGAGAGAGTACAGCAAGACAGCCTCGACAACCTGGAGGAACACCGGCAGCACGACCAGCACAAACTACAGGTGCAACAACAGCAGCATCACAGGAAGAAAGCGACGTGCAGAGACTGCACAAGTACAAACTACCACCACCATACTTCAATGGTAACTACTCCAACTACGATGAATGGAGATTCAAGCTACAAGCCTACTTAGGACTCATCAATAACGAAGCAGATGTAGCTACAAGCACAGTGGTAGACCAACACTTGATTAATGAGGTACTACCTAACACTGCAAGAGGCAACAAGCTCGTCAACCTTGCGCGTGATCTACACTACATCCCCATCAGCATCTGTCAAGGCTCAGCAGCTACAGTGGTCAGACAAAACCGCTACACCGCCAGTGGTTGCGAAACACTACGACTTTTGAACAACAGCCTAAGTTGGCACAAGAAGCGTTGGCTACTTGACCAAACTACTGAGACCTTCATTCAGGGAACAACAGTTTGAAGACCAGCTTCTACAATGGGAAAATGACCTCAACAGGTACGAGCGCGACAACGGAGCAGCACTACCAGATGGAGTGAAGATTGCAGTACTTCTCAATGAGACAAAAGGAGCACTACAGCAACACCTTCAACTACGAGCAGGAACAATGACTACCTACACGGCAGTGCGTGATGTGGTGATCGAGTACTACAAGACCATCTCGGCATTCTCCAAAAGATGAATGCAACCACATCATCGGCAGTTGATAGCAACTACGGAGGCGGGCCAGCAGCAATGGACGTTGACAACCTTTGGAAGAAAGGAACCTACAAAGGACGACACAAAGGAGGCTACAAAGGACAACGAGGAAAAGGAAAAGGCAATTACAAAGGAAAAGGCAAAGGAACACCACAATGGCCATTCAAGGAAAGATGGGGCAACAAAGGAAAAGGAAACCACGGCCATGACTACAGTAAAGACAACAAAGGCAAAGGACACAAAGTTTCATACTACCAATGAGGCAAAAGCAGAAGCAAAGGAAAAGGTAAAGGAAACTACAACAACAGCCAAGGAAAAGGAACATGCTACAAATGCGGCAGGTTCGGCCACTACGCTTCAGAATGTGAATGCAGAATGGCAATTTGGCAACTACGTGAAGGAGAGCCTCAAGAAGATCACGAGATGGAAGAGATCTACGCACAACTACACAACGACAGACTATGCAGATGACACCGGAGACAGTTGGCAAGAACCAGAATGGGACTGCAATCAGGCAGTCCAAGATTGGTGGAACTACGATGACCGATTTGGCACATCAGGTGACTACGACACAACCCACGACATCAGTGGAATCAACGAGAGGCTGGTCATCGGACACTACGCAGACAAGAACCAGGCCCACTACAGAAATGCGAGCAGGCACTACAACAGGTACTACAAGTACCAGATGCAAGACACCAGTCAACAACAACATCAGGAACAACTTCACTACCTACTACTAGACTCCGGAGCATCCACACATGTTTGTCCCAGAGACAACTCACCAGATATACAACTCCGCCGGTACCACTGCACAACTCCACACGGTCACAAAGAGGCAAATCCCTGTCTACGGAATCAAGTACCAGAAGGAGAATTTCAAGATCAGATTTTGTGACGAAGTACCCGATCCTTTGCGCATCAAGACTACTGGACCAAGGTTACAACTTGAAACTGGACACACAACACTGTTCACTTTCGCACGGTGACAGCACAGCACCACTACTTCGACAGAGAGGACTCTTCTACTTGGCTGGCCATCAAGCGGATCTCATTCCGCAAGGTCACGAGCTACAACCATTAACGGACCACGATGGAGTCATGAGAGCTGTGATACAACCAATCACTACCGACAACCACTTGCCACAACACAACACTATAGCACCACTGACTCACACTGACCAAGGACTACGAAGGATCCTTGGAGGAAACACTGACTGCCGGCAACTCGACTGCCCGCGAAAAGCGCTCTTCACACCAGAGGATTCCGGACGCCCAATACCTACAGAACAACTAGATGACTGGAGACAAACTACAGTTGTCAGAACTGGCCAGGAACCGGAGATACTACAAGACTCCATGAAGCAAATCTCCAAAACCGACTTTCACAAACAACTACCCGGTGACGACTGGGTTGTTGAAACTAGGTTCAGGAGAAAGATGAATCCTACACAAAGGATCACAGGCAAAACTACACTCGCACGACAAAGCTCAAGTGCACAACCAGAGAAACAACCAACAACAACTACAACCAGGACATCACTCACAATGCGCACTCCACAAAAGAGTTGGAGACCTAAAGCACAACAAACACAACCAACAAGCATTGACACACCGGTATCTACATCCAAGACAACTGGACCACCGACACAACAAGAAGACAAGCAAGAATACCGGGAACGACAAGAGGGACACTGGATCAGACACCACTTGGTACCACGCACTACACTGCTCATTCCAGCAGATGGTCCAGGACACCCACCAACTAACTCACTTGAACCTTACAGAACTACAATCACCAACAACAACTTCAACGAAGTCAATCAATACAAGGCAAGGACGAATGGGCCACAGCTGGTAATACTCACCTATCTTACACATGGACCGGACTAACACGGTTCACTGTGAAGGAAAGATACCACTACATGGATGACAACATCCACGCAGATGATGAACCACACGTGGAAGCACAACGAGCCAAAGGACTACGACAACCTCGCAAACCTACACCACAGCAAGTTCATGAACATGAACTCGCACATCTTCCCTATAAAGATTGCTGTCCAATCTGCGTACAGGGAAGAGGACGACAAGACAACTACAAAACACAACGAACACGACAACCCGTCATTCAGCGCACTACCGCGGCAGCAAAACCAGGACCCATGACAGTACGACACTCACCGGCCTACAGCAGTACAGCCAAGAAAGTGTAGAACGACTACACCGACACCGAACACTACTTGGCCAAATACGCACTTTCAAGGCACAAGTCGAACGCAACTACGGGATCACACTCAACGTGAAACACCCCTTACTGCCATGGATCATACGACACGCTGCATGGACTATCAACCGCTACGTAGTACACTCCGACGGCTACACCAGCTTTGAACGACGCTGGGGACGCAACTATGAACGAGCAATCGTAGCACTACTGTGCATGCCACCACAGCACAAGAGTCTACCTAAAGCCGAACTACGCATGCAGATATGCATCTGGTTAGGTAAGGCTTCCGAAGCAGGGAAAACTACGTGGCTACAGAAACATTAGTGACGAAAGTTGTACGCACGATGAGGAGACTACAACACGTACGACCCGAAGTTCACGACACTCCTTGAAACTTCGGCACTACGACCACCGTCGCAATCTCTACGACCACCTCCGCGTGACGCAGGACAACAGACACGCGGAAGACGACGTACCACAACCGCCACCAAGCAAACAAGCGCGAACTACTGCAGGACCAGCACTACCTTCGACGAGACCTTCGACCGGATCTTCAAGTTCGCAACTACCGGACTCACCAATGGCTACGTCACCAACCACACGCCGACATCCACCACTGCCAGCACCACCATCAACAACACAACCACTACGACGACTAAATCAAGACAAAATCCGCCGACCCCTTGTCTGCAAGGGTGTCATGATCATCATTCATCGTCGTCATCCTCCTCCTCATCATCATCATCGTCATCATCATCCATTGTTGGAGATGCAGGGGATGCTGCGATGATACTTGTCATGAAGCCTCATTGGAGATGCAACGGATGCTACGATGATACTTTTCAGCATCTTCATCATCTCCGTCTCCGTTGTCACATTTATCATCGTCATCGCTGGAGATGCAGCGGATGCTACGATGATACTTTTAATCTTCCTCATAGTCATCATCCTCATCATCACTGCTATCATCATGCTCAGCATCGTCCCTGCAAGAGATGCTGGGAATGCGTCGTGACAATTGTCATCACCCGATTTGAGATGCATGTCCGAAATCGGATGATAATCACCACCATGCATCCTCAGCATCACCAGCAATCATGAATACGCATCTTCTGCATCGCAAATCGGGCGATGATACTTATCACTATGCATCCTCAGCATCACCAGCAGTTCTGATGATAATCATCATCGTCCTTTCCTTCTTAAATACAAATCAAAAGGGACGTTAGACACCACTTGCAATGCAACGGATGCTACGATGATAGTTCTCTAGGCACTGCTAGAGAGGAAGATGATAGTGATCATGCACGTCATCATCATCATCATTACCGTTAGATGCTTCGATGACTCTTTTCCTCATCTTCCTCATGGTCATCATCACCAATACCATCATCATCATCCTCCTTTCTTTATTTCTTATATAGAAATCAAAAGGGACGTCAGACACCACTTGCAATGCAACGGATGCTACGATGATAGCTATACTTATCCAGGCACTGCTAGAGATGCAGAGGATGTTGCGATGATACTTGTGATGACGCGAATGATCACTATCATCTTCCTCATAGTCCTCCTCGTCATCATCACCGTTGTTGGAGATGCAGGGGATGCTGCGATGATACTTGTCATCGTCCTCGTTGGAGATGCAGCAGATGCTACGATGATACTTTTCATCATCTTCCTCATGGTCATCATCATCATCACCCTTGGATGCTACCATGATGCGTTTCCTCATCTTCCTCATGATCATCGTCATCATCATCACCTTTCTTTACTTCTTGTATAGAAATCAAAAGGGACGTCAGACACCACTTGCAATGCAACGTCCAGGCACTGCTAGAAATGCAGAGGATGAGCGTCACCAGCAGTCATGATGATAATCATGAAATACGCATCTTCATCGCAAATCGGGCGATGATACTTATCACTATGCATCCTCAGAATCACCAGCAGTCGATGCGCATTCATGATTATCATCATGACTGCTGGTGATGCTGAGGATGCATAGTGATACGTATCATCGTCCGATTTGCGATGCAGAAAATGCGTATTCATGATTATCATGACTGCTAGTGATGCTGAGGATGCATAGCGATAATTATCATCCGATTTCAGATTCAAAAGCTGTGTGGGCAATTATCCTGCTGGTGATGTCATCTTCCTCAAAGTCATCCTCATCATCATCACTTGTTTTCGTTATCGCTGGAGATGCAGCGAATGCTACGAGAATACTTTTAATCATCTTCCTCATAGTCATCATCATCATCACCGTTATCATCATCATCATCATCTTTTCTTTGCTTCTCATGCAGACATCAAAAGGGACGTTGGACACCACTCGCAATGCAACGGATGCTACGATAATAGTTATCCAGGCATTGCTAGAGATGCAGAGGATGTTACGATGATATTTGTGATGACGCGAATGATCACTATCATCCTCCTCATCGTTATCCTCGTCACCATCACCGTTGTCATCATCATCCTCGTCATCATCATGCATTTTTGGAGATGCAAGGGATGCTGCAAAAATATTTGTCATCGTCCTCGTTAAAGATGCAGCGGATGCTACGATAATACTTTTCATCATCTTCCTCATGGTC
>CAUJNA010000661.1:27092-62092 GCA_963377175.1 Effrenium voratum | reverse complement strand
ACAAAAAGACCACTGGTCATTCCAAACGCAAGAGAAAACTTTTTAGCCGGCAATGTGCACAATGGCCATCATCAAAAACAGACCACAACGGAAGTCAACAAACAAAGACAACGACAGCCATTTCAAACAAAAGGAAGCATCGAAAGACAACGAGGCCACTCACTAGCGCTGATGTAGTTGATGAGCCCAGCACCTGCAATGAAAGTGGGCAACATCTCGCCGGACACACTGGGCGAGACACCTCTTACCATTGATGAGCTTGGCGTGCCAGCGCACAGGAATTGGACGTCAGTCGTGGGGTCCGCGATCTTCTGGGCATGAAAAAGCAGTGCGAGGTCGGCGAGAACAGCTGGAATCGCTCGAGGAAACAGGGCCCCTGCAATGTCAACGTCTGCCCTTCACGATTGAGTCCGCGCAGTGGTCAGTCTGGATGTGGCCAATGAGGTGGTGGTGGTGGTGTTGGAGGTGGGGGCCACGGTTGGTAGCTCTTGATGATCTAATGAAGCCTGCGTAGGAGGTGACGGAGGTGGGGAAAGAGGTTGAAGTGCATGCGTATCATGCGCTGGCCCGCACGTCTTCCATGTAACAAGAGTCTGAACACTTGAACACTTTGATCCATCATGTCTGCAAGAACATGCAAGCAAACCGAGCAAGTCACGACAAGCAGAAACACGCAAAGGCGTTTTCTGCCACGGTATAGACTAGGCAACCAGCTTCTGGCACACTTTCCAGGCTCGCTTCACATCCTCAGCTCTTCTTCATGGATTTGCACGTACGCCTGGAATCCTTGTCAGATTTGCGCTTCACTAGCTTGTCCAATCCTAAGTCCAGGCCACAAAAGGTTGTGGGAATGCATTCCTGACCGCAAAAAATACAAGAGCGCAGCATGCTGGGTAGACCATGTGGGATTGCAGCTGAAGGCCGAAAAGAGGAAGCTTCCGGGTCCGGAGCGATCGAATCATCAGAAGCGCAACATGACAAGGTAACTGTCCTGGCTTGGTTCACCATTGTAGTAGTCCTTGGTGCCTCCCGGAGACGAAGAGGCGGTGATTCAGGTGGGACGCGGTCCTCTGGGTGTGGATGTGGAAGAGGAACAAACCAAGTGTAAGTAGTCTCGTGCGGGTAGGAGGTGGCGAGTTGATCGCGTAGTTCAATGTGTCCAACGCCGTATCTGAGAAGATATACTGCATTGAGGATGGTCACCAAGTTAGTCCCAAACTCAGTAGACAGCAACATAGCGCAAACCGCAACTCACTACCAGATCAACAAGAACGGCTGCAACCTCTGGGCAGTCAACAGTTCATGGATCGTGACCTGTGTCTTCGCGCCTCACGTCGATGAGAGACGCTAAGTGGCGCAGCAGGATTGTGGGCCGCTGGGGTGGTAGTAGTAGCAAAGAAAGTGGGTGTAGAGCTGGCCGCCAATGAATGGGATGAAGTGATTGGAGGAGGAGGTGTTGCTGGTGGAGCAGGAGGTTCAGAATGTTGATGTAGAGAAGGTGGAGGCGGGTTCATCTGTTGAGCTTCAAGGCGTCGTTGACCCGCAAGCAAGATATTCATCTGCGCTGTCATCGCAACCAAGAGATTTCGACACTCTCGTAGTAGGTCTGCGTGATCCATAGTCAACAAAGAAGTCAAGTTACGGTGTCGATTCAACAAGTAGCTGCAGTACACATCAAGGCAATGCAACAATCAAACAAGGACCAAAGCGGCATGCCAAGAGTCACAACGCAAGAGCATATTTTCAAGGAAGAGAGACAATCACACATCATGGTGCCGCCCGGTGCCGCCGCCCCCGCGGGGTCACTGTCCTGTATGTTGGCCTTTGAGGTAGACCCCGGGTCTGTGGGTGCTTTGGTAGGCTCTCGTTTCCTTGGGCAGCGTTCCTTTGACTTTCCGGTATGTCGGCCTCTGAGGCAGACTGCGGCGGATATTCGGGCTGCCTTTTGGTAGTGGTTCTTTTTTTTGTTTGGGGACTTGCCTATATGCTGGTCTCTGAGGTAGACCCCGGGGTCTGCCAAAATTGTCGGGCGGCTGTGGCTGGGAGAGAAGCACTAGAGGAGCAGAAGAGGAGTGCGGGAACAGCACTACAATCCCTCTCGGTTGGTACTGCTGTGCTTTCATAATACTACTACTCTAATGCTATTGCTGATGCAGAGCTCATCTCTACCTCCTCTCCTGCTCTTGGAGTTCTCCTCCACTCCTGGACTACTCGCTCCTCCAATACTCCTCAGTACACCAGCCGCAAAAACTTCAGGCCGCCCCCGCGGCTAATGTTTCTCTGAGGCTCTTCTGTGGCTTGTCTGGTGCTCTGCTCGTGCTGTGCTTCACTAGCGAAGAAGAAGTTGGGGTGGAAAAAAAAAGGAGCAGAAGATGGTGAGCGCCAGAACAAGAACGGCAGTAGGGGAGCGTTTGTCTCTCTATCTGTTTATCCCTCTATCTGTCTTTGTCTATCTATTCATCAATCTGTTATATCTTTCTGTGCGCCAGCCCTGTTTATGTGGCTGGGCGGCTTCGAGGGAGGGGTCGTCAAGTTTCCGTCGCGCGTTTTGCGCCTGCGCAGCTTTTGGCTTAGCACTTGCTAGCGCCATCTGCGCTCGAGTGGCGGGGGAAGGAGATGCTTCTTGGGCCTCAGAAAGTGTTCTTTCGTTGGCTCGGGTCTTCGAGCGGCAGCACTTCGCCTTTGCCTTGTCAACATACGAGCAGGCGAAGTTGGAAGGCGGCTTTGCTCTTGCCGATCACTGGCTAGCAGCCCGCGCAGCTCCACCTTCCTCCCCAGCATGTGCAAGGGGGTTGTTGTGGAGGAGCAGGCGAGGAAGTTTAAGCAAAGGGGCTGCTCTGGCCACCGGATTGGGCAGCAGCCTGCAGGCGCTTACGCTAAGGAGCCTGTGGGCCCCGTAGTGTCAGTCTGATTGACAGAGCTGCAGGCGCCATTGCCTTGCCTGATCTGCGCATCCTCAACCGCCCACCACGATACACAAGGCAGCAACTGCAATTGAATTGAGTATCACCCAGGACGCAAGCAGCCCTCCATCAACCGGACTGCCACATCTCGCCCGTTTTGATCTCTATCTGTCTGTATCTGTGTGTTTATCCATGTGCTACCTGGCTTAGGGTTGGCGTGGTCTGACAAGATGGAAGAGCTAGGGGCCCGGGGCCGCAAATTGATCCAGCTGGATGAACGAGGAGGCGCTTGCGCTCATCTCTCTCCCTTGCTTGATGGGTAGATGGAGGGGTAGGTAGGTTGGTTAGGTGCTGCCTCCTGCCACGCGCCCACTTCACCTCAGTCGGGATGAAATCGGACCGCGCCTGTCCAGAGCGATGCCTTGAAAAAGACGAGATCAGCCCAAATTGTTGCGGCCCCTCACCTCCTGGGCCAAGAAGCTACGTCTGGTCGACATGCCAATCCAGGCAAACTTGAAACGGAGCACATTGCGCGGGGTTGGTGGCCGGTGGTTGAGCACCACCACTGAGGCGCACAATGCCACACCCCCCAGCTGTCGCCAGTAGCGCCTCGTCAGTGTGAAACATGAAGCTAACCAGCAAAGAGAACAATCTCTCCTCTCTCTCTCTCAGCCAGTTTGGGTCAAGACCTTGAGCCAAATGATTGAAGAATAAGTGTGTCTACCGAAGCCAAAGCTCAAGGGCACAAGGATAGAGGGCCAGACAACCTTGCTGACTGGGCGGTGAAGAAAACAGAAGGAAGGTCCAACTTTTAGGAGGCTGGACTGGTGGGTGGCTGGCCCGCCAGGCTTTCAGCTTCACCAGGCTAAAGGGCTTGGCACGCAGTGGCGGACGGACATGGCAATGCGGCAGTGGCTTCGACAACCCACTAGTTTTATGGAATTTCGGCATTTTGTCATGGGCCCTTTTCCCATAGACACCCAGTATTTCTTCATGGACGTTCAACTTTGAACATGGACACCGGAAACCCCACCTCTTTCCATGGACATTCAATCATTCAGCACATGATGGGGAAATTGCTGTTGATTTGTTGTGTCCGGCGCGTTCGCATGTTCTGCTGTCTTGGTGCGCGGGCCAAGCCTTCTGCGGCATCTCTGACTCACAGGCGCTCTGGAACAAAGCACGCGCAGCCGCCTGGCAATCGCAACATACTGCCAAGCCGAACCAACGAAACAAGACCGAAGCTTCGCATCAATTGCGACTTGCGAAGCGTCGAAGCGGGCGCCTCAGGCCCGCCCAGGTCGGCGAAGGCATCCGCGTCCATGCCCTCGGAGAGAAAGGTGACGAAGGTGTCCTCATCCATGTGGCCTTCGCCGCCTTCGCCGCCTTCGCCGCCTTCGCCGCCTTCGCCGCCTACCAACTCCTCAAAGAGCTTCTCCTTGTGCGCGCGGTCGGCTTCGGCATTTTTGACTTTCCGGGCGAAGGCGACGCGCACGGCCTCGATGGCGGAGGCTTGCTTTTTGGTCGCCTTCTGGCGGAAGGTCCTCGTCAAGTTCACAGCGCGGCTGAGGCGCTGCTTGGAGCGCCCCGCGCGCATCCGCAGCGGCTTGGTGTCCTCGGCGATCAGCGGCTCCAGCTCCTGATGCTTCGGATCCAAAGACGTAAGCTGCAGCACTTTTTTGGAGAAGGCCTCAGATTGGCGATGCCCCGTGCTGATCAGTGCCTCGCACGCATCAGCTTCACAAAGCATGTCATCCACTGGTGTCGAGCGCACTTTCGTCAATAACGGTGCAACCGTTGCTTCAATCTTTGCCAACATCTTGTCTAATTCCAAAGCTGACTTCTCCACTTCCTTGATCTTGTTCTTCAGCTTGGTGCGCACACCAGCAAGCACTTTGTCTCTTGCCTCTCGGGCGGCTTTGCGCTTTTTGTTCCTCTCCATCTCGCGGACAATGCCCATGGAACTGCGAAGCAAGTACATGTTTTCAAACGGAAGGCCCTTCTCCCCCTCATTCACAGCTCCTTTCCAGACTCTTTCGACGATCTCTTCATTGGCTGTCCGCATCTCACTCTTCACTGCTGCAGCCAGCTCACTGCGGGAAAGAAGCTGGTCTCCATCTTTGTCAAACTTTTTGAAGTGCAACTTCAAGTCCTCCGTGGTCCTCCGAGACTTCTCGCGCCGGACCGCATCCTCGCGCAACGCATTTCCAGCTTGCACGTAGCTGTCGCTGCAAGCGTCCATCCGCGAAGAGGCGAAGCTGCTCAGCCGCTGCAGCAGCTGGGGGATGAGGCTTGCCATCTCCGTCTCAGCGCCGGGGACTCCGGTGGGGATTGGGCCCGGCTTGGCCACAATGCTCATGGCCTCCTTGATGTCGGCGGTGCGGTTCAGGAACGCGGTGCAAGCGGCGGAAGAGGTCTTGGCCTCCAAGGCTGCTTTGGCAATGGCCTCTGCCAGCTCCTCCGCCTCCTGCAAGGAAGCCATGTTCTTTTCACTTCCTTCCTTCTCTTCTCCTTCTCCTTCGTTTCCATGAGCTCCTTCTTCGGCTTCTCCTTTTTCTCCTTCGTCGCCCATCTTCTCTTCTCCTCTCCCTCCTTCGGCTCCTTCGGCTCCTCCTTCTTTCCCTCCTTCGGCTTTCGCTTTTGCTCTTCCTAGGCCGGCGCGGGCGGCGGCGGCATCCAGGGCCCGGAAGGCCGCCTCCGCGGCGGCCACCAGCGCCCGCAGCTCCTCCCCGAACTCCGCCGCCCTCTCCTGTCGGGCGCTCGGGCGCTCGGGCGCTCTCGGGGAGCGCGCTCCACAGGGAAAAGACGAAAGGGGAAAAGACGAGAGAAAGAGACATGAAAGAAAAGGCAAAAAGAGGAAAAGGGAGCAAGGCGAAAACAAAAGAGAAGCAAAAGGCCAAAACAAACAGGAAGGGAACAGAAGGAAGAACAGAAGGAAGAGAAGAGAGCGCGCAACTTGTGTTACGACTCAAGAGCTTGGAAGCTTTCTCAAAAACAAGAATTCCTTTCTCGTTTCCTACTTCCCTCTTGTCTCCCTCGTCTCCCTCGTCTCCTGCTGCATTTGGAGCTTCCGTGTTTCTGCTTCCTTGGCCTCGAGCACGGAGGCGATGCGCCGCTTCGCCTGGTCCAAGCCGGCGCCCGCCTCCGCCAAAATCGCCTTCTCCTGGCCCCCCGTCTTCGCCAGCTCCTCCCTTGTATGAAGAGGGCGAAAACGGCTAGAGCGGCGAAAACGGCGAAAACGGCTAATGCAAGGCGAAGCAACAAATTGCGAAGAAACAAACAAATCGACCAACAGAGTCAAGAAAGAGCACCAGGAGCAACAACAGCTCTCTTACAAAGTTGGCACCGAACAAGTCAAGCTGCGGGAAGGATATCTGGTCCGAAAGCGCTCTGCCAAAAAGCAAACTTGCTCGGGTAGGTCGGGAGGGCTGTTGAGTTGGGCGGTGCACCCATCATGCCCCCCAGGAAAAAACAACGAGATAAAACAGGTGTCGGACAAAGCTGGCATGAGGCCTATGTGCTGGCACCCTGGCACGAAAAACGCGGTTGAAATGTCAAAGCGCGTTCCGACTCGATCTGAATCATTCTGAGAGTCATCAGCAAATCTTGGAGCTCCTTCTCCAATGTATCGATGTTAGCGGGCGTTGCCAGGCGAACTTTCTGGATGGTGCGCCGGAGGCTGAGAACCGCTCTCTGCTCCTGGCGACGCTTCTCCTCCATATCTTTCAGGCGCTTCATCTGTTCTTCCTTCGCTTTGGTCGCTTGGGCTTGGGCTTGGGCCGCTGCTTGAGCTTGGGCCTGGGCCGCTTGGGCCGCTTGGGCCGCTTGAGCAGCTCGCTCTGCCTCCTGCTGTTGCCACTGTCTCTGAGCCTGACGCAAAAACACCAAGCCCGCGCAAATAGACCTTCTCAGGTTTCGCCCTCAAACCCTTGCCGACCCTGGCTTAAATGGAACCGGTCAGCCACTGAAAGCAAAATCGTGTGATTGACCAACCTCACTGCACGCCTCTTGCTGCCTCTCCTCCTTACGAAGTGCCTCCTGCTGCATTTCGTAAGCTCTCACGGCCTCATTTGGCCATTGAGCTGCGGTTTGAGGCGCGTGCGTTGCATGTGCGTAGGCCACCGATGCGTGAGTCGCGTGAGTCGCGTGCGAGACTTGCGAGACTTCGGGTGATGTCGCTTGGAGGATGAAGGTGTTGTCCACGGGCCCGTCATATGGCACTTTCCAGCCACTCGGTGGTGGCTGAGGCTCGTTGGCTGGGTGATATGCCCAAACCTGGTCCCCACCAACTTTGGGTCCAAACCACCAGCCACAAAAACTCGGTCCATCCCGATCATCCCAAAAATATATCATGACATCCAGCCCATTCCATTGAGACTCCTTCTTGAAAATTGGCTTGCCATGGTTCTCACCATTCTGCAAGGTGAAGTATCCGCGAACGATGGGGGCCACTGTGGGGTGCTTGCACCCGGACACAACCAACCGCTGCGAGTCCTGGTGGCTTTGAACTGGCTGAAACTGAGCCGCCTGAGCTGCCTGAGCCGCCTGAGCTGCCTGAGCCGCCTGAGCTGCTTGTGCCGCCTGAGCCGCTTGTGCCGCTTGAGCCGCTTGTGCCGCTTGAGCTGCTTGTGCCGCTTGAGCCGCTTGTGCCGCTTGTGCCGCTTGAGCTACTTGGGCCGCAGAAGTTTGAGCCGCCGGCTGGGCGAAGGGGTACACCTGGTATGTCTGGGCGACATATGGGTACAAAGAACTGTATGGGAAACTCATGCTGGCCTATGAGCCAAAACAGCTACTCTGGCCAGCTAATGCTCCAAGGCATTTCATGGATCTGCGAAATGGCACAAGCTGTTTGCTTGCATGCAAGCTTTCTGGAACCAAGTGATTGCGAGTGACAGTGCGCACCGGGTGACACCTTGTGAACAGTCTGCCCTGTTCAATCCTCCAATTTTGAAGGATGCAATGAAAAAGATCTAGGGTCCAGCGGCTGTCCGGACCTTTGACCTCCCAAACGTGAGCATGGGTCCAATGCTGCCACTGTCACAAGTCCATCACCCGCGCCTCACCAGTCCAGGAAAGGATCCTGAGAAGCCGCGACGGCTGGTGGGGGCTCCTTGGAGTCCGGAATGTCCTGAAGGGCCGCATCCCGCACAAGCCTTGGCCCGGAGTGGCTTGGCGCGCCTCGTAATTGGAGGTGTCATTCTCATCCTGTCGACACGTTTCTCCACATGCAGAAACGTAACAGCCGACTGTCCTGCAAATTTGCGGCAATGAGTTGTCCAACATTGAAGAATTCCGGGATGGGATGACTAAACATACACACACATACGCACAAACATACATACATACACGCATGCGCTACACTCCACTTCCGCAACACTAGAATCTGCAAGTCGTTGCGTAGCCCAAGAGCACAAGCATAAGGGCACCAGACCATAAGACAAGGAAGATCAGACCAGAAGCATCAAAGAAATAAGAGCATAAGAGCATAAGAGCACAAAAACATAAGCACAAGAGAATAAGCGTAAGAGCATAAGAGCACGAGAGCACAAGAGCAGAAGAGCACAAGTTTAAGAGCATAAAAGTATAAGCATAAGACCACCAGAGCATAAAAACACAAGAGCATAAGCATAAGAGCACAAGAGCACCACAGCGTAAGCATAAGAGCACAAGAGCACAAGCGTAAGAGCACAAGAGCATACAAATACAACAGCATAAGCATAAGAGAATAAGAGCATACGAGACAAAAGCACAAGCAGAAGAGCATAAAGCACAAGAGCACAAAAGCATAAGCATAAAAGAACAAGAGTGCAAGAGCACAAGTGTGCAAGAGCACAAGAGCATAAAGCACAAGAGCACAAAAGCACAAAAGCACAAGAGCGTAAGCAAGAGAGCATAAGAGCATAAGAGCATGAGAGCATAAGAGCATGAGAGCATGAGAGCATGAGAGCATGAGAGCAGAAGAGCAGAAAAGCACAAGAACAAAATCACAACAACATAAGCACAAGACCATAAGAGCACAAGAGAATACTCATAAGAGAATAAGAGTAAGAGAAAAGCAATAGAACACAAGAGCAAAAGAACACAATAGCACCAAGGACAAGAGCACAAGAGCACGAGAACACCACAGCATCAGAGCATCAGAACATAAGAGCAAAAGAGCATAAGCATAAGAGCAAAAAACATAAGAACACAAGAGCATGAAGGACAAGAGCAACAGAGCAAGACAGCACCAGAGAGCATAAGAGCAAAAGAGGATAACCATAAGAGCATGACAGCATGAGCATAAGAGCATAAACGCACAAGAACAAAAGAGCACAACAGAATAGGCATAAGAGCATAAGAGCCCAAGAGCAAAAAAAGCACATAAGAGCATAAGAGAACAAGAGCACAAGAGCACAAAAGCACAAGACCGCAAGAGCACGAGAGCACAAGAGCATAAGCAGAGGAGCATAAGAGCACAAGAGCAAGAGAGTATAAAAGCACAAGGTCATAAATCACAAGAGCACGAGCGCACAAGAGAAAGAGTATACGAGCAGAAGAGCATAAGCATAAAAGGAGAACAAGACCACAAGAACACAAGAGCATAAAGCACAAGAGCACAAAAGCACAAGAGCGTAAGCAAGAGAGCATAAGAGCATAAGAGCATGAGAGCATAAGAGCATGACAGCATAAGAGCATGACAGCATAAGAGCATAAGAGCAAAAAAAGGTAAGAGCATAAGAGCAAAAGCATAAGAGCACAAGAGTGTGAGAGCAAAAGAGCATGAGAGCAAAAGAGCAAAAGAGCACAAGAACACAAGAGCATAAAGGACAAGAGCACAAGAGTACAAGAGCACAAGAGCATAAGAGCATAAGCATAAGAGCATAAGAGAACAAGAGAACAAGAGAACAAGAGCAAAAGAGCAAAAGAGCAAAAGCATAAGAGCATAGCATAAGAGCCCAACAGCATAAGAGCACAACAAAACACGCATAAGAGCATAAAAAATCCGCCGACCCCTTCTCCTCAAAGGGGGAGGCGCACGGGAAGGGTGGTTGCAGTACAAGCGCATGGATTAATCTTTGAGGCAAGCATATGACTACTGGCATCATACGGATGCCCATCATCATCATCATCATCATCATCGATATGATCCTTCATCATTCTTATCGTCAACATCATCATCATCATTTCTATATCCTTCAACATCATCATCCTCGTCATCATCCTTATTTTTTGATATACGTTTCAATTGTGGCGTTAGAGAGGGTTTGACATGCAAAAGCTGCGTGGACATGATGATCATGATGACTGCCCCCCCCGGCCCCTGAAGATTGGGGCTTAACGCCCCGCTCTGGCCCATTGTAGCTGCCACACAGGGGACTCATTTAGGCTTGGGCGCAGGGGGCGCTATCTCAAAAAATGAGCCCCTTACTTTTCGGCACAAGGAGTGCTAGGGATACTGGGCCCGTGGGGTAAGTCTCGGGCCGCCCTGGTGATGCCGAGGATGCTACGTTAGACACCATTGGCAATGCAGAGGATGCGACAACGATAGTTATGATCACAGTCCTCATCCTTATCATCACTAGCATCAGGTCATCATCATCTCTTATTAGCCGGCGCTGGTGATGCCGAGGATGCTACGATGATAGTTATCATCACAGTCTTCATCCTTGTCATCATTATCATCATGGTCATCATCATCTCTTATTAGCTGGCACTGGTGATGCCGAGGATCATCGTCTCTTAGAAGCCGGCACTGGTAATGCCGAGGATGCTACGATGGTAGTTACCATCACAGTCCTCAGTATCATCACGGTCATCACCATCTCTTATTAGGCAGCACTGGTGATGCAAAGGGTGCTACGATGATAGTTATCATCATAATCATCATCATGATCATCCTTATTATGATGTCATCGCTCTTCTCATCATCATCATCATCATGATGATCATCATCATCTCATTCTTGTTCGTATTCTTATTCTTATATGCATTTCAAAAGTAACGTTAGACCCCATTGGCAACGCAGAGGATGCTACGATGATAGTTATCATCACAGTCCTCATCCTTATCATCACTATCATCATGGTCATCATCATCTCTGGTTAGCCGGCACTGATGATGCCGAGGATGCCACGATGATATAACAGCCCGCATCATGGTCATCATCGTCTCTTAGTAGCCGGCACTGGCGATGCCGGGGATGCTACGATGATAGTTATCATCACAAGGTCCTCATCCTTGTCATCATTATCATCACGGTCATCATCATCTCTTATTAGGCAGCACTGGTGATGCAAAGGGTGTTACGATGATAGTTATCATCATAATCATCATCATGATCATCCTTATTATGATGTCATCGCTCTTCTCATCATCATCATGATGATCATCATCATCTCATTCTTGTTCTTATTCTTATATGCATTTCAAGCGTAACGTTAGACCCCATTGGCAATGCAAAGGATGCTACGACGATACTTATCATCACAGCCCTCATCCTTATCATCACTATCATCATGGTTATTATCATCTCTTATTAGCCGGCACTGGTGATGCCGAGGATGTCATCATCATCTCTTATTAGGCAGCACTGGTGATGCAAAGGGTGTTACGATGAAAGTTATCATCATAATCATCATCATGATCATCCTTACTATGATGTCATCGCTCTTCTCATCATCATGATGATCATCATCATCTCATTCTTGTTCCTTATTCTTATTTGCATTTCAATAGTACCGTTAGGCCCCAATTGGTAATGCAGAGGATGCTACGATGATAGTTATCATCACAGTCCTCATCCTTATCATCACTATCATCATGGTCATCATCATCTCTTGTCAGCCGGCACTGATGATGCCGAGGATGCTACGATGATATATATCATCACAGCCCTCATCTTTGTCATCGTAATCATCATGGTCATCATCGTCTCTTAGTAGGCAGCACTGGTGATGCAAAGGGTGTTACGATGATAGTTATCATCATAATCATCATCATGACCATCCTTATTATGATGTCATCGCTCTTCTCATCATCATCATGATGCTCATCATCATCTCATTCTTGTTCAAGGGCTGCCGCCCAGTGCCGCCGACCCCTGGATTTAGTTGTGGTTTTCGAGCAACCAAAAACACTGCCCTTGGTTTTGGTTTCTTTGGTTTCTTGCGAATGATGCGTAGTGATGATTATCATCAAGGCAGGACTCCAAATCTCAATGACCCAAATGGCATCTGAGGCGAGGTGCCGTTTCGACAGTGATGCGTAGTCATGATTATGATCATCGCTGCTGGAGATGCTGGGGATGCGTAGTGATGATTATCCTCATGATTGCCAGATGCTGCGAATGATGCGTAGTGATGATTATCATCAAGGCAGGACTCCAAATCTCAATGACACAAATGGCATCTGAGGCGAGGTGCCGTTTCGATAGTGATGCGTAGTCATGATCATCGCTAGGCACCCTTGGTAATGCAGAGGATGCTACGATGATAGTGATCATGACAGGGATCATTTGTTGCCCAGCAAGTCACAGTCCCTGTTCGTGTCTTCAAAAATGCAAACAAAACCCTGAAATACAAGATTAGCCTTTTGGGGCCACTAACATTTCACCCAAAAGAAACCAAAGAAACCAAAACCAAGGGCACTGTTTTTTGTGGCTCCAAAACCACAACTAATCCAGGGGTCGGCGGCACTGGGCGGCAGCCCTTAAATCCGGCCACCGGACGTGATCGGGCCGCAGGCCAAAGCCCGTTAGGGCTTACCTTCAGGTATAAGGCCGCGCGCCCCATGCCGCCGACCATGCGGGTACGTTGCGGGTACGTTTTGGGCTGGGCCTTCCTTATAAGGGGCGAAGGATTCGCGGATTGGTTTAGGCGATTTTTGTAGCATCTCCCTGCAGCGCCCAAAAACGCGCATTTTTAGGGGGTGCCTAATACTGGACAACACCCCCAGCATTGCCAGCATCATCCCGGATGATGCGGATGATGTTATGCATGCTGGCGATGCGGTGGATGCTGGGGATGGTGTCCCCTAAGTCGGGCCAATTTTGCCGAAAACGTGCAACCTGAAAATCTTAAAATCTAAAGTGGATGGAAATTGATGGAAAATGGCCTGGATTGAAATCTCAAAATCCTAAAGTCTTAGATTCTTAAAATCTTAAATTAAAATCTAACAATCAATCTTAGAATCTCAAGATCTTACAATCTTAGAACTTAGAATCTTAAAATCTAAAAATATAAAAACTTCCTAAAGTCTTCCAATCTTGAAATCTTAAAAACCTTCTGTCTTAGAATCTTGAGATCTTAAACTCTTAAAATATGAAATCTTAGAACCTTAATTCTTAAACCATTGAAACCTAAATTCCGAAAGTCTTCAAATCTGAGACCCTTAGAATCTCAAAGTTTTTAGAATTTTGAAGTCTTAACATCTACTCATCGGACTTACAGGAAAGGGAAGTGACAGAAACCCTCATGTCTTTGAATCTTCAGATATTAAAATCTTAAAATATGAAATTCCGAAATTCTCAAACTCTTAAAATCTCAGAATCTTAAAAGCTTCAAAAACTTAAATTCTTTAAATCTCGAACTATTGCAATCTGAAAATCTTAAATTCATAAACAAGTAAAATATAATAAAATTCCTTCAATCCGGGCAATATTCTAAATTCCTTAACCTCTTAATCTTCAAATTTTGAAGTCTTGACATCTTAAGATCTTAAAATCTTAAATTCCGAAAGTCGCCAAATCTGAAAATCTCACAAAAAATACAATCTTAAAGCCTTGGATGGAAAATGGCTGGGCAATGGCCTGGCTGTTATAACCTTCAAAAACCTTAAATCTTTGAATCTTAAAACCTTAATTCTTAAACCATTGAAACCTTAAATTCCGAAAGTCTTCAAATCTGAGACCCTTAGAATCTCAAAGTTTTTAGAATTTTAAGATCTTAACATCTACTCATCGGACTTACAGGAAAGGGAAGTGACAGAACGGGCAGGGCAAGGTGCCCGGTGGCCGGCTGTGTCGCGTCAGCGTGTAAATCCGGCCACCGGACGTGATCGGGCCGCAGGCCACAGCCCGTTGGGGCTTACCTTCAGGTATAAGGCCGCGCGCCCCATGCCGCCGACCATGCGCCGACCATGCGCGGACCATGCGCATACGTTTTGTGCTGGGCCTGCCCTTATAAGGGGCGAAGGATTCGCGGATTGGTTTAGGCGATTTTCCAGGATTTTTGTAGCATCTCCCCGCAGCGCCAAAAAACGAGCATTTTTAGGGGGTGCCCAATACTGGACAACACCCCCAGCATTGCCAGCATCATTCCGGATGATGCGGATGATGTTATGCATGCCGGCGATGCGGGGATGTTGTCCCCTAAGTCGGGCCAATTTTGCCGAAAAAGTGCAGCCTGAAAATCTTAAAATCTGAAGTGGATGGAAAATGGATGGAAAATGGCCTGCATTGAAATCTCAAAATCCTAAAGTCTTACATTCTTAAAATCTTAAATTAAAATCTAACAATCAATCTTAGAATCTCAAGATCTTAAAATCTTAGAACTTAGTATCTTAAAATCTGAAAATATCAAAACTTCCTAAAGTCTTCGAATCTTGAAACATGAAAAACCTTATGTCTTAGAATCTTGAGATCTTAAACTCTTAAAATATGAAATTCCTAAAGTCTTACAATCTTAAAATCTCAGAATCTTCAAAAGCTTTACAAACTTAAATTCTTTAAACCTCGAACAATTGAAATCTGAAAATCTTAAATTATTAAAATATTACCTTCCTTCAATCCGGGCTACATTTTAACTTCCTTAAACTCTTAATCTTGAATTATTGAAATCTTGAAACCTTAAGATCTTAAAATTACAACCTTAGAAGATAGAATCTTGCAACCTGAAAATATAAACATCCTCAAGTCTTCGAATCTTGACTTCTTAAAACCCTCATGTCGTTGAATCTTCAGATGTTAAAATCTTAAAATATGAAATTCCGAAATTCTCAAAATCTTAAAAAATCAGAATCTTAAAAGCTTCAAAAACTTAAATTCTTTAAATCTCGAACTATTGCAATCTGAAAATCTTAAATTCATAAACAAGTAAAATATAATAAAATTCCTTCAATCCATCTTCAATCCGGGCTATTTTCTAAATTCCTTAAACTCTTAATCTTGAAATTTTGAAGTCTTGACATCTTAAGATCTTAAAATCTTACAGGAAAGGGAAGTGACAGAAACCCTCATGTCTTTGAATCTTCAGATGTTAAAATCTTGAAATATGAAATTCCTAAATTCTCAAACTCTTGAAATCTCAGAATCTTAAAAGCTTCAAAAACTTAAATTCTTTAAATCTCGAACTATTGTAATCTGAAAATCTTAAATTCATAAACAAGTAAAATATAATAAAAGTCCTTCAATCCGGGCTATATTCTAAATTCCTTAAACTCTTAATCTTGAAAATCTGAAGTCTTGACATCTTAAGATCATAAAATCTTAAATTCCGCAAGTCGCCAAATCTGAAAATCTCACCAAAAATAATATCTTAAAGCCTCGAAATCTGATAATGGATGGAAAATGGCAGGGCAATGGCCTGGCCGTTATAGCCTTCAAACACCTTACGTATTTGAATCTTACAACCTTAATTCTTAAACCATTGAAGCCTTAAATTCCAAAAGTCTTCAAATCTGAGACCCTTAGAATCTCAAAGTGTTTAGAATTTTGAAATTTTAACATCTACTCATCGGACTTACCGGAAAGGGAAGTGACAGAACGGGCAGGGCAAGGTGCCCGGTGGCCGGCTGTGTCGCGTCAGCGTGTAAATCCGGCCACCGGACGTGATCGGGCCGCAGGCCAAAGCCCGTTAGGGCTTACCTTCAGGTATAAGGCCGCGCGCCCCATGCCGCCGACCATGAGCGGACCATGCTCCGACCATGCGGGTACGTTTTGGGCTGGGCCCTCCCTTATAAGGGGCGAAGGATTTGCGGATTGGTTTAGGCGATTTTCGAGGATTTTTGTAGCACCTCCCCGCAGCGCCCAAAAACGAGCATTTTTAGGGGGTGCCTAATACTGGACAACACCCCCAGCATTGCCAGCACCATCCCGGATGATGCGGATGATGCTATGCATGCTGGCGATGCGAAACAAGGGGCTTGCGGGAAATGCAAGGGAAACAGCATGAAGAAGGCACTGGAGAGAAACAAAATGCTGGAAAATGCAGGCAGAACGCGAAGGGAGCCGGAGGATGGGAACGGAAAGAAATTGTTGCGAAGAGAAACTGAAGAGAAATGAAGGGATGAAAAGAACTGAAGGAAAGGAGTGCGAGCAGTGAAGGGGCGTTCAAGGAGATGAAGGGAGCTGACATGAGCGAAAGGAAGTGCAGGGAAATGCCAGGAAACTGCATGACATGCAACGGAAATGAAGTTCAAATCCCGGGAACAGGAAGTAAAGGAAAAGGAAATGATAATTTCCGTGCGGGGTCAAAAAACCGAGCGTGTTTTTTTGTTGTTGTTTTTTTTGGGGGGGTGCCCGTAGTGGACACCATCCTTGCAGCACCTGCATCATCCGGACAAAAAGGATGGACAAAAAGGCTGCAAAATTGATGGAAATGAAGGGGCGTTGATGAAAATATTTAGGAATTTGGAGGGACAAGGGATGATGGAAAAGGTGTGGAGGATTGATGGAAAGTTCCTGGACAAGGCATTGCTGGCATGAATGGAAAACGGATTGCAACAGGGAGCAACAACTGAGCATCCATGGCGGACATTGCTTCGGATGATGCAGTCGATGCAGGGGGTGGGGATGCTGGGGATGTTGTCCACGGTGAAGGGGGTTGGTGGGGAAATGAAGATGTGGATGGACATTGATAGAAAATTGATGGAAAGTTTGCGGAAAATTGCTGGCCGATGTGTGGAAAATTGGTGCCACTTCATGGAAAATGAATGGGCAATGGATGGGACATTGATGGACAATGGATGGATGGTGCATTCGTGGAAAATAAAATTGCTGCACCGTCATGGTAAAAGGATAGGCCGTTGATGGAACATTGCTAGAAAATGGCTGGAGAATGAATAGCGAATGGACATGTGGGAATTCATGGATTCGCAGGGATGGAATGACTGGAAGATAGGTGGAATATGGCTGGAATATTGATGGAGCATGGATGGAAAATGGGTATGTGTGGAATGGGTGCAAAATGGCGGGAAGGTGGACCACGAGCAAACTCTCGGCAGCCTGCTAGACAGACAGGTGGACCAAAGAGATGCTGACAACGGACTCGATCTTTGAAACGGTCACATGTTGGCCACGGCCTGCGCTTCCCCATGGTCTGCACTTCCCCGTGCCCCAACTTGGGTGACCCGCCACAAGGCTTGTTGCGAGACCACCAAACCCACCGAGATCATAACACAAGCCTTGGTTGTTAGACCAGAAGCCTAGCACGAAAAAACCTGCCAACGGCCCGCTACACAATGTTAGACCAGAAGCCTAGCACGAAAAAACCTGCCAACGGCCCGCTACACAATGGGACGCAGACAACAGAAGAGGTGTCTCAAATGATCACATCACATGTTTGCCACGGCCTTTTTCTTTCTGCCGCGCCAACACGTCTTGAACGATCATGACGCTTGCTCCAAGCTAGGCTTGTCCGAGCAGTACGCTCGGGCCGAGCCGCATGCTTGCACGGCCGGAGCCACGTTCTGGCGTTGGCTGGAAGCTTTTTTCTCACTTGCCTTGAAACTTCGCTTTTGAGTTTTAATTCCTTCGCGCGGGCAAGTCCCTGCACTACCTGAGCATAGCTTTGGTCCGGCCTGTCTGACTTGTGTCGCAGCTCAGCCCCGCTTGTGGCGCTTTTGGCCGGGAGTCTCACTTCGCTTGCGCGCGCACTCACGGCACACCCAGGAGGGCCAACTTCTGGCGCGGTACTCATTCCTGCGGGGGCGCCCTCGCCCACACCCCCCTTGGCATGGCGGGAAGGCGCAGTTGTTGCACCAAGAGTCTGCGTTGGCCGTCTTTGGCAAGCCTCCGCCGCATTGGCTGCACGTGTTTGCGGCACACTGGTTGCAAGTCCAGTTGGGACAGACACTGCCGTGGTACTCTCCCTTGCGTGGACGGGCTTGTCCACAGCTGCCCCGGCACGGCGGGAAGGCGCAGCTGTCACACCAAGAGTCTGCGTTGGCTGTCTTTGGCAGGGCTTGACCGCATTGGCTGCACGTGTTTGCGGCGCACTGGTTGCAAGTCCAGTTGGGACAGACTCTGGCGCGGCACTCGCCTTTGCGTGGACGGGCTTGTCCACACCCGCCCTGGCATGGTGGGAAAGCGCAGCTCTCGCACCACGAGTCTGCGTGTGCTGTCTGTAGCAAGTCTCCACCGCATTGGCTGCACTTGTTGGCGGCGCACCTGTTGCAGACCCAAGTGGGGCGATTTTTGGCGTGGTACGCACTTTTTCGCGGGCGCGCGTGTCCGCACCCGCCCTGGCACGGCGGGAAGGCGCAGCTGTCGCACCATGTGCCGGGCGTGGCATATTTGGGCAAAGCGTTGCCGCATTGCTGGCACGCCTTGGCCGGCGGCTGTGCCGGCGGCTTGGCATTGCGCGTGGCACAGGTTCTGCAGATCCCGTCGTTGGTTTCTGAGTCGAGCCCGGTCACGTGGCTTCGAGACTTCCAGTGACCACACTGCTTGCACTTGGCTGCCTTTGTGGCTCTGATCGGTGCATCTGCTTCACACTGCTTGCAGCGTGCGCGGCGCAGCTCCTTCGTGCGTTTCTTTCTGAGAATCTCATCTAAGTTGAAGTCTGCCAGTGTGCGCTTTTGGCCTTTTTTGGCGGCATCGCCGCACTTGGAGCAGGCGAGGGGCTTGGTGCTGCATATCTTGCACAAACCTGGCTCTGTCATTGGCACTCCTTGGCACCATGCGCACAAAGTATCACCGCACTCTGCTTGGCGGGACTGGCCGGCCGGGCACTTTGCGCGACACGCGCGGCACACCCTGTCCATGCCCTGCGCCACGACGCTGAAGCGGGCGGCGTCTTCGTTCGCCAAGAAAGCGGTCAGGGGCTTGAGCGACTCCTGACCTGCGCGCGCTACGCTGCAGAGGCGACAGCTCAGCAGCACTTCCGGGTGCCGGCTGCGTTGCTTGGCTTCCTGCTGGAACCTCACCTTGGCTTCTTCCAAGGTAATGGTCTGCCGGTGCGTTTCGAGCAGCGTGCGCGGGCCTGTGAGATCGCCTTGGCCCAAGAGGTTGGGCCCAAATGGCCGGCTCACGCACAAGTCCTCGGCGCGCTTCACGCGAGACAAACACATGTAGGCACTGAGCTGCGCGTCTCGCGAGGGCGTGCTGTCCCAGAACCCAAGATCTAATGTGCAGGCGGGCAGTGTGGCTCCCATGAAGAAGTGCGCTGTGCCGGCATAGTCACAAGCCACTGGGAAGCCTCTTCGCAGAACGGTGGCACTGCCGGTCGCAGCGACCTTCCAGTGCTGCTGCACTGGCCGGATGCATGCGACCCCGGCGGGGAGGCTCGGTAGCTGTTTCCAAGTGGCACCCTCGACTTGTATCAGGAGACATGTCGGCATGCTTTGCAGAACGACTTCGGCTGCGGTAGTCGCCTGCACCGCCGCAGCATCCGCATCCTGCAAGCACCAGTTCAACAGCTTCGCGCGACTGTTTTTGAACAAGCGCAGTGGCCGCAGCTCGGGCAGAGTCTGCGTGACGCGAACCGGCATGCTGGGAAGCAAAGGCAGCAAGCCCTGATGCCGCCAGTGGCCTGGTCGTGGCGCTGCAGCCAGTTTTCTTTGCGAGCTTGCAGCTCCCCGATCGCAGCTTCCGGCTCGAGCTGAAACAGAGGTGTATCCTGCGCCACAACCCAAAGGAGCACGTGTTGCCGCTCGTGGGCCACCCATCGGGCTCGCAGCAGTGCAGCTACATACTTGGCCGCGTTGAAGCCGTGCACGAAAGGTCCTTCTAGAAACTTAGCTGCCTGTGGATCAGGCGTCTCACGTGCAGAGCCAGCGACGATGCGCCGGCGCTCTCGCTCCGTGGCGCACACGTCACACTCCTCCCTCACGCGGACGTCCCACAAGCGTGGGGTGCCGGATTGGATCTCCCGCTGCCACGCTACGGCCAGTCCGTTGCACCGGTCCTGCTTGCAGTCGCACTGGCCGCTGTTCGGGCACCAACTGCCTGCGTGCAGCGTGGGATAGCCGTGTAGGAAGCACCACACCTCTTGGGACAGCCGCCCATACCGGGCTTGCAAGAGCACGTGGCTCAGCCACGGGTCCACGCAGCGATGTTCTTTTGTCAGCTCAAACAAGCGCTGCATGCCGTCCCGTGCGTCCAAAACAGGCGGTGCAGGTTGGCGACTTGGACGCTGACCCCTTTGCTGAAAGGGTTTTGGAACAGCGAGGTGGCGCGCACCGCGGGGAACTGCCAGAAGTCCCCTGCGCAAAGGAAGTTCACGCCGCCGAACGGCCGCTCGTGCGTGGTGTCTCTGCACTTCCAGGAGCGCTTCTTGCGAATCGCTTCTGCCAGCCGCTTTTGCAAGACGGCCAAGACCTCTAGCGCGACGGTGCTGCATTCGTCGACTATCAGCCACCGGAGTCGTTGGTACTTCACGAATTTGTCGGGGCCAAACTGCGTTTGTCGCCTCTGCTTGGGAGCCTTGACTTGCAGCACGGCAAACGAGTGCAGCGTGTTTCCGTCGATCAGCGCAGCCTGGGTGTTTTGTGAGGCCAAGTACACAAACTCTTGCCCCTGCATCCACCCGCATATCTCTTCGAAAAAGCTGCGCAGCCACTTGAGGGTCTGGCTCTTGCCCGCCCCGGGCACGCCGTGCAAGAAGGCACGCAGCGGCTCGCTACGAAAGGGCTTGTCCTCTGCCTCCTCGCATGCTTCCCGCAGGCAGCGATCTATCACGGCCTGCAAAAAGGCCTGCTGCTCTGCGCTGGGCCGTGCCAGAGTGTGGGGTCGTGCAAGTTGCGCAGCCATGGCGCAGCTGCCTGTGCACTCAGCTTGCCGTACACGCACGCCACTGCCGGCTGAGCGCGCGCTTCGCCCGGCCGCTCCTGCGGTGCATCTCCTGCTCCGGCTCCGAGGGCTTCCTTGGGATCTGGGACCCCTGCGCACCGTGCGAGGTCCGCCACTTGCTCCGCATCGGCATTGGTGCGCCACTGCTGGACTATGTTGCGCACTGCGGGGGCCGTGCGGCTGGAGTACTGGAGCCGCCGCCCTCACTGAGTCGGCGAACTGTGGCTACATCCACCCAAGTCGTGTCCACTTCGGCGCATTGCTTCTCCTTCTTGTCCTGCTCCAAGTCTTCTTCGTCAGGCGTGCATTCGGCCGCGGCCAAGAAGTTGCGGATTGTCCTGGCAGCGTGCTCGGACACCGCGTGCTGCGTGGCATAGTCTCGCCAAGCTGCGCTGTGGCTTCTGTCTGCAGGGGCTGTCTTTTGTAGCAGCCGTCGCCGTGGCTTACTTGCTTGCAAGGAGGAAATGGGCAGGTCCAGCGCCGTGATGTGCGGCACGTGCAGGCTCGCGTCTGCCGCATCCAAGGTCCAAGGTCGCAGATACACGTTCAGGAACCGTGCTTGTGTGTCTGCGGGCATGTCACTTTTTGGAAGCGGGCACAGGCTTGGGAAAGGCACCACAGGCTCCTGACGCCGTTGCAGGTAGTGCGCTGCGGCCGCCTGCTCTTGCACGGACGCTCGCTGCGAGACGGGGTGGCAAGGGGTCGCGCCAGCGATAGTCCCGTCCGAACTTCCAGCCGTCTGCGGGCGCAGACGCCTGGCCTTGCGCCATGCTCTGGGAGCGTCCGGGGCTCCACTCACTCAGGCCGCGCTCGTCCCCTTCGGCCGCCGCAGAAGGCGGCTGCAGCTTCTTCACTTCCCACCATTTCACAAACTCCCATGGAGACAAGAAGTACACGCGTGGGTCCGTGCCTCGCCACCCGTACAGCTCAGACAGCTTGAACTCTGCATTGCCTTTGCTGTGTGGCTTGAGTTTCTTCCGCTGTTCGGTGACTGCATCAAGCTGCGTCAACCACTCGTGCCCCACGAATGGGGCCACACAGAAGCTGCGAATGCATTCGGCCGAAGACGGCTCGCTCACGTCCCAAAAGCCAGCCAGCATGAACTCTTCCGTGAGTGGTCGGACGGAGCGACGAAACTCGAGGTCTCCCAGCACCCGGTTGACGACTTGCCTGTATCGCTGCAGCTCCTTGCCCTCACACGGCTTGGTGTCCAAGAAGCTCAATTGCCTCGCCGCGTGCTGCAGCTCTTTCCGGCCCAGAGGCTGCGGTTTTTGTAAGTACCCCGTGAAATACTTGGTGGCACGGCGAGCCGCTTGGGCGATGGCTCGCTGGAGCCGTCGGACGGTCTGCGCCCCAAGACAGTCCCGAGCGCAGTCCGGATCATGCGTGCTGCTCGCCAGAGGCACGCGGTAGTTCAGGCCGGTGTGACTGTTGCCCATCAGCATCAAGGCGAACGCTCGGCAGGTGCCAGACAGCCACGGATCGTGCCGGCGACCGAGCACCGTGCCCAGCGCATTACGGCGACCCCGGGTGCTGAGCTTGAACTTGCGCGCGTTGCCGCGGCAAATGACTCTGCAGCGCGGATTGGGCGGCCGCGGGAAGCCGTGCTTGCATTTATTCGGAGCGTTCTTTTTGCGGCATGCTGGCAGCGGCAAGCGGGCTTGCTGCGAGGCACTCCACGGGTGCACGTGATGCTGCTGATGCGTCAGCTTTTGCTGCACAGCTGCATCGTAGGCTGCCTTGAACCTCGCTGCATCCGTGGCTGCCGCCTGTTCTGCTTGATCTTGCGTCCACGCGCTCGGCTGCGTGTCTTGCAGTAGGAAGCAGGGCCACAAGCACAAAGCGTCCTTCTCTGGACCGCGGTAGTTTTGCAGCCACGACTTTTCCACTGCCTGCACCTCGGCTTGGTGCTTCTCGTGCAGAACATGCTCCTCGCAATGCAGCCACTGCTGAAAGTCGAACACTTCCGCCACACGCAGCACTTCGGCCTGCAGCAGGTCGGCAAGTTTCTGCAGGGGCTGCTGCCACACGCATGCCAAGTACACGTTGCAGTGAAAATGCGGTGTCGAGTTTGCTTGGTACTCAATCGCGCCGCACATGGCGTGGACCAGGCCCAGCACGCCGCCCGTCACGTGAAACCCGTGCCCTGTCTGATCGCGGCACGTGCAATTTGGGCATCGGAAGCACATGCGCAGGCCGAGCAGGGTGCCAAACACGAAGCGCACCATGGCCTGGAAGGCGACGACAACCGCCCACGGGTCTCTGGCCGTCAGCTCTCGCTCGCCCACCACGCGGCACAACGGCCTCTGCCTCAAGTTCTCGCGGTATCGCCGTGCGGACCCGGCAGCAACAGGCATGTCCGGGCCATGGTTTGCACGAGACTCGCCTCAAGTATGGGACACGGCCGATGTCCAAATCGAGCTGCCGAATTATGACCGGCCGATGCGGCGACGGACTTCCACCGTCCCCGGCAAGGTCTGCTGCGTGTGCCGCACTTCCCGCAGCAGCTCCTGCTCAGGCAGCGTCAAGTCTTTGGCGTACCACAACTTCCGCGCATCGTAGTTGATGGGCTTGCACACATTGCGGCGCACGGTGTACACCCCTTTCTGCAACTTTTTGTACAGGCCTTGCGCGGCTTCCACCCATGCCTGATCGGGAGTTTCCTTCAGCTCGGCCCGCTTGCCTTTGAGCCGACGCCACAGGTCGGAGTGCCACACCGAATGCCACTTCATCGTGATGCGGCGCACCCCGGGCACTAGATCCCAGGAGTTGCGGATGGAGCTCTCCACACGCCGGGCCAGCGATTGCATGTATGCAAAGGGCGTGAGCACGGCAGCCTCACTGCCCCTGCGGTCCCGCGACTTGGACGGGAAATCCGGACCGCCCACTGGCGCGGGCAGGCTGAAAGGGTACGCCCAGCTGACGAACCGATTTTGCCACTGGTCCCAAAAGCTTTGCCCGGTTTGCACCTTCACGTGCGCGGTGAGCTTGGCTAGCTGCACAATTTCTTGCACGTCTACGTCGTGCACCTGGGAGCTAGTGTAGTCGGACGACAACACGTGCGGCCGCACTATGCCAGCAAAGGCCTCGCCGTTGACTTCATGCACGCTGGCCGCTTCAGGTGTGGCATGCTTTTTCTGCCCTCGGCCGCTTTGGTCGGCTTCCTCCGGCGCCATCGGGGCGGCCTCCATGGTCACCGGCGACATTTCGTCTTTGCCGTACCTGCTGAACACCCGCTGCTTCAAGCTTTCTTTGAGCGCGGCTTTGTCTGCCCATGCCTCACACATGGGATGTCCGCTGTCGATCAGGTGCTCCAACAACCTCACGACGATCCACGGGCGCAGCTTTGCACCAGCCACCCACTCCACGATCTCGGCGTGCCGCATGCCCTTGATTGTCAACTTCATCATGGTGTTGAGCGCCGGGACTGCGTGCGGCAGCTGATGCAGCACAGCCTCCGCCCCCAAGCGGTGGAGACTGCCGTAGATCTCCTCCCAAGGCATGCTGAAGGAGCTAACATTGCCTCGCACGGCCACGCGGAAGTCGCTGCGATGCAGCTCCTCCTCCATCAGGTGCCCGCGATCTTCCTCTATATAGAAACTCACCACGGACGTCCACACGGGACATGCTGCCGCGGCCTCAATCCACCGCACCTTTTCTTGATATAAGAAATTCAGAGGATACCCGTACCAGTTGTCATTGGCAAGAGCTTGCGGGACTTGCGGGCACGTGCTCTGCCGCAAGCGGCTCCAGCATGTCCGGCACAGTGGCAGCTTGCACTCAGCGCACAGTTGCTCTTGCGTGGCTGGACACGCGGCACACACGCGGTCTTCTGGGCAGCACAGAATTCGCTGCCCCTCAAACAGATCGGGCGGCAGCGACAGCTGCCAATCCTGCTCCGGAAGCCGATCTCTCACGGCCGCGTGCTCGCCGTACTTGCGAATGTACTCTGTCAAGCTCCAGTTCGCGGCAAAGCTCTCGGCTGACACGGTTGTGAACACCTCGCGCATATCCTACGTTGCCATTAGGACCTCCAGGCTGCACTCCCGCGCAACAGGCGCACACCAAGGCCACGCAGTGCTCCTCGCGCCTCTCCTGTCATAGACGGCGTAGCGTGCGCCGATCCACGCTCCAGCCCACTGCAGGCACGGATGCCTCCTCTCGGCAAACGAGGGCTCGCATGTACCGGCTCTTGGCCTGCCACCACTCCTGCCCTGGCTGGCCGGCACACAGGCTGTCCCAGTGGCACGCGGCCAAGTGAGCCCAGAGACACGTGTTCGCCTTGCCGCAGCAGGTGCCACTCAGGCGAGTCCAGTGTAAGTCTGGCACCACCCACGCTCCAGCGTGCCCCGAGGCCTCTTGACACGGCTGCATCTCGCTGCACCAAGCGCAGCCTGCAAACGCGCAATGCACGGCGGGGTAGACTATTCCTGAGGCAGGCGCGCACATGCTGGCACTCCAGGCCGCGAGCGGCGGCGGCAGCAGCGGCGTCGGCCGCAGCAGGGATGCCACTTGCTCGGCAAGGTGGACGTCTGTGTCTTCCAGGGTGGTCCACGTCTTGCTGGCTTCCACCGCCACCGGGCCGAGCTCTTCAGCTTCGTCGCTGGCATCCTGCGAGTCCCACGACTGCACACTATCGGTTTCCATCTCTATTTTGTCAGAGTTTTTGTCTGACAAGGGCACGTCGCTGTTGGTTTCTGGCTCGGACCAGACGTCCGCCTCCGCTTCAGCGGGCTGCCTTGGCACACTATCGGTTTCCATGTCTATTTTGTCGTCTGACAAGACCACGTCACAGTTGGTTTCTGGCTCGGACCGGACGTCCGCCTCCACTTCAGGAATTGGAGCATGGATGCGCTCGGGCCGCCTTGGCATGCCTAGCACTTCCCACATGGCTTCACTGCCGCCTTCGGCCCACCGCCTCACCCAAGGTGTCCGCGCAAACGGCTGCGGAGACACGGCATCGGTCCCGAGCAGATCATAGTGCCCCACGTTGCCGATCTCTCGGTGCAGCAGCTGCAGCACGGTCGGGAGCCGAGCCACTGCCGTCCGGCATTCTTCGTCCGTGACACGAGTCTGAGTTCGTGCCCAGTAGTTCGCGTCAGGGACGCCGCTCCATACTATAGCATCGAAGTCGAACTGCTGGGTGAGCGCCCACAATTCTGCGCTGGTCCCATGATGGAAGGAGTCCAGACCGTTAGGCTGCTCCACCACAGCCAGCACCTTACTCCACAGCACCAGCTTGGCGTCTGGAACCTGTGCCTCCACGCCACCGCGCCGTCGAACGAAGTCTCGGTGTCGCTCCAACTCCGCCTCCGTTTCTGGCACGCAAGCTGCTTCAGTTGCTGCGGCATCTGGTCCAGCCAGCGCCGCCCACAGCCACTCTAGCGCCTGCAAGTAGATCTCCGCTGCAGCACGCAGACACCAGCGCGGCCTAGCACCTGCTCCAGGCCTGGCCCCGTACCTTGCCACCGCATGGAAGAGGCACCAGCCATCTCCAGGAACTGCCACGACTACACCCCCGGCTCTGTGCCCAGCCCCACTTGCCATGCGCTGCTAAATCACTTACCAGCGCCCCATGGGCAACTGTCACCAGCCTGCAGCTCCTTGTCCGCCCCGCGGGCAACTTTCCCCTTCTTCCGGCGCTAGACCGTGCGTGTTGCTTGACTCCTGTGGCTGAAGCCTGTTGGCGTGCTTCGGGCGCGGCCCCAGCTGTCTAACAGTTTGGACAAGTCTGCGAGCTGCGACTGCTGCGAGAGAAGCACCGCAAGTCGGCCCTGCCTTTGTGAGTAATCATGCGCAACATGTGACATTCCCACGGTGTTTTCATATTCTTTTTTTTCGTGTCTTACAGTGAAAGAGTCGCGCCACGTTCAGGTGAAACCAGACTATTGAAACAACCCTCAACGACAGGTTTGTTTGCGGCGCTTTGCTTGGCTGAAACGGTTCGAGGGTTGGCTTGCCCGCAGAGCTGGTTTCCAAAAACCTGGCGCCAAGCCAAGGGCTTGTTACTGAAGTGGACCTTGCTTCCTACTGTTGCTTTTTTTGTCCCTTGTAAATAGCCTGCAAGGCTTTGCGACAAAAAAAAGTTCATCGCAGCTAGTGCGACGAATCTGTTGTGTGATTGCTGCTAGTCCGACGTGGCTGTTGCGTGACACATGTTGCTGCTTGAGCGACTAACGTTTTCAGAAGCTGCTGTGTGACACATGTTGCTGCTGATGCGACGAATGTTTTTGAAAGCTGCTGCGCGACAAATGTTGCTGCTTCTGCGGCGAACGTCATCAAGAGCTGCCGCGTGAAACATGTTGCTGCAAGCACGATGAACATTATTGGTGGCTGCTATGTGAAAGGGCGGGAAACATCCAACGGAAGCAACTGCGGCCTTTTCGGCTCTGACACCATGCGCATTCCCTGGCTGGCGCGACCATCGCCTTTTCTCCATGGCTGAAGCGGTCTATGACTGAGAAGCGCCCTGTGGGCAACTTGCCGCCTCCTCCCTTTCGAGCGCGTTTGCAATCGCGACTCCTGCTTCTTCTCCATGTCTGCAGAGGCACATGACTGAGAAGCGCCCTGGGGGCAACTTCCGCCCTGTTTCCGTTCTAGCGCGTGCATGCTGCTTCAACCTGCGCATGTGGGTTTAGCGTGTTGGCGCGCTTCTGTGGTTTTAGCTGTCGAGCAGTTTGCACAAGGCTTCGCGCTGGGGTGCTTACAGGGGGGAGGAATGCGACTGACACGGCGCTCAAGGAAGTGCAGGGAGCTCAAACGCACAGGAAGCAAAGGGAAATGCCAGGAAACTCTCAAAGTTGCAGGAAAGACGCGCAAAGGAAGTGAGGTTCAAATCTCGGCATCTCATCCGAATTAAAGGACAGGGAAGTGACAGAACAGGCAGGGCAAGGTGCCCGGTGGCCGGCTGTGTCGCGTCAGCGTGTAAATCCGGCCACCGGACGTGATCGGGCCGCAGGCCAAAGCCCGTTAGGGCTTACCTTCAGGTATAAGGCCGTGCGCCCCATGCCGCCGACCATGCGCAGAACATGCGCAGAACATGCGCAGAACATGCGCAGAACATGCGCATACGTTTTGTGCTTATAAGGGGCGAAGGATTTGCGGATTGGTTTAGGCGATTTCCGAGGATTTTTGTAACATCTCCCCGCAGCGCCCAAAACCGAGTCCAAAAACGAGCATTTTTAGGGGGTGCCTAATACTGGACAACACCCCCAGCATTGCCAGCATCACCCTGGATGATGCGGATGATGTTATGCATGCTGGCGATGCGGGGGATGCTGTTGTCCCCTAAGTCGCGCCAATTTTGCCGAAAACGTGCAACCTGAAAATCTTAAAATCTAAAGTGGATGGAACATGGCCTGGATTGAAATCTCAAAATCCTAAAGTCTTAGATTCTTAAAATCTTAAATTAAAATCTAACAATCAATCTTAGAATCTCAAGATCTTAAAATCTTAGAACTTAGAATCTTAAAATCTGAAAATATAAAAACTTCCTAAAGTCTTCGAATATTGAAACCTTAAAAACCTTATGTTTTAGAATCTTGAGATCTTAAACTCTTAAAATATGAAATTCCTAAAGTCTTACAATCTTCAAATCTCAGAATCTTCAAAAGCTTCAAAAACTTAAATTCTTGAAACCTCGAACAACTGAAATCTGAAAATCTTAAGTTATTAAAATATTACCTTCCTTCAATCCGGGCTATATTTTAACTTCCTTAAACTCTTAATCTTGAATTTTTGAAATCTTGAAACCTTAAGAACTTAAAATTACAACCTTAGAAGATAGAATCTTGCAACCTGAAAATATAAACATCCTCAAGTCTTCGAATCTTGACTTCTTAAAACCCTCATGTCGTTGAATCTTCAGATGTTAAAATCTTAAAATATAAAACTCCTAAATTCTCAAAATCTTAAAATCTCAGAATCTTAAAAGCTTTAAAAACTTAAGTTCTTTCAATCTCGAACTATTGCACTCTGAAAGTCTTAAATTCATAAACAAGTAAAATATAATAGAATTCCTTCAATCCGGGCTATATTTTACATTCCTTAAACTCTTAATCTTGAAATTTTGAAGTCTTGACATCTTAAGATCTTAAAATCTTAAATTCCGAAAGTCGCCAAATCTGCAAATCTCACAAAAAATCAAATCTTAAAGCCTTCGAAATCTGATAATGGATGGAAAATGGCTGGGCAATGGCCTGGCTGTTATAACCTTCAAAAACCTTAAATCTTTGAATCTTAGAACCTTACTCGTCGGACTTACAGGAACGGGAAGTGACAGAAACCCTCATGTCTTTGAATCTTCAGATGTTAAAATCTTAAAATATGAAATTCCTAAATTCTCAAACTCTTAAAATCAGAATCTTAAAAGCGTCAAAAACTTAAATTCTTTAAATCTCGAACAATTGCAATCTGAAAATCTTAAATTCATAAACAAGTAAAATATAATAAAATTCCTTCAATCCGGGCTATATTCTAAATTCCTTAAACCCTTAATCTTGAAATTTTGAAGTCTTGACATCTTAAGATCTTAAAATCTTAAATTCCGAAAGTCGCCAAATCTGCAAATCTCAAAAAAATCTTAAAGCCTTCGAAATCTGATAATGGATGGAAAATGGCTGGGCAATGGCCTGGCTGTTATAACCTTCCAAAACCTTAAATCTTTGAATCTTAAAACCTTAATTCTTAAACCATTGAAACCTTAAATTCCAAAAGTCTTCACATCTGAGACCCTTAGAATCTCAAAGTTTTTAGAATTTTAGATTTTTTTAATCGTGTTTTAAAAATCATTAACATCTACTAATCGGGACTTACCGGGAAAGGGGAAGTGACAGAACAGAACGGGCCGGGGCCAAGGTGAAGTGGCCGGATGTGTCGCGTCAGCGTGTAAATAAATCTGATTGATGCCCAACAAAACGTGATCTACAAAGTCTGGTCTGGGAGGATGGCGCCGATAAAAAGCATGGTACGCCGATCTCTCCCGAACAACGAATCAAACATGATGTGCACAGGTCTTCCAAGCCCAGCTTCCATTGGAGGGGGAATCTATTTGTCAGCCCTGGGTGTTGGATTTACCCGTTTTAGGGCTTGTTGCGGGTTCTTGGCTTGGCGTGCTAGCCAAGGAAAAGACTGGGAAGCACGGTCAAAGCAGTGAGTTGCGCGACCCAAAGAAGCTAAGATTCCTCTTGGCCTGATCTTACTTTTTGGATTCCATCGTTGCCATGCGGCATTGCAAGAATACCCTAAAGTTTTACTAAAGGCCTGTCATCTCCTCATGCCTACCACAAACAGGCCAGTTGACCCCTAGCAACGAAAACAAGCTTTTGCAGCTCAATTTGGAATACTTTCCACAAGACCTACAGGGCTCTTTTCCGGATCCAAATTTCGAACTGGTGCAAACTGGGCGCACACAAATGGGCGCCTCAAGAGGAGATTCCTGCGCAACATGAAATGCCTAAAACGGTCCCCCAGACGAAGATTCCTCTACAAAATGCCCCCGAAAATCACAAACAAGGAAACCTCTTTCTGCCGATAGCCCCGAACAAGAAACCAACAAAGGGCAAACACTTGCCGTGCCTACCCTTCCTCCCACTAACATGGGCACCTGTGGGAGGGCACCTGAAAGATCAGTTTCCTCTTGCAAAAACCGCCTGTCAGGTCTCATGGCAACGCGGGAGAGAGGATATTCCAGGTCTGGAAGGCGGAACTGGTGGCGAAAAGGGAGGCGGGCTGCGTGCACATCATCAAGATCCTCCGGGTCTACTAGCAGGAGCGGTCTGTCCTGTTGAAGCAGAACAGAAGGCGCCGGTAGCCAGGTCAGAATTGGCGGCGTTGAGGACGTGGAGGAGATGGTTGATCCGGGTTGGTGAGCTTCGCATTCAGCCCCCGGCCGATCAGCAGTCTGCGCAGGTGGAGGATTCTGGATGGTGTTGAGAAGTTCGGGAAATGCTGCAGGCAGAAGGAGAGTCTGCTCACCATGGAGGTGGAATGGCAGCGAAGGACACCACCAAGGTCAAGGCTATGGATGGTGGGAAGGTGAAGGAGCCGGTTAAGAAAGAGAAGCCCAAGGACTCGGGTTCCTATGACAAGGACAACTCGGCTCCATGTCGGTACTTCCTCACGGTGGTGGCTGCAAGAAAGGAGGAGCGTGCGGCTTTGCTCACCCTACGAGTAGTCGAACTTTTGAGATGGTCGCGCACTCAATCCCCACGATGTGGGGAGGGGAGCCTGTGCGTGGCATGAACCGTTGATGGTAGCCTTTTCCAATCAAGGATTTGAGATAGGAGAAAACGGGGCTCGCGCTTGAAACGAGGTAAGAACCCCTGTAACAATGGGTTGTCACCCCAAAAAGTGGACTTGGGAGAGCCCATGGCTCTCACATCCTTAAGCATCATAGCACAACCTTGGCTGCTTTCTCCGCGCGTGTCAAATGGATTTGTGTATTCCCATCGCCCCAGCCTCAGCCTCTCCCCAACAAAAACAACATGTTTGATTCCGGCCCACTTTTGATAAACACGTACAATGTGATGTTCAAACGCGACCTCAGTTTAACCCCGAACACGCGGTTCCGCCGTTTACTGCAAAATGGTTTCCGCTTCCCCCAAACCACGCTGATGGCAAAAGCATAGACGCGCAAATCGCAAAGAGTCTCGCGTCAACTGACCCTTTGTGATCACTATATATTAGACCGGGCTGTTCAACATGAAGGATTGGCCAATCCTAGTACCAATCCTTGGGAAACCACCACAAACAAGCCCCCGCTCGTAACACGAGGGAAGGTTCATCGGGTTGGGACCCTTTGCCTGGAGCCTCGCAACCCTCGCCCCAAAACAGTTCGGAGCTTTTGCCCCTTTCAGAAGTGCCCCTTTTCAGTGGAAGAACAAAAAGACATGGGTCTTTTTGTTGAGGCCCCTTTCCAGGTTGCTAAAAGTGTAGACACACCCCAGGCCTCGGCTTCCGCAATCCTCGCCTCGGATAAGGGGCAACCAAGCCCTGACGCCTTCAAAGGGAAACCAAAGAGAGGTTTTTGACGAATCGAGGTTACACATATTTAAGCAAAGGATGGGCCCAACCCTGTAAAGTAGGTAACCAAGGGGAGCCATCCTTTACCGACAAAAAGGGAAATGGTTGGTTATATACTACACTGCCAAAAGTGAAGGAACCCAGAATCCATTAAACTTGCTTAATAGGGGAGGGCAAGCCAGTTTAGAGGGAGTTCGTCATTTGTGAGGGAGCCCCCCAATAGTCCTCCAGTTTAATGAGTCGGGGGTCAACATTGAAAGGGGGCGGTGTCCGAAAATTGGGGCCTTTTAAACGGCAGCTCAAAAAAAACCGGGGGAGCAAACCTGCGGCGGGCAAGCTGATGGGGGGGAGGCTCCAAGCCAAACGCGTGCAAATGCGAGGGCTGAGGGTGTCTGCGAGGAGGTTGTAGTCCCCTGTAGTAGTTGATCCTTGAACTCGAGCTGCTCGGCCGGCCAGCGAGGGCTGGAATGAGTTGGACTGGGCATGACGGGCTCCGGAGCTAGGGGCTGGGGCCGGGGAGCAAGATCGGCTGGTAACTCGTCGGGCAAAGCTGGCTGAGTAAGCTTGCTCGGCTATAGAACCAAACGGCTGGAAGCAACAGGGATACTGGGATACAAACGTTCATGCCGGCGCAGCTGCGTGGGGAACCGTCAAAATGGGCAGTTTTTTTGTTATGGACTAACAAGGGACTCGACTTAGTGTCCTAGCGACGAGCCTTCGGAAAGCAAACGCGGGACGGAAGCTTTAGAGCTTCAGGTACTGGGGAAGGATTTGGTTTCCGCCCGGCCCCACATTCCTTTTGCCAAGCTGCAAGGATTTCCTCGGCGTCCTGCAGCCGTCTGTCAAGGCTGTCGGGGCGGGAGCCCCGAGAGGAGCCGGAGCTGACGCTCCCAGGGCTCCCGTCCCGACGCCCTCCCCGCTGGTAGCGGCGTCCTCTTTCCATGTTCGGGTTGCCAATCTTCTGAATCCGCAACCCGCGCTGCAAAGTGTGATTTGAAACCGTATGCTGGAGCGTTGAACACCCATGCAACCCATAGTCCGTAATCCGCACAGCGCAATCCAATCCGTATGCTGCATAATCTGCCATCCGCTAATCATTGCGGATTATGCTTTGAACCTCTTGAGCCAGCTCAAAGCGTTGAAAATGGGTGGTTAAAAGCTGGTTGGCCCCATTCGTAGTTTGGGACCCGTGCCGGTTTCATGTTGGCCGCCTTTTTACGGAGATCCGGAAACTATGAAACATTGATTTTGACAGGACTTTTGAAGATTAGAATAAAACCGTCGACGGGGTCCTCTTAACCAAGGCGCCTTCATGAATGGGTGCTTTGTGGTTTTTTGGGCGTGTGACATCTCGGTGAATTTGAGCGACGTCTCAAAGGGGGTTACAGCATTACACGAAATTTGGATATACATGTATATATGTAATATAATATACACTATAGTGGTTGTAAAGTTTCATTTTCCCTGGGGATGTGGGTTGGGGCTAGTGGAACCATCTTAGATAATTGGGACGGTGACCAGCTGGGGCCATTCAAGATAGCAAGGGCCACAGCTCTGCATCCTTATTGAAGTTCCAGCTGAAATGCCAACTCCTTTTGGGGACTTGCTCGGTTCTCAGGCAACCCTTTGGATTTTAGATGTGTCTCGGGTTCAGTAGGATTACTGGCACGTACTGGCACATCCCACAAGTTTGGCAGTGAAGAGCGAACCACTAACTTTGGTCATGGTTTTCCACTGCCTCTAAGAAAGCAGCACGAATGAGAGCACTACTTGTACATGCGCTGAGTTCCTGCAGAATTCCCAGAAGCTGGATGCCCACACAAAACGGACCCCAAAACTGCCAGGCAGCCGGTGGAAAAAACTTGCAAGCAACTGCGCTTGCCCTTTGTGAACTACTTACACGAAAGTGTGCCCGGAACACTCATGCTAGTTGCTCCAAAAACGACAATTTCCTGTCAATGTTTCGCGGTTTTCTGGAAAAACGAATTTCTGGGCATCTGGAGGGCAGCGACGTTGCCGTTGATTAATTCTGGACTAGAATCTGAGCATACTTTTGTGTACCCCAGGGTCTCAGCAATGTTTAAACATGTTTAAACATTCCCTGGACTTACTAAAGTCCTTGAGAGGGACCTATTTCCGGGGTGATTTTGTGCCTCCAAAGATGGCCACCATTCCCGTGTGTAAAATCTAATGAGGGTGTGAGTTTCAACAGGGGAGCCTTTGGTGGACGTCATCTAGGTGGGGATTGATGTCCACCAACCCTTTGAGTGGGTGTTCCCACTGCCCTTTGTGCCGTAAACACTCGCAACTCCGGGAGAAAAAAAAAGCACTTGGAACTTTGCTCGGGTTTGCATGGTTTTCTCTCGCTCGTGTCGAAGCAACGGCGGCCAAGACCATTAGCAAAACAGAAAGCAAAAACGCTGTGAACGGGATATAGGACTTAAAATGCCCTGTCGACTGTCTCAAAATGTCCAACAAATCAGCGGTTGTCAAACGTACGTCCCTCCCTATTTCACGTTGCCTTTTTCCAGGCAGTCCCCAACACCGGGTCCCGGGTCAACTTGTGATATTGAAATATGGAAGCGTGTATGTGGTGTGTGTGTGTGTGTAATGTGTGTTGCGTGTTGTGCGTTGTGTGTTGTACATGCGCGCCATGCCGAAGGAATCCACACAAGACGGACAAGGTTCACTCAAATCGGGGGAAGGCCGCTGCAAAAGCAAATAGCCCAATACAGACACGGCCAAACCAAGAAGTGTGTTCACATTCGGAGCAAGCCAGAAAGGAAACACTGCACAAGCTATTCGGTTAAAAGGTGACAACAAGTAAAAACATATCAGTGAGATATCGGTGCCGACACAACCGCGCTCAGGCAGTTGTCGGCGTCCAGAATCAGATACGTAACGCCATCCGAGCAACTCGATCGCCAGTAGAGGTTGGCAGTTATCCTATTTCGCGACTACAGTCGAAATGTCTGATCATTTCAGATCAGTTACTTAACCTAACTACAGCCTAATTGCACCAAGATTGGGGGAGTGTGGTAGTGGAAGTTTGTGTGATTTTGCTGAGGCTTGATATCTTGAGCAAG